>NNCF01126794.1:819285-835538 GCA_002313205.1 Laupala kohalensis
CCCGACGAGCCGACACACCCCGTCCCACACCTTGCGTTCCCGCCCTCCCCGCCATGCGCATCGACACCTTCACAATCCCCCCTCACCATTGCAGCTGTCGTCGTTCGAGCGCCACGATGTGTTGGATTTAACCACATTCTCTGCGCAACGCGTGGCCTACCCAACCCAGCGTCGGCGATTGTTGGTGAAATGGTCTCCATACCCTGCCGTTTCTCCAGTGACATTTGCTCTCTTCATCGCCTACCATCCCTTCATCCTTGCCTCGAATTTCTTCTGATTTTACGAAGATATTTCTTCTCTTTCTCATTAGCGTACTCCTTGATCTGGATATCGTCCACTACAAACATCCCATGATCTTCATAGAAACCCCAGCAAATGGATGGATGGATGGGGAGAAATAAAGTGGACAAGCCATGATCTGGTTAGATACCATCCTCACATTTGCCTCAGATGTTCAGAGTGTTCCTCGGTCAGGGTAGCGTGCCCGCGAGATGTGATACATCTGATTGGGACAACTGCCCCGGTCAATATTTGATCGAGTAACGTCCCGCACTGCATACGTCGCATAGTTGGTGCTTAATGCACTATAACTATTCTCAAAGCAGCTGTCTTTGCTTCAGTTGCTTAATCACACTAGCGCAGAGATTGCCAGCGATTTGCCCATTGAGGAATGCTACGGGCAACCGCGGGCAATTGCGAACGGCATAGAAGGAGATCGGGGTAGAGACTCGAGCTCTTCTACTCTCCCCTCCGCTTGGATATGAAGCAGGAGTTATAACTCAGGAACAGAGTTACTTATTGAGCAGAACAAATGTGTCAAACGAACTGTATAAACTGATAAACAACATACGGGAAAGAACAGTTGGAGAGGGGCTATAATAGATACTTAGGATTCTGAGAGTCACTCAGACACTTCTATTTAGTCTACCGTTCAGTTTTCGTGTGAAAATTGAAGAAAACTATTTGCTTACTATTCACATTTAGTCGAGTATCGGGTTGGACGTCTCTAATTGTCAGCTTTAAACGACCGGTTTAATATCTGGAAGGTGTTTGGAAAGTTAAAATATATATTATTACTCATATTTCAGTATTAATAATTAAGACCCATAGTTACTCGAAAAAAAATAGCGTGATTGAACACAAAATAATAAATAAAAAGAAAAATTCATTACGAATTACAACATCCTTGATAAACGCAACTACGAGGCGAATTTGCTCGAAATACTTTTTCACTTCTCTGACATAATAACGAAACCACCTCCATGGCGGTTTTCTGTTTTCCTTTTCTTTTTTTTTTTTTTGCAAACAAACATTTACATAAGTATAGTTAAGTAGTACATCGCTCAGCTTACAAGCTCTTTCACATGTTAGATGGTTATTTGAACAATATATATATGACAACAATTAAGACACAGAACAAACAATAAACTGTTTGGGATAACTCATTGAGACCTCCTTAGAAGTCTGTAGCTTGGTGAATTTCATATCAGAGTGATATTCTAAATGTAAAGGAAGAGAGTAACGGGTACGCAGTACGAGGGTTAGGAAACCTACTTTTCCCATGCGGAAGTGGACATTGTTAGGGATATTTCGAGTGAGGCATTTCTGATAAATCAGGGTGTTTTGGTGGCTAATTTCGGGGTAAGCGTACAAAAGGGGTCGAAGAATAGTTTTGTAGTGTAAAAAAGGATTCGTAGCTTATGGAGGAGCGGTTAATTGTAGGTCGTAGTTTAGTAAGTTTTTTGTTGGCTTGTTTAATTTTTGTTTCGACATGAGTTTTCCACGAGACAAGTATCGAGGTGTAAACCAAAGTACTTGAATTGGTGACATCCTGATTGTGGTGACGACTAGTCAACAATCCTGGTTGTGGGGACGTCCAGGGTTTGCTGGAATTGTTTGGAGATAGTGGAAGAGGGTAGGCTGGTAAATGGAAGGAGAAAATTTTTGTTGCCGATTTCGAAAGATTTAGAAGAATTTTCCAATTTTTGGACCACTTTTCCAAGGAGGTGAAGTGATCCAGAAGGGAAGATTTTAGAGTATTAGCAGACGGGCTGGATTTGAATTAAAGTGTTGTCGGCAAACACAGCAATATTACTGCAGTATGTGATGGAAAGCTAATAAAAAGTGTTTGGCACATAGGGGAGCCTTGTAAGATAAAATTTGTAACTCTTTATATCCATGTCTCAGTTTAAATGTCTGGGATGTATGAAGAGCCTGCGACTAACAACAGCAGTTATAATGCTCGGATACAGTGGTCTGGATCATATCTAGACGCTGTTCCTCCGATTTCGGTAAAATCACGACGTGACTCATCCTTACTCGTCTTTCGTGGTCCTCTAATATAAAAACATTTTACCCTGAAACATATAAATAACTGATGAAAACTTATTGCACATTGTAACGTCGGCGCCAGAACATGCCATCAATTTGTGAAATATTAATATTTCTTTGTATTTTCCAAGCCGGATGCTTTTAAGAATCTTACAATAAGTGGCCGGTCAGCGTTAAGACGGACGTGCTACGAGATTGGGATTCTCCCTAAACCTTTTCCTTGTGGAGTTATTGTTTGAACGAACACCTTTCACTTTAAGGAAATTACGTACAAGTGTATTCGAAAAATGCAGCCGGCGACGTTGACCCACTGGAATTTATGTGTACCTAATGAAAACACTAATTCTACGAAGAAATGAATGAAGTACGTGCCGAATATAAAACAACGAAAAGGGTGTTTGCGAAGCGTCTAGGTGACGCTCACGGCGGTTCGTCCTCTACGGCGCAGCCTCTGCGTTCCTAGAAGCCAAAGGGGTGACACAAAAAGAGTGTTTGCATGGTGGTGGCGAAGGCGTGGTTATTTGCTGATCAAGTGACGTCTGGTACAGTATTGGGAGGAGCGAAGCTCCTCAGAGATTCTTTACAAAGGAACGTAGAGATCCGTCAGCACGGACATGTGACTGAACTAAGTCTAGGTCGCGGAGACCAGATGTTTGTTAAGGCTGCTGCGGTAGTCTTAATGAACTCATTACTAGGTGCGAGGGTCGTAACTAGTATCAGTTAGTTGTTGGGGAAAACAACTTATATTTTCGAAGGATCAGATAACCTGAGGGTTTTTACAATTTAGTTGTCTTCAACTATATTTAACAAAGTATAAACAATGCTCTCTGACAGCATTATTTGTGTAATAACAGATTATTAGATGTATTAATGATTTTGGGAGTTTGTCTCTGTTGTAAATTCAGATTTCTAGTTAATTTGTAATAAATCATTATTTATTGTTATTACACGTGTGNCAGCGACAAAAACTACCATAGGGATTTTGGTATTTATGTGGATCCCGCTTCTACCAAAGAAAAAATAACATCGCAGCAGGGTCTGAGGTGTGATGTTACACATATTATTTCACTGATGACCCAAACACTCGATTTTCCCCTTTCGTGCACTTCACTTCACATTTCCCTTCCCACCTTTTCTAAATCACTTATTTCCCTCGTATCACTTCCTCACTTCACTACCCACTATCACTCCACTAGCTTCCCATCTACACTAACGTACCCTTTCTTCCCGAACTTACCTATTCCTTTTAATTTGTCTGCTCCCCTTTTCTTAGACCGTTTTTGAATTTAAAAGAGGTTGCTGAGCCCAATAGCGCTCCCATGACATCCGCAGGCTAATTGTTCCAGTCCCTGATTGATCTATTGGGAAAGGAGTATTTTCATACGTCTGTTTTTTGTTTCCTTACATGAATTTAAAAAAAGTGATCTTATCTACCCAATCTAGTCAGTTTTTCTAAACGCTCTTTGAAATCCCGCCACGCTGGTTCGATTTTAAGTGTATTGAACAAATATCCCGGTCTCGCTCTTTTTCTACGAATTTGGAGAGGTTCTATTTTATGTTATTATTCGCATTGTTACCCTTGTTTATGAATTTAATCGCTTTTTCTGGGTTTTTTCTGATTCTTCTATTTGATATTTATATAAGAATCCCATCCTGTCGATGCATATTCCATTAGAGGCCTAACAAGGGTTGTGTATGCTAACTCTTTTGTTGTCGGATTCCTGCCCTTCTTTAAAATTCGTTTAATGAAATTTAGAGACTTCCAAGCTCTTTGTGCAACAGTGTTAACCTGATCAGATCACTCTAAGTTGTTCTTAAACATGATACCCAAATATTTGCATGAATTTACTTCCGGTATTGCATGTGAACTGATTTCATAGGACCAATTTTGCGTTAAGAGGGTATGAGTGAAATTGTAACATCAGGACCAGTGCAGTTTATATATTTTGAAATATTAACATTTTCAAGCATTTTTGCTAGCCGGAAATTCCTAAGGAGATTAAGGGTCGGGCCAGTCGCCGCCAAATATGGAAAAATACCCGCCACTAAACCTTCCCGTTCATTGTGTAGAGGCTGAACAGTTTCCATCTACTGAAAATTGAGTAGGAATTCCCTCAGAAGAATGTTGCATGAGCGCGTGGCGAGTGTGAATGGAATATTTCCAGTACGTTAGCGAGGGCGTGATCACGAGACCTCCGCTTCTGTATATATTGGGAAGATTGAAGATCCTCAGAGACTTTTGAGACTCTTCTGCGGAAGTGTTAGGAAGTACCCAGGTTATTTGAGATGTGACTTGGTTAGTTTTGGCCGTCAGACCACTAAGAATTGCTGCGGTAATTCTATTACATTGCTATTAGGCGCGAATGACGTAACTTGGAACAGTTAGTTATTTCGGGATAGCAACTTGTAAATTTTTGAGATTCGGATAATCTGGGTAGATTTCCGAGTTAATTGATAACACCAATCTTTGTATCTGCGTGTAATTGTTGCTTTCAGATAGCAATAACTCTGTAATAACAAATTCAAACTTGTATTTATGATTTGAGAGTTCGTTCAAATTTGTAAATACGCAGATTTCAATTTAACTTGTATTAAAGGAATATTTTATTGTTATTACACGTGTGTTTGATTGCTTGGGGAAACCAAGCTGGTGGCAGCGAACTCTACCATAAAGGTTGTGGTTTATGGTTGAATCCCGCTTCTACCCAAAAAATACCCACATCGCATCTGGGCTTGCGGTGTGCCGTAACAGAAACATATAGCTTTACTCTTCTCTGAACTTATTTTCATTTGATTTATAGTTACCCACTTGTGGATTTCATCAATGTCTCGTTGCAGTGTTACCCTGTCTTGCGGGTTGTTTATTGTTCGGTAAATTATAGTCATCTATCGCGAATAATCAATTATTTGAACTTATTTTCTCAGGCAGGTCGTTGATAAATGCTATAAATAGTAAAAGACCGAGAATGCTACCTTGTGCCACTCCTGAAGTATCGTCTACTTGTTCCGATAATATTTCCGAAACCCTAACCCTTTGCTTCCGATTATGTAGAAATTCACGGATCCACCCTACCACCCTTCTATCTATGCCAGTATTTGCAATTTTCTGAATTAATAAATTATGAGGTACTAAATCAAACGCTTTTGGAAAATCTATGACAACTGCATCTATACTCTGTTCCTTGTCTAACGTGTCTGCGATGTCCTGACATAACGATACTATATGACTTTCACACGAGTAACCCAGTCGGAACCCACGTTGTATGTCATGTAATAGGGCCGTTTTACACCAATATTCTCTTAAATAATTTGCTATTAAGTGTTCCACACTTAATAGACTTGTACGATCCACATGTAGTCATAGGCACAGAACCGTGATTTGACGTAAACATTTATGATGCAGAAATATTTAGATCAGACTATGCAATTTATCGAAGGGACAGACAAAATAAAATAGGGGGAGGGTTTTTATTTGTTTTAAAAATATTTTCAGCAGCTCTTTAATATTTTCAGATGGTTACTATGAATTGTATTTGTTATCTTACATACAACCGATGTTAAGCTCACAGGTCTGTAATTTGATACTGAAGTTTTACTTCCTGACTTGTGTATCGAACTATGATTGTATTCTTCCAGTCTTGTGGTATTTGCGTATTATTAATTGAGATTTCAAAAATGCGAGCTAGATATGATACTATCGCTTCACCTCCTAACTTTAAAATATCTATGGTATTTGGTCTGACCCTACCAATTTTTTATTCTTTACGTTTCTTAGTCGTTTTCTGATATGACCCGCCCTGACTCTAAAGGAATTATATTCTAAGTTACATTCTATTGCTGTGACTTCAGAATTATCACTAAACACTGACGCCAAGTATTTATTGAATTCTCTTCAGGTTTGTATACTTCTGAATTGTTATTTTCCGAATCTTTCAAGAATGGCACTTCTTTCCTTCCCCTAAGGTTTCTGGCAAATCGGTAAAACCTCGTTTACCGTCCTTTTCCATGTCTAAAATACCACTAAGAAACTTATTTCGAGCTAAGATTTTTTCCTTATTTTATTCTTTAGATAAACTATTGAATTTACCTTGTAGTGTTACGTTCGCCTTGCGTTGCGCCCCAACCCTTCTTGCTTTTCTTTTGAGATTCCTAGTTTTTGGGGTGTAATATTCTGGATCTGAGTTCAATTTAATTGTTTTGATTGGAACGAATAGTTTTGTTGCGTCCGTGATTAACAGTTTAAAATTTCTCCATATTTCTTCAATGTTCTCCCCTTCTAACGACCACTTAGTGTAATTAAAATATAAAAATTCTTGAATTGCATTTATGTTCGCTTTCCCGTATTGAAATATTTTCCTAGTCACTGTGGAATTTTGTTTTAAGTGAGTTGCCCATTGTAATTCTAGTAGAACTGCTTTGTGGTCACTTATACCTGGTATTACCGCGGCTGAGAGAAATAAATCATCGGGCTTAACGAGGAAATCATCCAGTGAAGCTTCTCCCACAGTCGGTGCTGGTGTTATCTGTGTTAACCCCCCTTCCCATAGCATGTCGTTCGCTAATAACTGTGCTTCACCCCTCGCATCAACTTTTCCTTCCCATCTTACTTCTGGAAAGTTTAGGTCTCCTCCGATTATTACATGACTCCTAAATCTATTAACGTTAAGGATGAGTTCTTTAGTTTTCTCAAGTATTCCTATACCTGTATCCGGTGCTCTATAAGCTGCGACAATGTTTAATTTGTTTTCGCAGTCTTTGTTTTCAATTTGAACGCCTAGCAATTCATGGTAACTATCTGAAAATATTAAAAAGCTGCTGAAAATATTTTTAATAAAAATAAAAACCCCTTCACCTATTTAATTTTGTCTATCCCTTCAATAAATTGCATATCCTGATCTAAATATTTCTGCATAGTTAATGTTTACGTCAAGCCAAGATTCTGTGCCTATAACTATGTGTGGATCGTACAAAGTCTAGTAAAGTGTCGAACTGTAACGTTTCATTTCTGATTCTTCTACAATTTACCTGCAGCAGTCGCAAAGGACCCTCACCGAGTCCAATAACCCCTCTTGCCTTATTAGTGGTATTGAAATTTATTCCCATCGTTGACGTCGAAAAGCTCTCAATTTCTCTGTAGTCACCGGAGCATTCTCCCTCGCCGGCATCACCTCTTCCCCCTCCACGGTCACCGCGTTCCTCGACGCTGTCACCGCATCCCTCGTCCCCGTGGTCGCGTTTGAATAGAAATCATTGATATCAACCATAAATGTTGTACATGTCCCGAGTTGTCGAAGTTTATAATGGGTCCTAAATGCCAAGCACAGACGAAGGCTTCAGATACGTCGAGAAATATCACTAACGAATTATGTCCGTTTGGGAGGCTGTCAGAATGAGTTTCCGGTTCGTGTAAGCAATTGATGTGGTGGGGCATGTTTATCTACGAAACCGAATTGGTAAGGATGAATTATATTTTCTTTGACAATTAATATTTTTAAATGTTTAATAATAAACTTCTCGCGTATTTTTGATGATGCGCGAGTTCGAGGTTGCACGAGTGTTGTTGCTGCCACAAAGCAGTAAGCAGCGCTGGCTGTTCCCGACCTCTGCGCGTCCGGACATCCCCTCCTCAGCGAAGTGTGCAGCCCTTCGCCTGCACGCGTAATGCACGCGTGAGCAAAATGCCCGTGACGGGCTGCTGTGGCCATCCTACCCTAGTGGAAAGTGTTGATGAGACAGAGCAGGATAATCTCATTTATCCGGAACTGGTATATCTAGATAAACATAATATAATTTTAGATTCACAATTTTTTTCTCTGGCTTAAGAAAATACTTCAAAGCACTAGTTCGTTTGCAACCTACATTGCGAGAAAGTTGAATATACTGCAACATAGCTTTACTGTTCTTTGGATTCAGAATTATAATCGGTACCATAAAATTAAATATTACAAGTTCCCTGTACGATTTAGATGCGTTGGCCGGGAGAATGTTCGCCCGTGGTTCATCTTTGTTGGGCAATGACTCGCTGCAAATGTGTTTATTATTTTAATTTCTTTGTAAATATTTTTGTTTCCTAATTTTCATGTGTAATGCATAGCAAGTGCTCTCTGAATTATATTAATGTATTGCTTGTTTCTCGTGTCATCAGGATTATTAGGATTTTAGATTTTCTAGGCCACTACCGGTCCCTGTAACTTTCAAAAATATTCTGGAAAAAAGTTCTAAGCCATGTCAAAAGTGCAACGGGGAAAATAATGATGTGATTTTAGATGAGAAAACGAATTTGTTTTTAAGATACGAATAAAACTTTCAATTGCTTCTGTAGTAACATAACAAGGAAATCAACTAATTTGTTGTGTTTCACTACTTATTGTAAATCCACATTGTATTACAATTCGTTCTTTGATGTGGGACCGATCTGTCCTATAACCCCTCCTTTATCTTCATTTACTTGCATTTTTCAAAAGCAGCAGAATTTGCTACTTATATGGACATCGTTAAAGAAAAATGTCTGTTTATACCACATTCTTTTTTTTTTAATCATTTCATTTTTTCATCTACTTTTGGTTCAAAGCATAATTGTTGGATGGAAATTGACGATGTTTCAAGTTCTTTTAAGTTAATTATATCAACACTTTTTAGTATCGTGATGAATTTCTATTCTTTGGGAGAGTCAACACAAACAAATACTCTTAAGAAAATATTCTTCTTTCACAAAAAATAAACGCTCCTGAGAAGAAGTATAGCATTGTTTAATTCTGTTAAATGTATTTTCCGTTTCTGTGAATGTGTAAGATTGAATTAGCTCTAACATATCAGTGGTCCCTAGCTTGCTTCTGGAGAGTAAATTATTTTATTGTCCTCCACGTGGTCGTACGCAATTTGTTCTGCATTTTCGAAAATAAATTTATTTATTTATCTGTCTATCTAAATACTAAAAAGGGAAAAATAAATAGAACAAAATTTTGTTAATGCTAGCATATGAAATATTTATATCACATTTGAACAAATATTTCCGTGATTAAAGTTTTAGTTATCAAGGAAGGAGACAGAAGTGCGTAGCTAACAGCACTGCGAGATTTACTTTTTAAGGTAGTATGTGCCCTAGTCAAACTTACAATGTTTCCTATTCCGTTTATTTTTTAAATAGTCATTCTAATTGTCTAGTCATGAATACGGTGTATTAAATCTGCGAACCATTAATAATACCGTTTAAACAGTGTATTTGAAGAATGGTCTCTTGTTTGACGACAGACCCGTAATCGTGTTTCTTAAGACAGAATTATTAAAATCCTATCCCTGCTTTAGAAAAAAAGTCTGGTTCACGAGCACAACACTCGTAATAAGGCTAATATTCATCGTCCTCACGTGTTAAACTCTCTTTGCCAACAAGGCTCATATCATTCAGGAATAAGTTTGATAATTCCCTTCCTAAAAATATGAAAGATACAAATAAATCGAATCTCTCCAAATCCGCGGTTAAAAGCTTTCTAATGCGCTCTTGTTTCTATAGTGTTAGAGAATTTACTAATTTTGCCACATAATAATATAACATAAGTTAATGAGAGTTTCAATTTCCCGATAAATATTGTTTCCATATGATTTCGCATGATGTTGGTGATACACTTCATCTTACACTTCATCACGCCATTGTTATAGTACTCGATATTGATTACATTTCTTTTTTCACGCAGTTGGTTTGAACCCTTTTATTTACAATAGTTTATTTTCACTATACGCAACCTTGGGACGCTCTGTGGCCCCATCCTGTCCCAGGTTTTACTCCAGTTTTCCTTCGGGTAGTGGCGGATTTTTCCATACACGGGAATGTCATTTAATACTTTTTTATTACTGATCTCGAATTTTTATGTAACATAATGCCTACGATTCATTTTGGAGTGATAAATGATTACAGTACGTAATTACTAAATAATTTCTTTCATAAATAATAAATCCGTCACTGCCCTTGTACCTTTGTTTTGAATTGATGGGTTGGCCCCTTGCTTGTTTCCAGAGGGAAATTTAGTTTATTATCCCCCACATGGCCATACATAGTTTGCAACTGCCTTTTTGACAATGTTTATTATTACTTAATATTTTGCGTCAATTTTCTATGAATAACTCCGGAAAGGTGAGGCAAATACCATACAGGTTTTTTCCATTAAAATTGTGACACGTGTGATAGTTTTTTAAATCGATTACATTAGAAATTACACGAGAATTTATTTTAAAACCGTCCCACGAGAGGCTGTATCCACAAGACCCTAAGCAACATCAAGAATTTTTTCAAATATTTGTCCCGCAAGGTGTAAATTATTTTATTAGTCGAGTTGATAAATAATGGGTTTTTCGTTTGAGTTTTAAAAAAATCAGGACATTCAAAAACTGTCACCAGGTGACTCACAGCAGAAGCAGAATCGAGAGATTTTCTTCTTTAACCTTACTTCGAAACCTGACTTCCTCCTTACGCTTTCAAGGAAACAATCCTTGAAATGTATTAGGTACGTGGATACCTTAGATATACCATTAAGTAGATAACGTCTTTCTGATTTCCCTAGTTTTTACAATCAACTTTTTCATCTCTTTGTGCAAATCAAAATCGTATTGTTTCATTATATTCTACCCTGGTACACACGCCTACTTAAAAATATTTGCTCTTCTGCACCACAATACTCAAGCAATTGTTTAAGAAGATATTATTGCACTTTCAAGGGGAAGAAACTGAAAAAAAAGTGCGTCAGATTCACCTTGATTCGGATTCTTTGAGTGAGAAGGGGTCCGAAGGATCGGGAGAGGATGAGGGATCGGCTGAATCGGGGATCAAATCCACGCTCTCCAGCTCGTCGGTAAGTAGGAATAGAAGACGCTTCGGGTGGATGTACATGGAACTAGTGAGCACTGCTTTTCAACACCGCGTCGTGACTCCGCGGCGTGAATTTGATGAATTATGACGAATTATCGTTTATATGTATGTAAACAAATGTATATACTAAGTTATAGGTATTTTTGATTCGAGAGGTTATGTCTATAAATCTATATAAACAATTAAAAAGAAGCTCTATATATATTTTCTTAATATGAATAATGGACATAACATTTGTTTATATACTTAAAAATGACTTTTCGCCATAATTCACCAAATTTACTGGATAAAATACTTTTAGCCAGGTTTCGCCTCGATATACTCCACTGTGCGGTGACACAAAGAGGTGTTGAAAAGCGGCATTCACTAGTCCCGAGTACGGGCCCCTTTCCGTAGGTGGCTATGGGGTTTCTCGAGGCGAAGCATGAAAGTCGAATTGCCGGGAATCAAATTTAATGGTATAAGACATCGGTCAAGAGATTCGACTAATTTGGCAGATGCCATGAGACTGGCGATGGGAACACCGTGAAGGAGTTAAATATTTCTTACATAAAAATGAAAACGCTGTAATGCGACAGTTATTTTATTTTTATTACCCCTTTGCGCCAACTACTCGAAAAAATAAACATTTTTTATTTAAAAAAAACAAAATACTTGTAGCTTCATGAACAATTAAAGTCGAATCAATTTCCTTCACCATTTTGACTTGAAACGATTTGAAACGAACGAGAAGTATAATAAAAATGTACATAAACAGATAATTTAATATGTCTACTAAAATATGTATATTTTTAATATGTAATTTTTTTACACAACTTTTACTTACATGAAAACAGTGGTGTCCTTCTGTTCTTGAGATTTCCAAAATGTATCCAATTTTTGGTTCTGTTTAATGCAGAATCTGTTTTACATTAAGAGATTTTGGCATCGCAAATCTCAAGAAAAGTTTTATTTTCATGAACACACTTTGTTCGTTCCTGAACGCCCGCGGATCGCCAGTTGGGAGCTGTGGATGAGAAACAAAACAGTTTATTTAATGGGGAATTCCAGACAAAATATCATTAAAAGATGCCTTTGATTCTAAATATTGTATACAAATGCTTGTGTCTTTATTTTGTGGATTTGGAACAAACTACGCAATATGTTTTAAACCAGAAATCGTGGCAATTTCCCGCATTCCCCGTATACCAGTAAAATAAAGCTTAATGTTTTCACTGTTGAAATATTGTTTTGCCTTTATCACATCGTTATTTTTTAAATTAATGAGATTTAATTAAAATAACGAGCGCTCGGAATCTAAACGCCGGGAAATGTCTCGGCAAACCTTAAGAGAGGATACAGGCGCGTGGGCGAACAGCGTCGACCCTAGGCGATCCCCCCCCCTTCCGTGGTCTGCGGGAAGACTCCTTCGCAGCCGTCCCCACCCCACCGCGTGGGTTGTTGAGGTGGAAGGCGCTGCGCCGAAAACAGCGCGGCGTCGTTGGCTTCGGGGGAGCGTTTGTTTCAGTTGTGCAGATACGTGCCGAGTGAACACCCTAGAGGAAACGCCGGGATCGGGGGATGGGGGAGGTGTGGGTGGGAGACATGGGAGATGGTGGAAGGAAGGGGAGAGGAGAGCGAGAAAGAGAGATTTTCGCGCGAACGCCGCCGCCGTCCACGGACTCAACTTTTCGGTCGGCGGGGAGCAGGGGTTGCTGGGGACTTGAGCGCGCGGCGGTGTCGCCGCCGCTGGCGATGCAAGACAGGGCGCGCCGGTTGGCGGGGTAACGATGGCGCTTGTTTGTGTCTGTCTGGTGACGTATCCCTCGTTAGGCCGGCGGACGAACGAACGGACGGACGGACGGTGGCGGCGGCGGGGGCCGGGTGGGGGCGGCGGCGGCCGTGTCGGGGCGCCACTGCGGCGGCGGCGAGGGCAGCGACGCAAGAAACGTGTTTTTGTGCTGATTGACGCAATTATAAAGAGCCCAAAGGAGGCTAGCGGTGGGCGGGGGCGCGCGCGGGGTGCTGGGGGCGTCAGGGTGAGGACCAGCGCCCGTGCTTCACTGACAGTCACCACCCTCAGTCCCCACCCTGTCGCCTGTTTGTTGCGCCTGACGCGCTAAAGTCCAATTGTAAATAATTTGAAACAAGCCTGCGGATGACACGCCGCGCTGACGCCTACCCACGCCGCGTCCCCTCCCCTTCACGCCCTTGACCGCCTCACACGTCTACGGGACGGGGACGCTGCGGGCAAACGCGTTCGCGGAGTGTGTGCGTCTGCCGGGAATACGCTCCCCAAATATGAGTCTTCCTTCCAACGTTCCGGCATTGCCATTCGCCTCTGCCAGAGGGAAGCCCACTTCCTTACGTCAGCACTTTTTATGGTTTCCAAATGACACGTGGAACGAAGTCAAATTCCCGGTGACCAGTCAACACGCTTGACACGACCTTTTGGACGTCGAGCGAACAGTCATATCTGATTTCCCTCCGAGAAATGTCACAATTTATTTTTACTGTCACCTAAGTGTAGTAGTGCGAACACAGAATCATTATTAATATATTTCTAACGCGAAGAATACTATAATGTTCTTGACAACGAGCGAGCAAATATTTAGTAATTAAAGTTTTAGACAGAGATATGTTTGCGTTTCTGGTGTGTTCTCTTTGTCGTATCGATGACCTGTAATCCAGGAAAAAGATTTGAGAGAGTTTTTAGGGTGAGACATAAAGTACTTAGCGAAGATTTTCGTGTAAAAAAAATTTAGAACTAGTTTAGTACTCAGGAAGATATATTTTTTCACCGTCCTCGAGTTCGTATCAGTCTTCGAACAGATATGAACCACAATTAACAACTGGGTGAAACAGTACAGTTTCTGTATATTTCTTAAGTTAGTTATATCTGTGCAAGTAACTGCGCGAGTATTTAATAAATATTTTAGTGGACGAACAATTTTCGAAATTCAGTGTGCATTTTGTGTCCTAAAATATTTTGTGGGTAGTTGAATACGCGTATAATTTTATGTAAGCATACAATAATCTCTATAATGTTTGGATTATCATTTTGTAAGAATAATTTGAATTCGTAATGACTTAAGTATGGAGAGGAGGTCCAGTTTCCGAATTGGGAGAGCAAACCCTAAAAACCAAAGGTTAAGATTTCGAGTTCAGAATTTAATGAGGACGTCCTCGTAAAATCGATTAATCGACGAGTCATCTGTCATCAACATCCATGAAATGTGTTATAAAGAGCGAAGATAAGTAGTAGTAGAAAGACTACCTACTTTAACATCGGTCTACAAAGTTGTTTTTTGTGACAATTTGATACAATAATTTATTTTTTATTGTATATGATCATATTATTTAAAAAATGCAAGATGTTCAATATTAACAACTGGCATTTTTACTCGTATTATTATTTATTCCCGCGAAGTACATTAAAAATTAGGCATTTGAAAATGCTTTGTATCAATCATGTTCCTCAAATATTATTAAGCAAATATTTTCTTCTTAAAAATGCTGCTGCGTCAGGAATTTCACCTACAACAGTTTACCTTGAGAACTTCT
This sequence comes from Laupala kohalensis, assembly GCA_002313205.1. NCBI lineage: Eukaryota > Metazoa > Arthropoda > Insecta > Orthoptera > Trigonidiidae > Laupala > Laupala kohalensis. The sequence continues at coordinate 834,020 of NNCF01126794.1, forward strand.
TTAGTCAGGAAACATAAAAATATTTCCTTTCGTCTTTCACCTTGAGAGATAAGGTAATTAACCTCAAGATTTCGACAAGTGGCATACATATTTACAGTGACAAGCCAATGTATGTACCATTCATATATGTCCTTTAAAATAATAAGGTTTTAGACAAGATGTTTTGTGGGGAAATAGAGTTTGAATATATTTCGACCACAATTAATTTTCATTCTCTTATCTCTTCGGGAGAAGATAAATTCGTTTCATGAATCGGCAAATTCGGGAAAATACTGCATTCTGTATTTTATTAGTTCAAGCATTTAAACTACAACATTCGTGAATAATATATAAACCCCCATTTATCACCCTCTTTCACCTTGCTTCTTTGATATGGATGGCAGGGTGAGTGAGTAGTATGAGCGATGAAAGTCTCAAACAACATCCACTTCTCACTCAAACATCAAGCCCACAGCTTCCCGCAAGTGGTAGCGTCCTTCACGCTTACGCTACCTTCGCTAAAGCGGGATGTACACGGGGCTAGTGAACACTGCTTTTTAATACCGCTTCGTGGTTGACACTCTAGGGCGATGAATATTATTACTATTGCGAGTATTGTGTTCGTGAACGAGACTGTTTCGTATAAAGCAAGGGTGGTGCTTCAGTAATTCGGTCTTAACAAACACGACCGCTTCATAAATATAAATGCAGGGAATTGTTAAGATATTTAATTCCTTGAATAAAGGTTTACAAGAGTTTCGGGGGTGATTTTTACAAATTATCCGAACTATCCTCTTCTGAATTCTGAAAGTTTGAATGCTCTGACCGGAATTAACCCAGAAGGTAATGCCGTAACGTAAATGGGAGTAAATGTTTGCAAAATATACGCAACGGGAAATACGTGGACTAACTGCGTTAACTAAGATTCGGAATGCATATCACAATTTGCTTAATTGGGAATTAAGATTGTCAATGTGACAATTCCATTAGAAGTTGTCTTGAATATGGAGACCTAAGAATTTTGTATTCGTAACAGTTTTTAATTGTGTTCCTTTTAAAGAAAGAGAAACATGGGGTAAAGATTTTGTATTACTATTGTGAAATGACATAGACACTGTTTTGTCAGTGTTTACAATGAGACGATTTGCATGGAACCAAGTCGAAAGGTTAGACAAAACTTTTTGAGCATTGGCGTGTTTACATAGTAAATTAGTGTCATCAGCAAAAAGAACCATTTTGCAATCTGATGTGGATGATGACATGTCGTTCACATACAATAAAAAGAGTATAGGGCCGAGAATTGATCCTTGGGGTACTCCGCAAGTAAGTGGCTTTGTTTCTGAAAGACAACGCTCAAGTATTTTATTTTTAGTATAGGATATTTCGACCTGTTGATATCTATCTTTTAAATAAGAAGTAAGCCATTGATGTGGAAGACCACAAATGCCTAAAGAATGCAATTTGGAAAGGAGAATTTCGTGATCGATGACATCGAATGCTTTGGATAAGTCAAGAAAAACATCCTGAGGATTTTCTCCAC
>NNCF01126794.1:836393-903271 GCA_002313205.1 Laupala kohalensis
AGTTGTAATGTTTTAGGAATATTGAGATAAATACATTGAATTTGTCGTCGGTGTTTTGGCAATTGTAAACATCTTTCCATGTTTCATCACGCAAATAATTTATAAATATGGATTTATTTATGTCATTAAACTCTCTTGTAAATTTGTAAAGGATTTTAAGTGGTTTTAGTTTATTATTAATAGTCAATACTTGAACAAGGTGATCACAGTATAATTTAAAGATAACTAAATTTTCGAGTTAAGAGTACAGCATATAGTTGAGGAACTTTCCTCGCGGACCACCTTTGCATTTCGGCAGGTGTAAGAGTCTAGAATAAAAGAATGATGCTTTATGAACCAGTAAAGACTACAATGCGAGAATGACAATAAGTTTTAGTTATTTCGGTCACAAATGTTACCACTGAGTCAAACGTGTTACCATAAGAAAGTAACATTTGTGACATTTCAGGTTTTTGTTTTCCAATCGATTTCCCATCACTGACAAAATACTTAACAGCATTAAATGTTAAGTATTTCAGATAAACTTGATATTTCATATTTGTATAAATCAATTTTTAAATAAAAAACGAACCGAGGTTTAGACAAATTACGGCTGTAACAGCTGTAACAGCTAATAAAAATACTCACCATGCTATCCTCCTGAACACGTCCTCACACCACGACAGAATCAACTGAAGGTTGGTTGCATAGGCCGGTATTACACGGTTATATTTCCATGTCATATCTATGATCAAAGATGAAAGATATGATCAAAGATTCTCTCCACGACAACTTATGTCATAGATATTTGATCATAGTTGAACTATGATCAAAGCTTGTGCTTGACACGGTCATATTTTTGATAATAGATATGACATAGAAATATGACCGTGTAATACAGCCGCTTGGATATACTCGTCACTCTCGTCTCCTCCTTTATTGTTCACTATGAAGAGCTCAGATGTCGGTAACATATGTGACAAGTTTGTTTAAAAAATTGAGGGACAAATCTTTGAAAATTTGTACGCTCTCCTCACAATATGTTTTGCTCATAACCTTCTTGGAGTTTCTTGATTGGAATGTATACTTCGAATTCATTTGCTTTCCCAAATTTTCTAAACCCGTTTCTTGTTGTAAAACTCCCTCTTTTCCAAGAAACATTATACCAGGGACTGTATCGTTTGGGGCGTTTTGGATCATTTTTCAACTTTCCTTTTTTTCTATGCTTTTTTTGTGGACTACTAAAAACGTGTTAGAAGGAAACTATGGGTGTGGTTTTATTGTTGCAATTAAAAAGGTAAAACACCAGATAATTTCATCTCTGAGTTTTTTACAGACGATGGACACACAACACAACGACAACGTTTTTGAGAATCAGCATATCCCAATCACGTCCGTGGTCTTCACGTTTGTCTTATGAACGTCCAGCACTGTGCATTAGGAACAGGTTTCGCAACGAATGTCTAATATATATGTTTGTTTTGTTTACGGGGTTATGAAGTAATCAAGAAAAATATTTTTAAATGTTTGCTTTATACCTAGGTTTAAGTCTCCAATTGTATGTTGTAGTTTGAATCTAGAGGCATGGATTATTAATTCTTATCACGTATAAACTCTTATATCGATCTTTTAATTTGGAACGGAAAAATAAAAAGTCCAGTTTTTTCATGTTAAAATATAATATAACATATTTTTAATAAAAGTTTTTAATATTTATGGTTAAAAATGTTATCACAATTTATTAACTTTGTAAATTTATTCATAAAAGTCAATATAACAAAATATAATCGGTAAATAATTATATTTAAACATTTTAAACTTCCGCCATGTTGGGAACGATCACTGCCCATATCATGTTGCCAACGTAGGTTCAATATTATTTTATAATTCACAATTATTAATTCAGTATTTATATTTGAAGAAATAATAGAGATCTGCAATTATTGATGTGTTTTTATCTCTTTTGCTATATTGTAAATAATTCGATTAAAATACATTAGAATATTAAATTAACATTTCTAATTCTTCAGTACGTAGGAAAAGTATTGTTTGAAAGATTGGTTATTCGCACGTCTTCGCGTTCACTTTCTGCGCTGCTTCACGTGTTATCGGTCGTGGAAGAATCTTGGAGAAGTCTGCGAAGTAGTGAAATTTTCACCAAGCCAATGTACCAAAAGGTATTCCATGTAATTAGTGTTACTTTGTAACAACCATTTTGAAAGCTTATTTGTTTATTTCTGCATGGTAGTGTAATCTCCTTTATATCGCGCCGAAAATTATTTCCAAACGGCGTTTAAATCGGAAAATACAGGATGGTTTAAGATATTATTTGAACAGTTTGTTCCAAAGAGACCAATATTGTAGTTCTCGGTGAAACAATTTACTTGTAGGTGAATATGTTGGATCTGAATCGACCCTTCCCGTTTCTGCAATGCCTCGGGTTTTAAGCATTGCAAGTAATAGTAATTTTTTGTTGCTTAAAGTAAATAGTTCCGATGAGTTACGGAAACCACGATCCGGAAATGAGGACATGGATAATGCTTCAACAATGTTCGGGTGTAGTTATTTGTAACGTTTCTGATGGCGAATTAAGTGGAACCACCGATTGCTGTGATGGTGTAAAATATGATTAAAGATGACACTGTAACTACTTGTAGTTTTGAATCTCAACTCGCTAACTGGAGAATTGAAAATAGTACCAATCATGTTGCATTTTTTAAATTATTGTATGTATTCAGGGCTACACCCTTGCTTTTCTGATTTGCCGAAGGATGCCAGAACGGTTTTGAAAACGCCCCGGACAACAGTAACTAAAGATGTTTGCATCGTCTTCGGCCGGGCGAAAATTGCGACTGACTGCGACTCTAAATTAATGCAGTGGTAGCAACCTGCGACCATAGTAGGAAGTCCCTGGTTCGAGTACTGAACTGTTGCAATTTATATCTGTCTGTAGGCGATGCAAACACTCCTGCACGAGTAGGTACTCGGAAGTTGCGAGTTCACTAACCAAAGATGTTGCACCCTCTTGGAGTATTTGGTGGTATATAAGTTACATTACTTGGAATGGATGCTGGGAATTGTCCATAAGTTATAAATTTATTGTTATCGATCGGTATTTTGACAATCTCCAAATGTTCATCACGTCAGTTTTGGCTTCGCGCTTTGTAGTGTTTAAGTGCTTTTGAAAAAGTTGGCCATCCTTTTGTTGTGAGAAATTATCATGGCAAATGGACGCAATATTCAATTGAATTTTAAATGATCTAGTAAATAAAATCAGTTTATTAATATATATATATATACACACAGTGGGACACTCTGACTACTATGGTTTTTGCAGATTGTAACATCACACCCCAAGTCCTGATGCGATGTTAGTATTTTTTTGGTAGAAGCGGGATCCACATAAATACCACAATCCCTATGGTAGTTATGCTATCGGAAAGCATTAATTACTCTTGGATAAATTTAGTTGAAGACAACTAAATTGTAAAAACCCTCTGGTTATCTGAACCTTCCAAATTATACTTTTTCCCCGACAACTAACTGATACAAGTTATGACACTCGCAAATAGTAATGATTTCATTAAGACTACCGCAGCAGCCTAACGAACATCTGGTCTCCCCGACCTAGACTAGCTCAGTCACATCTCAGTGCTGACGAACTCTCCTCCCACGTAAGAGTCCCTGAAGATCTTCACTCCTCCCAATATATACAGAAGTCACGTGATCAGCAAATAACCACGCCTTCGCCACCACCGTGCAAACACTCCTTTTGGGTCACCCCTTTGGCTTCTAGGAACGCAGAGACTGCGCCGTAGAGGACGAACCGCCATGAGCGTCACCTAGGCGCTTCGCAAACACCCTTTTCGTTGTTCTATATTCGGCACGTACTTCATTCATTACTTCGTAGAATTCTTCTTTTCTTTAGGTACACCTAAATTCCAGTGGACCGCAGGCCGCATTCTCCGAATACACTTGTACCTTTCTTAAAAGTGAAAGGTGTTCGTTCAAACAATACCTCAATAACTGAAGAGGCTTAGGGTGGGTCCCAAGTTCGTCGCACTTCCGTCTTAGCGCCGACCGGCCACTTATTGAAAGTATCTTAACAGCTTCCGGCTTGGAAAACGCAAAGAAATATTAATATTTCACAAATTGATGGAATGTCCTGGCGCCGACGTTACACAGGTGTATGCAAAATGGCAAGTACTTTACATAAACTGTTTGTTTCAGAAAGTTACATGCACGAAATGGGCAGATGAAGGGTTTCGCGACTTATGTTTAAAGGAAACATATCTTGGGTTCTTCTCCACTTGAAAAAATGGTGAAATTTGATGTTGTTACACAAATACCTTTTGATTATATGCACTTGATTTGTTTGGTTGTAATGTATAAATTATTGTATTTGTGGCTTAGAGGAAAAGTGCCACTTCATGTAGGTAATGTTAATATTAAAACCATTTCATCTCTTTTATACATGACAAAGTATATTCCAAAGAGTTTGTGCGAAAACCTAGAGAAGTGAAGTAGACCGATGGAGGGCAACAGAGGTTAGGCAACAAGTCCTTCAGTTTCAAAATTGGGTCTCCAGAGGAGAAATATGTTAATTTCATGACCCTGCATGTTGCTATAACAATACCGATGTAACAATACGTTTAAAAAATTCAGTAATATTTAACAGCTTCGCCCAGTCTCTTCTTATGCACTTTGTGGAGAACTTTGAAAAAACTGTATGGCAGTGAACATATTTCCCATAATGTTCGTGTACTTATCCACGTTTCTGGCGTCAAAAAATTTGGATCTCCTGATTGTTTCAGTGCATTTCAGTTAGAACATAACATGCAATTTTTAAAGAAAATGTTTCGTAAGTCTGAAAAAATTTTGAAACAAATTTCTCGTCGACTTGTCCGCGAAACAATTGAATTGAACGACAATTTTCAATTTGGTAGACAAGTTACTGGCAATATTGGTTACTTCACGATAATTGTCCTCTTGTGGAAGGTTACACTGATCCCCAGTACAGAAAGACACTGTTCCCAAACTTCATATTAGACTGCGACTCTAAATTTGCAGCAGCTAATTGAAGCAGAAAATTGTTGTGGATCTTTGCAATTATCAGATAGGTATTAACACTAAAATGCAAGAAGCGTGTTCTGGTTTGAATTCCCCACAAAATATAATTAGATAAAACAAGGTAAAACTAAATACACTATAAGAAATTAAGTACACGTAGATTCAATTTAAAAGGCACAGGTCATTTAATGTGCGCAGACCGAGAACGAGAAACGTACATAACAAGGTACATGGTCATTCTGTCATTGATCTCCTAATGACGATTAAAACAGTTAAATGAGTTTAAACTAATTCCTGATAGGACACAAATCTATGCAGATTACTCACATGCAGCACATGCATAATGTCCGTGGAAATATGAGAGAGTCACTGAATTTCAATGCTTCAGCGCTTTGGCTCGAATAATAATTCGGCGAGTAAATAGTTTTGAACTTAGCACTGAATTTAACGTTGATATTGTATGTGGGCATTGAGAAGCCCGTACTAGAACGCTATGTCACTCCTGTGAGGAAGAGCGGTAGAATGATATCATAGTTTATAAATCAACAAGTCCTGTTGCTAGGTTCTAACAGTCGACTAGGTCTCCCTGTAGTGATGGGAGTCAAGTTCGTGGGAGTTGGTTTTGGCGATTATCAGTGAATGTCACTATGTAGCGTGTCGCTACATAGGTACTGTGGTGATTTGATATGGAATGACCCTAACGTATTGTAGTACTCTCCTTATTACGTTGAACACTTGCCCGTCTCACATGTCGGCTGTGGCAATGTGCATCCCGATCTTTCGTTAGTAGTTACAAAACCAGTGCACGAACGATGGGCATGCTCGTCAAAGGTTCATCCAGTTTTCATCATGGTGAGGATTTGATACTCCCTCTACTCCCCCCTATCCACACGTCGTTTGGCGTTGCTTACGCACGCGTGCGAGCGCGTGTGCATTCCCTTTTATTATTTTTTAAAGAAACGCACTCGGTCGTTTAGAAAGGCGCCCCGTTGCGCGCAGCCCCTGTCGTGCCCACCCCTCCTCTCCGCTCGCGCCACGGGGTCTGGCTCCGGAGAGCGACGGGCACCCCACGGCGGAGGCGGGAGGGGGCGGTTCGGACGCTGCGACACCGCACAACAACTTCAAACAATGACCTTGAACGACTCCCGGGCATGCACAACCAGTTCCGTTTCGATCACGCGATTCTCAAGCTTCATCTGTGGAGTTCCGGTTTCCGAGCACGTGTTTTGCTCAGTTTGATAAACCCCGCAAAATACCTGCGTACGTTACTGTTGTCATTGAATTATTGCTGCTCAAGAAGTGTTAGTTTTCGATGAGATAGTAAGGAAGAATGCAATATTTTAGCTGAACAAATTTCTTTAAAGTTTTCGAATTTTAAAATTGTTTTGACTTATTAGTAGTGAAGCAAATATGAAAGCAGGAAAATTCGTTTGCATGGCGATGCCATTCTATTCCGTTTGCAGTCCTTTAACGATATTCTTGTCGTGTATTCTACAGAAAAAACTCAAGTTTATGACAATTTAAATTTTGCCGACGTTCTGGAAGGTAATACTGTGTAATACCATTATACGATTATTTTGCGTCATATCTTACTTCAAATGTGTCATGGGTTAGGCATCCGCATTGTCTTGCATTTTACGGTATTTCTACATTGAATTTTAACGAAAAATTATTATATTTAAAAGTTAAAAATGCAGGGATCTTATGGGAACATGATTGCATTTTTGCGTCAGAGAATATAATTTCTTATTAGGTAAAAGTACGCGAGAATGATTTGATCAGTGTCCTTTAGAAGTTCCCATTCCTAAATTGTTGTGCTGAAGCAGAACTTAAAAAATCGCATTTGCGAAAAATAAGAAGAAAAAAATCTCAAATGAGATGAGCGAGATTTGGAACTTGATAGTACATTTTAATTATAGTAGTTTCCTATTTATGAATTTGTAGTTGACAATTCTGTTAATGTCGATTGAAGTATCTGAAAGTTGGCTTGTTCGAAATTGTGTTACGGAAACCATAACGGGTATTTTCAGCGCAGTCGCCACATGAATGAACATAACGTAAAATACGCGCTTTTCGAAGGTAGTTTCCTGCTGTGATTTCAAACAGCATTACACACTTCATGTCCTAATCCTGAAAGCCCTTAGATTGAAGCCGCTCTGTCGATATGTGGAGGTCTCTGGAAGCGATGAATCCACACAAGAGTCGACGTTACCCAGTGGGGGAGGGCGAAAGACAACCGGGTTGTTGATTCGATCGCTTTGTGGTTGCTGTGAAACGAGGGGGATGCAAGGGGAGGACTTTTATTAACCACGAAGAGCATACCTTCTCGCGGCGAAAGGGGAAACCATAGTCATTAGTGAGCTATTAGTTCACTAATGTGCTCATTACTCACTAATGTTCACTAGTGAGCTCACATTAGTGAGTTATTTTTATTTCATTGCGATAATTTTGGAAAAAAATCTCCTTTTTTGTCTACCACCCTTCTTCTTTCTTTTCCCATTTTCCTAGGGATCGGAAAAAATTAATACGATTTTGTCGTTCTTTCTGCGACAGTGCAAATTTCGAGGAAATTTACGGAAATTCAAATTTCACCATAAGTTTACAATTTCAACAGTCCCGTAAATGTGGGAGGCGGTCGATGAGAATTATGATTTCCCTCCCTAAAGAACTTGTTACACATTTCAGTGTCCTATTCTGTCGACCTGTCTGTTGTTCCTATAAGTAAACACTCGCAAGTGACGGGAGAAGTGAAACGAAGACCGAGAAAGGTGACGACTTCACGACACGAATTGTTTCGGGGGACGAGTCTTGTGTTCACCACTTTCAACCCAAATCTTCCATGGAATGGAAACATTCCACTTCCCCAACAAAAAAAGTTCCAAGCAATTCCGCCAGCTAGTAAGGTTATGCTCACCGTGTTTAGGGACATATAAGGGGTCTTACTGCAGAAATTCAGCCTCACGGTTAGATTGTGAAAGACGCATCGTACTGCACCACTCTTCGGGAACTCCGACAGACCATTCGCCGCAAGCGACCTTCACTCCTGACGTACGGAGTGCTTCTTCGGGATGGCAATGCCCGCCCTCACACAGCAAGACTAACGCAGGAGCTGTTACAACATTTCGTTGGGAACGCTTGGAACATCCACAATAGAGTCCCGACTTAGCCCTCAGTGATTTTCATCTCTTTGGGCACCTAAAAAAACATTTTGGTGGCAGTTATTTTGAAACTGGTGATGCCGTAACCCAAGAGGTAACTCGTTGGCTGCTACAGCAACCAAAAGACTTCTTTACCACCGACTTTCAAGGACTTCTGTACAGATGGGATTAGTGTGGGAGTGTACAGTGAAATAAATGTCAGGAAGTTACTTTGATTATTATTGGATTTATCCAGTTTTGAGACTTGTTTATTGACTTACGTACATACATAAATAGAAATATGGCTGCAAGAAACGAATCATCTTGTTGGTCACATTTGCAGTATTACACAAAATGGTCAGAACAAGTGTTATACGCAGCTTATTCTACGTATAACCTGATCTTATCATTCACAAATGGCATTCTTAATATCATAACAAAACTTCATGGTCATGTACAGTTTTTCCAGCACATTATATTTACTCTGTTCCTTGTTTCCCATCGGCAATAATATCTTACAATCGATCTGCACAACAAATACCACATGCCTCCTTTTATACACTTTTTATGAACTGTCTTTTCCGTTCTGCATATGACACATTTGTGATTTGAAATAATTATGGAAATTATTGTTCTTAAATTCCTATTGACTTACCATTCGAACAATCGGTTATGTCACAAACTGTTATGTTTATTTTTCTTAGAACTTCCTAAGAAAACTTACTCAGTGGCAGGCAAGCATGCTACTGAGATACCAGAGGGCAGTTAAGGACTTGCTCATCTTTGAAATCAGCCTTAGGAGTTCAACACGGAGGTAGTGAACTTACAGATGTGATGAACTTGAAAGGCTCTGCTGTAATGGAGTTTTCATGGTATATTAAAAAATACAACTTTGAAATGGTGCGTATTGTATTTGTAATGGTTATTCCACCTTGTTCGAAATAATAATTATTTTCCAGTGCTGATTTTCTTTAATAAAATCCACAAAACTTTGAAGGGCTATATCTAGAAATATACTTGGTCCACAGGGATAATTCTGCTTTGAAATCGTCGCATATATATAGAGCATTAAATCATATCACATCATACTATTTCACAAACACCGCGCTTCTGCGTTAAAATCGATGAAAACTGAAAAAAAGAACGAAAATTTGTTTTTTGTCAATTCCCGATGTATACTGTTTTTTGTGTTTATTAAGACCTGACCTCATAACGCGCCCAAAAATAAGAACTGTTTCTGCAGCAAGATAATGTACATATTGACTGTATTATTGGTTCACTGACTTATTTATGATTTCGTCATTACTCTGTGTTCTAACTTAACGGTTGAATGAATGGTCTCCTCCATAGTGACGAACTTTTAGTTGAAAGTATTCTTTACAATAAAACCTAGAAAACTTGACATTACATAACACCAAGATTTACCACTCCCCTCCCCGCAGCGTTGCGATATAAGAAACCCTTCCCCCAGTGCGCGTTACGTAGTTTTTGGACGGTCCCATGGGAAGATAATATCGGAAAATCAAAATTCGTTTATTCTTTTGCTTATGATACTTATTTATTTAAAATTGTCTTATGTTGAAGTTCAGGCCATGTGAATTCCACCTAACTGTGATTTGGATGAGGGAATGGGAAGGAGAGATGGTCAGGGAACTTGCAGTTTCGAACCAACATTTGTCTGGAGTAGGTGAGGAAAATCCCAACCTAAAACCTCGCCTCTCTCAAACATTATCTTTGGACGTTTATTTGGAGTATTCATTATTTCTTGATCTCTTGTTTAGTTCCCAGTTTACACGCAGTAATAGAGGCATTGCGCATGTTGAGTTGCCGGCGGATACAAAGCGGGAATTGAAGAGGATGGGGACAGGCGGTGACCCCAGCAGGGGTCCCTCCTCGTTGCCCACATGCTGTGTTTGAACAAGCAACGACTGCGGACGGGGGAGGGGGCCAATGGTTGTTTGCAAACCTCTACGCTTTCCGGAACACCCCTTTCACCAATCATGCGTAGCAACCGTCTCTATTACAACGAAATCTCAACCTTTATTATTTTTTTTTGTATTTGTACTATACCCAGTACCTTGACCTTTCGATCATTACCAAGGTTTGTTTCTCCCTTTTCTCTCTTGCATATCAGTCACTGTTCAGTTATTATTTTCCTTTCCTTCACTGTTCAGTTATTATTTTTCTTTTCTCCCCCGTTTCCAAAGCCTCTTCCAATATTTTTCTTCAGATCATTATTTCCGCTCTCCATATATTATCGTGAGTTCATCCCTTCCCAAAAATGTCAAAAATATTAATAAATCGAATCTCTTCAAATCCGCGGTCAAAAGCTTTCTAATGAGCTATTGCTTCTATCATGTATTTACTGCTTTTAATAAGTTTCAATTCCCCAATAAGTATTATTATTAATGATTCCAGATACTGCGATGTGATGATTATTCTCTTTACACTTTGTCACGCCAATTTTATAGTACTCTTAATACTGATTAAATTACATTAAATTAAATTAAATTAAATTAAATTAAATGCATGCTGCCTTTTATCCTCTTTTTTCATATTAGTTTATTATTAACTGTACGCAACCTTGGCACGATTGTGTACATTATTACTGTAGCCTTATCGTAGTTCGGGTAATATTCGATTTATTTTGGAATAATAAATAGGTAACTACGTATTCGTCCAATAACTTCTTTTATAAGTATTTTATCTGCCGCTGCCCTTGCACCCTAGACCGAATTTGATGGGTTGGTCCCTCACTTGTTTCTTGAGAGTAACTTAGTTTATTACCCCCACCCACGTGGTCATAAGCAGTTTGCAACTGCATTTTTGACGATACAGTATATTTTATTTTCATTTTTATTTATTATTTCCTAGGATACAGTCTAGACAAACAAAGTAAGATGACGATAGACAGGCTTTTTTAAGTGTCGTGTGAGCTTCTAGAAATCACAAATACGACGGAATGTTGGGATTAATTAATTGATATGAAAAACACGAGAACGTGCTTTTTATTGCAAAATAATTTTTCTGTGTGATGTAAACCTGTATTAGATTTTCGTGATGTAACGCTAGTGTGCGCCGTAAAGAATCTAAGCTTTTGTGTTGCTGTAAACAAGCTTTGCTAGTAGTCCAAAATTGAAATAAAAAAATAAGTCCAGCCAGGGTTTTTTTAAGTTATTAATGCCATAAGAAAACAAAATTTACGTAAATCTTCAAAATGTTAACTTATAGCCTTCTCATGGCCTTGAATTAAATGTTTTGTGGTGTGTATGAAATATTTTGGAAAATATTTCCTGATTAATGGACTAAGAAAAACGTGTAGTTTCTCTTTATGTTAATAATTCTTTCCACAAAGAAATAAGTTCATGTTAAGTCCAGAAGCTTTTCTCATTTACGAGTATTCATTTAGAAAACGGTCCCCTTCTTATCGTTTTTGCTCAATTTTCTTAACATTGAGACGTTTTTTCAAGTTAATTACACTCTAGTTTTTGTGTCCAACATTGTGACGAAAAAAATTAAAGATAATAATAGTACACCCTCTGAGAGATAAACAGTATAAATTTGAGGAATCCGATGTTTTGAGAAAAGAAAATTACTCGATGTACCAGAAATATGAAACTAGTCCAAATCAAGCTACAATTGCTATCTCTATTAGCGAGAGTGGGATTTGACTACAATATTGATGGGTTGTTATTAAGCAGTAAAACCTAAGAGTGGAGGAATGGTAAATGTGTTCGAAGTATACTGCTGCTAGACGAAGTTATTTAATATTTAACGCAGGTATCGGAAAGAGTTCATAATGCATGTTGGCTTGTATTAATCGGACCCACTTCCTACCCCGATAATGAATATTTCAAACCTTTTTTTTGTAAAAAAAAAAGGGAACTATTATTAGAAATTAAATTAAATTTTTAATGTCGTGCAATTTATGTGCATGACTTGCTGAATAGTGTGAGAAGGTAAAAAAATGGAAAATAGGCTCCTGGTTGGCACTCTTCGTGAACACTTCCATCCACGGAGTCTTGAGAGTGTCTCTTCCTCTGACCAAGAGAATGCGTGTAAAGTATGAAGTATCATTATTATTATCATCATCATTATCATCGTTTTTCCCCTCAGCATTATTGCTGGTGGAAGACAAAGTATGGGCTACAAAGCCCAGCATATCCGTCTATATATCACTCAAGAACTTTCATTCTTAACACGACCAACATTGTAAGAAAGGTTTTTACACGAGTACATAAATATTCTTATTTAAAGTCAAGAATTTTAAGACTGACGTGCAACTGCTTCGGTATTACACCCAGTGGTTGACAAAACAATTGGCGAATGCAAATTTTATCTACCTTCCAAATCTTCTCGATTTCCTTGCTCAGGTCGAAATACTTTGTTTCTTCCTGAGTTATTGTTTTCTCAGTGTTACGAATAATAATAATAATAATAATAACAATAATAATAATAATAATAATATAGTTCCGTATCCTCCCTTATTGAAAAGAACACGGGAGGCATGATGTCTATAAATAGTGTAGCAAAGTGGTAGTAAACTCACTGCTCCCTCCCCGCTCCTCAAATTTGCTTTGTGAATTTAACTCGAGTTGCGCCCTTTTCATCTCACGCACTATTCAATTTACGCATGAGGCTGGCGTCACACGAACTGTGATTCAACTTTTCTACCTGCTGTGGTGATGTGGGTGGTAGTCCGCAGGGTTGGACAAGGAAAAAGTTTACAGACTACCGTCGCCGTCAACGTGTGGCCCTAATGAAGATTTCGCTTGACGTGCAACACCATATTTATATTTCCTTCACCGTAGTAACAGTTAATCTACGAAAATAAATATATTTACAAATATACACTGTATATTGCTAATTATCCAATAAAAATATATTTTAAAATATTTTGAACTTCCTTTAGCAAGAAACCCTCATTCTTCCTTGATTCAAAAAAATTGGAAACCTGGAAATAATTGTGTGAAAATCATAAACTCACGGACTTATACGATTACTTCGTAGACCAATGGTTGGACAACGACCTCATGCAAAGAAGCATGTGAAATTGTAGTGGCAGGCGGCATCGCACGAATAATGTTTCAGAGGGTTGGAACCAACGCATAAATTCTTTAATTCTCAGAGCACACCCGAATATTTACTCATTGATAAATATTGTAGGAGAGGATGCCGAGTATTATGGATATATGTTGGATAAAATAAACCTGGATATTCAAGGGAAAAAAATATAAAAAATTGTCAGTAAAGATTGATAATGCTTTGGCAAAGTCATTACAGAAACTAGAAGAGGGTGGAAATATAAAATCTTTCCATCAAAGAGTGGCCAACGTTCAATAATTGAAATGATCAGTCTGAGATTTTCTATTATTCATATTTGTATAAATTAGATTTTTTTGTGTATTTTTCGCTCTTCCATTTCACTCACAGTAATTTCAATAAATGATAGATTTAATAGAAATAATATAAGTATGTTTCCTCCTTCAAAATTTTGAATCAATCTTCCAAATTATGACTTCGATAAAGAATACTGTGTAAAATTAGCAGGAAACACATGGGGTACGAAAAGAGATTGCCTCCAAGTGGTATTCCATGGAAACGACAAAAGTCGGCTAAAAGTCTCATAAAAATCTTCAAATAAATTGTTTTACCTAAATAGATGTAAAAGTTTTTATCTATCTTTTACATGATATCCTTATGAACTATCCTCATGAATTAACTCCCCTACTTACTTAATGCATAATTAAATGTCATCACCTTCTCATTTATGAAAAAAAACGGGAAATAATCAAGGAAGATACTGTTGCTTCGCAGGAGTTATTTTTCTTATCATTAACAACTGGCGAAATAATGATCATTACGTTAAATATTTTAATTTTATTATTTATTTTTCTTAGTATCGGAGTAAAATCAAATAAATTAAGCAAAATTTGTACTTGTTCAATCATTCACACATAGGGAATTTAAAAAATGGAATGCGAAAAATTTGTTGAAGTGTAGTTTGAATGCTTAAGGAGAGCAACATATTTTATTCACAGCAACTTTGAGAAAACCCATTCCCACGAGCTTTCGTGCTTTCGTCTTCAGAGCAATATGGTTACATGAATCATTAATTCACGGAACTGATGAAATTATAAATATGTAACTTACCCATATAACTGGCATACGGCATTATATTTTCGTGGATTTTACACTGTGGTTGCTCGCAAGCATGACACTCTTGGACCGCACCTACTAATCACCAAAAGAAATACAATGAACACTGTTAAGATTAATTTAAATGGACTCAGTGAATAACAGCTGATAGCGAGTGAACAGTTTGCCTCCCTTGCACAGTCTTTTTTTCTAACATTCCTTCGAATACAGAATTTCTCACTTTCCTGACGAGCCAATTCTACATTATAATATTTCCATGTAAATTAATTTATTCCATTTTTTTCATGTTGTTTTAGGTGTTGATACATTTATGTTGAGAGAGAGTTCCTTTTTTAATATTTATTTGTTATTTTTGAAACGTGTAGTAATTTTGCGCAGAAAAGGAATGGATTTCAAGATTTTATTTTCTTAAAGTGGTGAAAATCATAATATACATCTGACAGACTTTTTCTTATGTTGTTTTTACTTACTCTTTCATATTGTTTTTCAAAAAAGTTTATATTGTTTTTTGAGTGTGTGTAACATTTGAACTATTGAATTTTGGTTGAAGTATCAAATGGGTGAAAATGGATTTATTACGCCATTTTGTTTTTATTCTGGAAAGACTTAATTCGTTTTATGAGAGAGTAATTTAAAAGATAAGAATTTGAAGACCTCTTTTGACTTTAGATTTTCGTAATTTCTGTACATACTACGCCGTTGTGACTTATCGATTGAGTTATTCATCAACACATTATTCTTATTTATGAGGTTAATGTCTAAGGCGATGGAAAGATTGATTAATGAGGGATGTATCATATATTTAGATGATATTTTGCGTTACGATAGTTCACTTGACGACCACTTACATGGGCTAAGAGAAATTTTAACTGGTTAAGACAAGCAAATTTGAGATTAAAACCACAAAAATGCAACCTTTTTCAAAAAAGAACGAAATTTCTTGGTCATTCTGTATCGATTAAAAATTTGCAACCTGCTGAGGAAAATCGAAACTTTCCCAGCCCCTACCAACTTAAAAGAATTCCAATCATTCCTCGGTCTCGTGAGCTACTACAGAAAATTCATTCCTAATTTTTCGGAAATAAATGTTCCATTAACCAAGCTGACCCGTAAAGCTGTTGACTTCGTTTGGGCAAGGAACGATTTCGAAATATTGCGAAAGAGTCTGACAGAGTATCCGGTGCTGAGATTTCCCAATTTTCAGAAACCATTCATCCTCAACAACGGACGCATGTCCAAATTATCTCAGTGGAATTCTAGCACAGGAATTCGAAGACGGAGAGCATGTGGTAGCTTGTGCAAGTAAGCAATTGCACAAGGAGCAGAAGTCCTATTCCGCGACGGAGCTTGAGTGCCTAGCAGTCGTGGAAATGATCAAAAAAATCGAGTATACTTCTTAGGCCGTCATTTTGAACTCCGAACGGATCATAATCCTCTCCAATGACTATTATCACTCTCCGAACCCAAAACGTGACTGGTTCGATAGATAATGGAAATATCAAAATTTTCTTTTACCATTAAACATAATACGGGGAAAGACATCTCTCATGCGGACGCACTATCTCGAAAGCCTCCTGCAGTAATTTCAGTCATTAACCCTTATACAGAATATCAACCAGTATGGGACAAAGTAAGAATAGCAAGCGAGCAAAGACGTTGTGATGACTTGAAACCTCTTTTCGAACGAGTCGACAAACATTACCCCCAGTATTTCTTGGATGAGGATGGGGTACTAGTCAAAGCTATTACTCAAACACCAGATCCAGAGTACTTTACTTGTGCACCCACTTCCATGTTTGATTATGTCTTGCGTAGGTGTCACAACGATCCCTTAGCTGGGCACGTTGGGTTCTCGAAAACGTATGACGTAGTCAAGATATATTTCTATTGGCCTGGTATGTACTCACATATTCAAAGATACGTGGAGAATTGTGTTCAGTGTAAAAAAAGAAAGGCTAAAAAATCCTCTACACCCATACGACCAGCAGTAGAGTCATCGTATCCCTTTCGAGAAAATTGCTCTAGATATTGTTGGACAACTCAGGAAATCGAAGAATGGAAATTAGCATATACTCACGTGCCAAGATTATTTCACACGGCACCCCGAAGCAATAGCGATACCAGACCAATTGGCGGAGACTGTCGCACGAACGTTTGTACAAAATATAGAGCGTCGGCATAGGTCAGTTAAAGTTTTACTTACGGATAGTGGAGCGATTTTCACTTCAGAATTGATGATGGAAGTCTGCTCTCTCTTGAAACTCAAATCCACTTTTACTTCTCCTAATAATCCTGCTGCCAATGGCCACTTCGAAAGAACACATCAATCTTTTTCCGCTGTAATATCACACTATGTATCACAGGATCACACTGATTGGGAATAAAATCAAAATTTTCCTTGATTTGTGTACCGAAATACGTGACATAGAGTAACTGGCTTTAGTCCGGCCTATCGTGTTTACAGGCGAGAAATTCAAATGCCTTGGGTGACATACTAGAGCCTCGTACAATGAGGACTCCTCCTACCATTATGTTCCGCAGAGCAGGTTGCAAATATTCCATGCTCAAGCAACCGCATTCAATGTCCAAAATATTTCCCAGAGTTACGATAAGAAAAATAAAAGGCTTACTTGCAAGTAATAAATAATAAATTTTATTGTCAAAAAAGCAGTTACAAACAGATTATGACCACGTGAAGGGCAATAAACTAATTTACTCTCCGGAAGCAAGTAAGGGGCCATCCCATCAATTCCGATCAAGGGTCCTAAGGCAGAGGCGGATTTAACATTTCGACATACTCCTTACGATAAAAAAAAAGTTCGACACGTGTTATGGTATTAACAAATACCAACTAATATTGTATTTAATAAAACACAGAAAAGTCATATCACAAGTAGGTATTATTATCAAGCTAGAAATCATTCGGAAAGTATTGTTGATAATTCGTAACTATTAAATAACACTAAATTCGCTAATAATTATTTCAATTGATGCCGTCCCTAGGCAAGAACCTAGCGAGTCTTTATAAAAAATCCGCCTCTACCCGAAGTAAAACCGGAGAAAAAACCCGGGCCAGGATGGGGCTACAGAATTAATGAACACAATCGTGCCAGGGTTGAGTACATATACAAATAAATTTATATGAATAATAAGACAATACTAGCATGCAGGAAAATAGTTTTGAAATTGTTATCAGATAGTTTGAAAGTACTACAGCAATGGTGTGATAAGGTACAAGACGGCTTTAATTTTTATAAAAATCAATTAATTCTTTTACAGTATAGAAGCACTGGAGCAGAAGGTAATTTTTAACCACGGATTAATTTAATAATATCTTTTATATTTTTGGTAATGGAATTATATAGAACGATTCCCGAATGATACGGCCCTTTTTGGCAAAGCGCGGTTGACACTCTAAGACGATGAATATTATTCCTATTGCAAGTATTGTGTTCGTCAACAAAACGTTTGTATGAAAAAAGGGTGGTGCTTCAGTAATTCGATCTTAACAAACACGACAGTTTCATAAATATAAATGCAGGGAAGTGTTAAGATATTTAATTCCTTGAATAAAGGTTTACAAGAGATTCGGAGATGATATTTACAAATTATCCGAACAATCCTCTTTTGAAATCTGAAAGTTTAGACGCTCTGCCCGTAATTGCCCCAGAAGATAACGCCGTAACGCAAATGGGAGTAAACATTTGCAAAATATACGCAACGGTAAATATGTGGAAAACAATATTAACTAAGATTCGGAATGCGCAACACAATTTGCTTAATTGGGAATTAAGATTGTCAACGTGACAATCCATTTGAGATTGTCTTGAATATGGAGACCTAAGAATTTTGTATTCGTAACAGTTTTTAATTGTGTTCCGTTTAAAGAAAGTGAAACCTGGGGTAAAGATTTTGTGATACTATTGTGAAATGAAATAGACACTTTTTGGTCAGTGTTTACAATGAGACGATGTGCATGGAACCAAGTCGAAAGTTTAGAAAAGAGTTTACACGGTAAATTAGTGTATGGGTAATTTTAGTAAATATTAGAGAGTATAGGATCGAGAATTGAACCTTGGGGAACTCCGCGAGTTAGTGGCTTTGTTTGTGAATGACAATGCTGAAGTATTCAATTTTTAGTATAGGATATTTCGACCTGTTGGTATCTATATATACCATTTGGCGAGGTTTAGGCTATGCCAGCTCTTCCACCTAACCGTTGGACTTGGGTAAGGGAATTGGGAAGGAGATATGTTGGATCGTCAGGGATCTTATGGTACCGAACCGACAGTTGTCTGGAGTAGGTGAGGAAAACCCCAGCTGAAAACCTCACATAGTTCGGGCGAGCAGGGTTTGAACTCACGCTCTACAGCTCTGAGGGATCGTGCAGATAGAGACGCTACCACTACAGTGAATTTCGTGATCAATGACATCGAATGCTTTAGATAAATCAAGAAAAACACCCTGAGGATTTTCTCCATAGTCAAGAGAAGTGGTAACATCATTTAAGAAAGGATGTAAACTACGGCGCTGGTGGTGGAAAAGGATTTCCTAAATCATGTTGATCGTCAGAGAGAATGTTATTTTTTGATATAAAATCCAGGAGACGCTTATAAAATAATTTTTCAATTTTTTTTGAGAAAGTGTGTAGTAGAGAAATAGGTCGATAATTACCAACGTTGTGTTTGTTTCCTTTCTTGTCTAAAGGTTTTACTTTAGCTCTTTTAAATATTTTAGGAATCACCCCTTCCGATAAAGAACTATTAAATATATATGAGTGGATTTAATGTAACGTGGGAAGAAAATTTAACAATAAATTTGGGTATATCGTTTAACCTGTTGAAAATTTGTTTTTTAATGAACTGATAATTTTTTTGATTTCACTGGCGTTAGTTTTGGAAGTGAACGTTAGTTTTAGAGTGGACACGTGGATACGTGTGCATCTAGGTGGAAAAAAATAAAGCTGCATGTCCATGTAGTTCATAATGATTCTGGTTTAGCCTTAGGATGTAAATACTTAATTTTCACGGTACGCTAGTTTGTCTTCCTCACCTCATTACCGCTCACTAGCCAAACAGGTCACCCCGAGGGTTTATCTGCTGGTTTATCTGCCGGCAGATGTGGTAGAGACGAGTGCGACGGAACAACGACGTCGCCGATCGCTGTGACTGAGGTGGCGCGCCCAACACCCCTATTGTCCACCCTCACGTCTCCCGAACCTTCTACGTCGCAGCCTACTCTGCCTCCATCAGCCCCGCAAAAATTGCTCAAAAAGGTCTACATAAACCCCGTTGGAATCACTCGGAAACGGAAAACTAACTAGAGCGACAAACGATTAATGAAAATTTATCAACGACCACAAAATTGACGTATTGTTGTTCCAAGAGTCTCATCTAATACCAACAACAGATTTAAAACTCTCAGAAATGACGATATACAGAAATGACAGACCATTACCGAACCCCACTAGCAGACAATGGGGTGGCACTGCTGTTGCGGTGAAAAACTCGATTCCGCAGAGACAACTAACGACTCCACAATTGACCTACGTAGAAGCGACTTCGATGGCCGTAGGAACGCAGTATTAGCCTCCTGCTACCAGAGACCGACAAAACACTACTCGACGGTGACATTAAAAATCTGACGACGCTAGGAAAACATTATGCACTGGCGGGTGACATTAACGCCAAGAATACTGATTGGGGATGCACAGCGACAAATAACAACGGTAGAAAATTAAAAACATTTAAGCAGGAAAATTCTATGACTAAATTAAATCCCCCTTAACACTCCAACAAGATACCCAAAAGGAACAAAACACAGACCCGACATACTAAACATACTCGTCGTCGACGACACCACTCCTACGACGATGCCAAAACCAGAACCGCACGGGCTGAGTGACCACTATTTCATTGTGTTTACATTAGGAACCATCAAACAGATGTTGTCTCTCTACTTCCCCACACCGACAATAGACTGGACCGCAGTAAAAGAGTTGTATGACACAACGCCAATCAATATATTGAAAAATCCACAAGACATTGACAATGAAATAACAAAACTAACAAATACAATCAATTCGACTATCAATGAATGTACTCTAGCTAAAGCTCACGGCACACAGACAGGCGCAACCAGACTTGCACTGGACATACAAAATATAATAAGACGAAAACGTAATACGCGCCTCCTCTGGCAGCGCTATCGTCCCCCCCCCCCTTCGACGACAACTAGAACAAGAAGAAGCTGAAAAGCGGTTGAACCTAGCAGACTATTACTCATCACAATGGGACAAAACAAAAGAAAAATTAGCTGACGAAACACCTGCGAAAGGACTCTACAAACTACAGCGAGCGCTCAGAACTAAACCCAAGACCGCCACAGCAATTCGGAACGCGACAAATAACGACAACGTTCTTTCCGTCAATGTACAAAAATGAAGGAGCGTTCGCCAATTCACTGACGAACGCGAAAGATCAAAGAAACCTGTTGTAATCAACAACTGTCTAGAACGAGTGACAAACAAAGAATTAAATGACATTTTAAGGAACCTTGATACCAACAAAACCTCGGGTAAAGACAGACTGACGGCAACTATACTGAAAAATGTACCTGAGAAAACGAGAAGTTATCTCATTCACGTATACAACTGCTATCAACTGCTTACTTCCCTACTTCATGGAGGAGGCAAAAATTAAAATACTTCACAAACCGCCTAAATCAAAAGACCAAATAAATAGTTACAGACCAGTAAGCCTCCTTCCTCTACCAGGAAAAATACTTAAGCAACTTATAATGCGAAGCACTCTACCGACAATAAACGACAACAGAATTATTCGAAAACAACAGTTTGCTTTCCGTCCCAACCATTCAGCCCCTCTCTAAATATACTACAACAAATTACTGTAGACCTGAACTTTCACAGCCATATACCAGTCTTTTCTCTTGATATTATTCGAGCTTTTGACAGAGTCCCACACGACATTCTTTTTGACAAACTATCCCTTCACCTCCCCCCTGTCTTATTACAATTATACACTCTTTCTTAACGAACAGAACATTCTATGTACAAATTTAATCCTCCCGTTCTACAACTAGACCGATCACGAGAATTGTGCCTCAAAGAGCCGCTCTTTCTCCTCTCTTATTTTCCCTCGTCATCAACGAGCTGCTGTACCCTGCCCCCAAACTCACGAAAATTTAATTCTTTGCTGACGACGTTGCAATATTAGCACGAGGAAAGACTGAATAACAAAAACTAAGAATCCTCGACAAATGCCTAGCCGACGCCACAACATGGGCTGACGAAAACGGACTAGCTTTCTCGACAGAAATGACCTCAGCAATTATGTTTGTCTGATGAAAACCAAATAAAAAACGAAAACAGAGACCAGACGATTGATCATGAACAATCACCTTATCAACTGGCAAACATCAACCTCGGCATAACTAGACGAAGGCCTGTCCTGGAAAAAACATATAAAGACAATACAAGCTAAAGACAGAGATAGGATAAGAACCCTAAGTCAGTTGCTGACGACAAAAAAACTACCAACAGCGACAAAAGAATTTATATAAGACATGCGTACGACCAATCATAACTTACGCTCCCTCCGTGTGGACAACAACCAGATCGAAGACATTACGAAAACCGCTTAGACTACTTCAAAAATATGCATGGAAGTTAATAACCAGACCTCCGCTAATGACTAACCTAAACAGACTTTGACAGGACCTGACATTAGAAGATATACGAGACTGATTGGCAACAAAGGAACTTCAGCGAGTCTTTCTACATGACCAAAAACCCAATACATTCAGACAGTTCCGACGATATCTACATTCCACCATGGGAAGACGAGTGCAACTACCATCTGACCGACTGACGCTATATGACGAATAAAAAAACGTCAGACCAAATGCAAATTGTACCTGCTCACTATCATCAAATCATTACTGTCAATCTCAAATAGTTTTCATTATCATGTAAATAATCATTTCATCATATTCATCAGCATAATATATACAATTAAATTTAGCTTAAATATTGTCAATCCAAGTATAGTCCATTAAGAAAACTGAGTGAATGTGGTAATAAAAAATAGTGACCGAACAGCAAGAGGCAACCAGCCTGGTACTGTCATTTCAGAAGTGACAAAGTCGCTACTCAAATAAAATAAAACAACTCTCGAGGATGTTATCTGACACTTGTCAAAACAGCGTCGGTCGCCTGCGGAAGAACCTACACGGTCGTCAAAAGAAGAACTGACGCTGTCGCGGCAAGTCTCGCAGTCTCCTCTCCTTCCCGCTGCATCTGGTGGGGAAGAACCAGTGCGTCGCCTCTGGTACTTTCCTCTGCTCGCTGTGTCGTGGTCGCCCTTCGCGGGAAGAACCAGAGTCGCGAGGAAGGTATTCTTTGTTATATCCGCGTGGCAGATACCGCGTTCTGCGCGTCCGAGTCAGCCGGACTCATGGCGACGTCCGCCGCGTCCTTCGCCATACGCAGCACGACGTCGTTGTCATATTAATGATCGGAGTGCCTACTTGTTCGATCTCCCCCTCCTTGTCCGAACGGTAATGTAGAGGCATGGGCAGGTCGGCTACTGTGGATTAGCATTTGTATATAATAGGTAGTTGTGATGATAGTGTTTATTTACATATTAAGATTACTTGTGCTCCTTGATTAGATAATAAAATACGTTTCTAGTGACTTACAGCGACTATGTGTATTATTTTCTGATCTTAAATTCCCGCAACCTGTCTAGCTAGGAAACGTATCCCTGTTCCTGGACGTCACGACACTAATATGAGTAGTGAAACTTTAATATAATATGAATGTTGACTTTATTATATTTCTTGTACACCACAAATCATACATCTTATTGCTATCATTACATACACATGCATATTCATTGTGCACTGTAGAGTGAGAACCACGCCAGTCTATAAGTGTGTATTATGCTATTCAGTTCCGTGTTCGGCCGCTCCGTGTACTCACTGCCGTGGGGTGTTTTTTGACTCGTGTGCACTTGGACCACATGGCCGCCGCTCTTGTGTCTTCTACGCCACTCTGGCTGAACCGCTTCCCTCTACTTCTGCCACCATGGCGGGAGAGGACGCACTGTGTGACGACTCTGTTTTGGGAACCGGGGACGATGGTTTCGTCGCTCCCAAGCGCATTTTTCGGCCACACCGTTCATCCACCCCGTCCACCCCTCTACCGTTGGCCACGGCCAATCGAATTGCCCCTATCGTCCCCGTCGAACCGATGGAGACGATAGCGGAGTAAACGACTTCCGATGCGGACCCCTCTGGCTGCCCCTTCCCTTTGCCCCCACCCCCGGCCCTCCGCCTACCCAAGCCCACGCCCCGGCGAACGCTACCTCTTCCGGTGTCGTCTCCCCCACCTCCCGTACTTTTTCCCATGCTCCTCGCGGTCGATGTTCGGCTGTTGGAGCTATTTTCTTGGAGAACCTGGAGGATGAGCGGGAGATGCTTCGGGAACTTAAGAAGGTGTGCTCCAGCCGACTGACTGCGACCCGTACCCGCTCCCACTACTTAGTCTGCCCTGAGACGGTCGCAGACCACGCTGCGGTTGAGAAGCGTTTGGAGGAGATCCGGGCTGCGGAGTTTGACGCGGCATCCTTCTTTTACCATCGCGTTACTTCGGTACGTCGCGAGCGTGTTTTCATCCGATGTCTTCCTCACTCCATTCCTTCGGTGGAGATCGCCTCCGAACTTATTGAGTTGGGCTTTACCGTCCACCACGTTTCGGAGATGAAGAGAAAGGGCCCCTACACACACACATCTCTTGGCCTCTACACTGTCGAGGTTAACAAGGCTGATGTCCCCCAAATCGTCTGTCTGCAATATCTGTTGCAGCACAGGGTTGCAATTGAGGTGGCCCATAGCAGCGACCGTGTTCCTCGCTGTCTGAAATGCCAGCAGTGGGGCCACACCCGCAGCTGTTGTGATCGTCCTTCACCCTGCCTGCGGTGCGCCTGACCCCACTCCGTCGATGTTTGCGATCGCGAGCATAATGCCGTCCGCTGCGCGAATTGTACTTCGGGCAACCACGTCGCTTCCTTCTCCGGCTGCCCCGCTCTCGTTGAACTCAAGGCCCAAGGGAAGGCGCAAGTCGATAATGCGCGAGACGCTCGCGAGGGCGGGTAATTTTGCGCGTCCTGCAGTTACGTCTTCCCACGTACCCCCCCCCCTCTCTCTCAACCGTCAGTTCTGTCTGGATTGACCTCGTCAGCGGATTTTCCACTGATTCCGCCCCATCTCCTCCTGCTACTCACGCGCCCACCGCTGCTCGTCCGCACACCCACCCCCTTCCTGCTACCGCTTCTCCAGCCGAGTTCACTGCGCCCAGCCTCCAGGATCTGAGGTTTATCTTGGGGTACATTTCTCACTTCGACATTGTGAAACTTTAACGCGTTCTGAAGGAAGTTGTGTATATTCTGAATACCCCGGGTATGGACAACCTCACCCGAACCATTCAGATCCTTCCCATTTTCTCCTTTTCAATCAGCTCCACAATAACGACAAAACCACTGAACATTCTCGACAGCGATATCCCGTGACAAGATACAGTTAAATATCTCGGCGTTAAATTCAATAGAAAAATAATTTTAAAAAAACATTGCCACTTGGCGGTTCAGAATATGCACTGACGCATCCGCAGCCTTTACCCCATCTTCCGGTCCAGGAATATCTCCGGCGCGGTCAAAGCGCGAGTCTACAAAGCGTGCGTTCGGAGTGCAGGCGTTTACGCTTGCCAAACCAGGGCCGCTGCCCTTCGTAATCCCGTCAATGCTCTAGCACGCGCGGAAAACAACTTCATTCGGGTAGCGTATAAACCAGAGCGAGGCACTTTCTTCGATAAATTAAAAAGAAATATAAAATTACCCCTATCTCGGAATTTATCCAAAAACTTCCAACAAAACACATAAATGACGCATTTCAAAATCCGATTACCGCACCGTTATTCGACAAATATCGCGACCTCATGAACTCCGCACCAGTCCATGACGCGCTTAAAAGATCACCAACTGACGTTCTGTGGTATCCGTCTCCAACATAATAACTCAATCCTTCGACCTGTCATCTGAGCCACGTTGCCGGGGCGCCGGTTAAGCGGCTCATCACACTTTCTACACCCCTCTCTTTCTAACACCCTACCTTCCCACTCCATGTAGAAAAGCTTGAATAGCAAGCTACAAATTCCTTTTTTCCGTTCCAGACACTATTATGCTATTTTTGTGAACTTAGCTTTGGGTCGACGGCTGCGTACCACTCTCGGTGAGGTCGTTGCGTACCCAGAAGAGCTTTTGGAAGAACAAGGGGGTGAGATGCACGCTGTGGCAGTGACAATGCTTTGTTGCCTACTGGTCACATGACATCCTCTTCAGTACATATTGGATGGACTGAGGATTTTCGGTGACTTATACGTGGGGGTTGAGTCCGCAGGTTACGGGAGATGTGACCTAGCTAGTATTGGTCATGGTATCCGCCTGCAAACACTGTAAGAGATTGCAGCGGTAATCTAGAGAAACATTTGCTACTAGTTGCGAGTGATGTAACTTTTTTCAGTATTTTATTCGAGAAAGCTAACTAATAATTTTGGATTTTCGGATAACCTACGTGGGTTTTCCGACAAAATAGTCAGCAACTGAATTTATATGTAAATAATGCTTTCTGATAGCATTAATTTTGTTATAACAATTTCGTATTGTATTTATAATTTTGAGAGTTTTTCCAATTTTGTAAATATTCAGAATTCAATTTAATTTGCATTAAATTACTAATTATTGTCATTACGTGTTTATTTGATTGTCCGGGAAACTGGTGGTAGCGGTAAAACTACCATAGGAATATTAGTGTTTATGTGAGGATCGGCAGTCGTCTCATTTCTACTGCTTCTCCCAACTTTTGGAAGCCCGCTTCTACCAAAACCTACACTGCATTTGGTCTTGTGTGGTATGGTTATATGCACATGGCGGTTTAAGTTCTTTGTTTTCAACCCTGTTTTTTTCATGTTTTCCATATAATGTTACGTTTTTTGGCAATGACTTGGAATAAACGTACCGGAATTTTCAGGGAACTCACCAATCATCTTCGGTTCTTGCAAACTTATTTGGAGTCATGGGATTTGGTGAACGAGGAGTGGAGCAAGACAAGTTCTAAAGACACTATCAGCTGAGTGACAAAGGTAATAAATTATCCCTTGCTGAATATTTCTGTTTGCACCGAGATCTTACCCAGCCTTGAGGCCTCTTGTTGTTTACTACAAAATAGTGTGTTCCTCTTCAAATCAAATAATTTCATTTAATTAGGGACTGATTACTGAAAATGTGATTTTTCCTTATTATACATGCTTGATTATAAATTTTCTTTTCCACTTTAGAGTGACTTGGAAATACTTTGCTCAAGTGCTTCAAGTCGAGTCATATGTTGGGCTCAATTATTGAAAACCTTGAAAAATGAGCTTCGTAAAGAAACAGTATTTTGTGGAGACAAAACAATATATTAAGATATTTTTCGAGAATGATACTCACAGAAGATTAACTTTTCTCTCCCACCCTGATTCAGATGATGAGCTTTTGTACACTTTCACATTGCTTTTTCCCATCATACCAGTTAAAGTACCCGGACGAAAGACTTGGAGACCACCGTGGGTTGCGATACAAGAAGGATTTTTTGTATATATTAAGGTGAAATATGTTTTGTTATTTCAGATACCGGAATTGTACACGTCCTGAAACTTCACTTCATGTGATTCGAAGTCTTAACATTTAGATGGACCACTAAACTGTAAAATTATATTGTCTTCTTTGGAATATTTTAGTCACAACACTCCCTTATATTTATTAGGTCATTAGAGACTTCGAGAGAAGAATAGAGGACATGAGGAAAATGTGCCTGTTCAGAAGTCTTTTCCAATGGTTGTGGACCCCACTGAAGTCGATTAGCTCAAGTTACGGGGTTGTTGATGGTCGACCTATACTGGTGGAATCTCCTGTTCGGGCAGTTGATGCTACCTTTGAAGTGTTTTATGCTCTTCATTGCAGCAATCCAATCCAAAGTGAACGCATGTGTGTAGTCCTTGCCGTTATGGTATTCGACCTGTATGAGAAGGATCTCTCTTCAACCTTTACTCCTCCTGGAGCTACACGCCTCGTGGATAAAAAATTGCAGTGAAACTTTGGGAAATCATTTTTTGGTTTTTATTTATTTTTGTATCGTGTGGAGAGAGACTCTTAACCGCACTAAATATAATATTGCTGTCACCACTGAAATTTATCAAAACCTGAGAAAAATAAACTCCGAATATTATGTACAATACTTAATAAATTTATTTACATAATATATACAAAGTTTACAAGTAAAAAACACATGTGAAGTGCCTCCATCCAACTTTATTAGAACGGATTCCTCTATCAAAAATACATTAACTCAACCCGTTAATACATGTTAACTCGGCCTAACTCCAGCTTCGTCGAAGAGTTAATAAAGTAATCATTCCGAGGACGGACATAGGTTCCATCTTCTACTGTGTGATCTACTGAACGATGCTCCTGAGTCTGTTGAAACGTCTTTATTTATCATCAAGAAGTCGCCACGTTACTCGCAACATCTATTGTCCCACAGCGCCTTCTACTTTTCACTCGGCGCGTCTAAGCGGCGTTCCCGCGGCATGCAGCCTTTTTCCCGGAAAAGGGTTCCTTGTCTGCACGGTCACATCGCAAATTTGCTCCATTTCCAGAACAAGGTCTGTAGCTAGTCTCAATGCTAAATGAAATAAAACTTTTCTCATAGCATTTTAAAATTGCCCTCTGGACGACGTTACATTTTATATTATTTTATTTTGAGTAGCGTTTTATTCATTTATCTCAAACTTTTGTTCTCACGTTTCATGAACAATGACTTTGTATCCAAATTGCGAGTGTTGTTTTCCTTCTGTGACCGCCCTTTGGTTTTATCTCTCTTTAGTGCATAAAACATTAAAATTCTGAATTTAGGTGTAGTGTACAGCTACAGGATGTTCTCTACTTGAAACAATTTTAGGAGGCACTTAATTATCTCCCATAACTTATGTGTTATGTCGTGTGAACAGACCTCTGCTTGCACTGTGTCTAAGGACAAAAGTGTTAACAATGTCGAACCTGAATTTGATGATAGCCTGTCATCGGAACAGACTAACAGTGAAGACTCTTTTGACTTAAGCGACATTGAACCATCTAACCCAGAGGTTTGTTCCCAAATTGTATTCGAACCATCAAATACTCCGTAGTTTGGTTCAAGAAATACTTTTTGACGTGAGAGGATTACTGAACCAAACATTGTCGATTATGAAAAGCTGTGTGTAGTGAAATTTTTAGAATTTTTAGTTGATTCTCTTGAAAGTACGCTTCAGATAGGGAAATCTACTCTTGACTCTTTCCTTGAGCCATTAAATTCTCTACCAACCGAAAAATGCCGATTTAGACAGTTTGAGAAAGCAGGCTTTCTGATTCCTGTTCATGGGTATGGCATTGGGGACAAGGTTGACGACGTGAGAAAAGACACGATTATGCTGAAGTATATTTTTTCAGTTCAAGCTAACTTTGTACCAATGAGAACTGTACTAGAAAAGTTATTCAGTTTACCTGGAGTATTTTCGAAAGTCGTATTGTCAAAGTTATATCGCATCACTCGAGTCCGACGTTGATGTTATTACCAATTTCCTACTAGGTCAGCTGTGGAAGAGTAAAGTATCGAATTACTTCAAAAGAAACAATATATTTCCTCATTTTCTGTATTTTGATGATTTCGAGATACGCAACCCACTAGGTGCACACGTTGGCATTCACAAAATGGGAGCTATTTATTACCAAGTGGTGGGTTTCCCCCTGAAATCAATTCTTTTGGAAAACATTTTTGTTTGTTCTCCTTTTAATTCGACCGATAAGAGCGAGTTCCGGAATCGTCAAGTATTTCAACGAATAGATGACGAACTGAACTTTCTCCAGACAGAAAGGGGTAGACGGCAATACTGGAGAGGAAGTGGAAATACTATACTTCGCTCTTGGTCTTGTTCTAGATGATAATCTGGGACTGAATTCGATTGTGGGATTTGTAGATTCGTTCAGAGCAAATTATGGTTGTATTTTCTGCTCAGTTTCTCGGGAGGAAGCACAGTCTGTGTTCATTGAAAAAAAAAGGAATTCAACAGTTACGATGCAGATGTTTTATTATCAGATGTGCCATATACAGGAGTCAAGGAAAAGTGCATTTGGAATGAGATTCTACACTTCAAAACAAAAAAGTTTGTGGTGGATTGTCTTCACGATGGACCAGAGGGATATATTAGCCTTGTCATGCATCTCGTTGTGAGCTACTTTGTTTGAGAGATGCAGCAAAAGGAAAATATTTTAGATCTACTCACTAAATTTACGAATTAATTTGTTTAATTACTAAGATAGTGGACTACCTAACAAAGTTCCTAATATATCCTTTGCAGAACTTCGTCATTCAAAGCTGAAAATGTCAGGCAGTGAGATGATAAATGTTATTTACATTTTTTCGATCTTGGAAGATGACCTGTTTGGAAGTTATACATCAGTTTGAGGCAAATATTAGATCAAATATTAGATATAGTCATGTGTCATGAAACTGACAAAAAAATTATTTGCTTTTGAGAACTTTAATTTCTGAAAATATTAGTTTGTTCAAAGTGGTTTTCCCCAATAAACTGATTCCTCCTAAGGGTCACAACTTCGTTCATTACCCTATAGCCTGGGAGAAGTCAGGGTCTATCGCAAAACTTTTCTCGAAGCGGCTTGAGGCTAAGCATGAAGATAAGACTGAAGCTAATGCTATCAGCAGGCGGAAAAATGTAACTCGCACGCTGGGTGCAAATAAACAGCTTGTAATGAGTTATCGATTTATGTCGGGTGAAGGATTTAAGGCAAAAGATGGTAGTGGAGTAGACGACTACATAATATTCAGAACGTAAACTTGCTTCCAGTTGCATAGATCGGAGGGGGCGAAATTTTAATAAATTGTAATGATTGATATCAGATATAATTAATAACAGGAAATAAACTACTGAACAACTTTCAGGGCTACTAATTTAAAAGTTAATATCAACAAATTTTGGTAAAACTTCTGAGAGCCCCCCCCCCAAATACATTTGTGGCTAGGGACCTCCTTGTTTCATAATACTTCCTACTCGCTTATAAGAAAATATTATTCTGACGAACTCTTTGTTTCTTCCTATTTTGAGAGTAATTCTTTGTGGCACGTGAGAAGAAAGCCGCTCTGTGCTTTGCGTCTTTGAACCGCTGTCGCTTTCCAAGCTCCCTCGCTCTTCACACCCATTGTTTTAATTCACAAAAGTTGTTCACTCGAAGCGTTAGCACAAAGCTGACTTATCTCCATGCGGGGTGGGGGTGGGGGGAGGTGTCGGGAGAAGAGGCGGGGGTGGTCCAGGCGGACGCTCAGCGAAACAATGAACGAGCACTTGACGCTTCGGAGCGGCGTGGGTGGAAGAAGCGTAAAATTTGGAGCCTCGCCATTTCTGATAGTGCTTGCTTCTTTGAACAAATGGGAAGCGAGTTGAAATTTGAAATAATGAAACGACTGAGAACGACGGGGTACAAAAATGATCGCGACACATTTAAAGTATGCAAGAAATCCTATCAACATTTGCTCCGAATAGTCGTAGAAAACAGGTTGAGGAGGGGTTTTAAAAATTACCCAAGTCTCGTAAACAAGGAACTGGATAGATGAAAAAATATCTCGAGTGGGTCCCACTCTGATCTCATCTTCTTTTTCATTTGTCGGTGCATATGCATTAATTATTGATATGATATTACATTTTCTCTTCAGTCTTAATTTACAGTCACTCATTTAGTGGCTTAAATCCTATTACATGCTTCGGCATTTCTTTCTTTAGTAAAAAGTCAGTTCCAGTCTGACCTGCTTTCGATTCTGGTCCATTATAATGAAATATAAAATCTTTCTTCTTGATAAGCCCACATCCACTCCAACGAGCATCTTGTACAGCTACAATATCTAATTTAGTCCTGCTTACTTCTTGTATTAGTTCTTATAGTTTCCCTGGTTGCAGCAGCGTTTACACATTCGATGTTCGATTTTCATTACCAGTTTCTTTTGCTTTAGTCGTCTTATGTTTCTATTTACTTTATTCCGAGGTTGAGAGTATTGATTTTTAGCATTTGGCTTTTTTATGAGCGATGGGTAGCTGGCCCAACGCCCCAACCTTCCTATTTTATCCGGACTTGGGTCTGGCAATTTCTTGGGTCCGGCAACTCTATCCAACCCCCCAATGCCGCAGACAGAGTTGAGGAGAAAAATATAAAATCAAAGAACAGTTTTATGATGATCTACAAAGAATCGCTAATAATGTACCCAGCTCTGATACCTTAATAATCATGGGCGACTTCAATGTGAAGCTGGGAAAGGAATGAATTTATAAGCAAATAACTGGAAACAATACCGTGTATGAAATAACTAATGAAAACGGTAAATTGGTGGTTGACTTTGCTGCCTCCAACAACACTATAATTATGAGTACACTATTTCAACATAAATAAACACAGAAACCTCAGTATCACCGGACCAAAATAGAGTCAGTTAAATTGACCAGGTAATAATAAATTATAATAAAAAACAAATGATTGAAGATATAAGATATCTAAGATGTCTATTCTGATAACTTTTTAGTAAAAACTATAGACAAACAAAAGCTTCCAAGATCATTTCAAAAGAAACCATTACAAACCTATAAATGGCATCAAGGAAACTTGCAAGATCCTACCAAACTTAAGGAATATAGAAATGTACTCTTTAGAAAACTAAGACACAGTTATGAGGAAATTATGAAAAGTGTACATGAAGCAGCAAACATAACAATAGGTAAACAAAAACAGATTCAAAGAAGTGAATGGTGGGATGAAGAATGCAGACAGATCATCAAAGAAACTAGGAAGAAAGCATTGCAAAATAAACTAGAACAAAATATGAAGCTTAGAAAACTATAAGGAAAGAAGCAAATAAAATGTGCAAAAGAAAACAAAACAAAAAAAAGGACTTAATGACAATGAAGAACAAATTGGAGAAAATTTTAGAAGGAATGAATCAAGGCAGTTTTTTGGTGACGTCAAAATATACAACAGATACACAACAGAAGATATGTACCCCAATATTATGCAAAGATCCAGACGGAAATGTGTTGGTGCAAATAGACCAAATATTACAAAGGTGGAAAGAACTTTTCTGTGAGGTATTGAACCCAAAGGACAAAGCAGAAGCGCACATCAATATAAGCGATGATATAAATGACCATCAAGAAGTCAATCCACCCACGTTCAATGAAGTACGATACATCATTTTTATTCTAAGACAATAAAGCAGCAGGTCCAGATAATATCATCCCAGGACTAATAAAGGATTGCGGAAAAACCCTAAAGACTACACAAGTTAATCCTCAAAATTTAGCGTAAAGAACAACTACTAGAAGAGTGGAACGAAGGAATTATATGCCCAGTATACAAGTGTAACATCGTGGCCAGTACAGATTTTGAAATAACATTTTCAAGCACTGTGCTCGCCGGAAATACCAAAGGCGATTAAGAGCCATGCACGTCGCCGCCCAAACAAGGAAAGGTGCGCGTTAAGACCCCTCGTATTGTGAAGAGATTGACCAGTTCCCATCTACTTCTCAAAACTGAGATGAACGCCCGGAGAAGGAAAATGAGTGTGTATGGAATATTTCAGCATTTGACAGAAATAGTGTTCATCCGAAAAGGCAGTTTTTCTCGGAAGCTGAGGAGTGACCAAGCCGAGGTGGGGTGTTGGAAACGGGCGAAGAGGTAGTCACGTGACCTCCGCCTCAATATATATTGGAGGGATTTCAGCTCCTAAGTGACTTTTATACTGGAGGCTTTCAGACTTTGAGACAAGTGCGAAAGCGTATAGAAGTACGCAAGTTATTTAATATGTAACTTGGTTAGTTTGGTCGTCAGACCACTGAGAATTGCTGCGGTAATTCTATTACCTGCTATAGGCGCGAATAACATAGCTTGGAACAGTTATTTATTTCGAGATAGCAACTTGGAACTTTTTGAACTTCGGATAATCTGGGTAGATTTCCGAGTTAATTCATAACACCAGTAGTTATAACTGTGTGTAATTATTGCTTTTAGATAGCAATATCAAGTAATAACAAGTTCAAACTTGTATTTATGATTTGCGAGTTTGTCTACATTTGTAAATATTCAGAGCTTTATTTAATTTGAATTAAATGTTTTATTGTTATTACTCGAGTGTTTGATTGTTTGGGGAAACCAAGCTGGTGGCAGCGAACTCTACCATAAAGGTTGTGGTTTATGGTTGAATCCCGGTTTTTCCACCAAAAGCGTACGCACATCGCATCTGGGCTTGCGGTGTGTTGTAACAACAAGAAAGGAGATAGAATTGTCTTAATTACAGATCTACGACATTGCTAAAACTGGCGTATAAGATTTTTGCAATATTATTAAATAAGTTACCAGAAATTGTTGAGCTGAAACCAAGAGGCAGCCAAATCGGTTTCTGTCCAAATAGGTCCACAATTGACAACATTTTCATTATCAGACTTCTTAGAAAAATGTCATGAGTATAAGAGAATTATTTAGTATTGATTATATGCAAGCATTTGACTCAGGAACAAAATCATTGATTGCCTGCCCTTATATAATGTACCGACCAAATTAATCAGATTAATTGTTCTTACAAACACCACAGCCAAAATAAGCAACGAACTTAACAGTAAATTTGAGGTCGAGTTTGGAGTTAAGCAAGAGATCCCCTATCAACTACCCTTTTCAGCGTAGTTATTGATATAATCATTAAGCAACTTGAAACTAAACCCCCACATATCCACACGACTAAAACAGTGTGTAGCATGTGCGTACAATATACTACTAACTGCGACAAATATAGAAAGTCTCAATGATGTATTTCAGAAACTTAAAGATTAATCTGTGCAATATGGATTAACAGTAAACAGACAAAAAACCAAATACTTACGATGCAAATCTAGCGGCCAGAAATTAGAAATAAAAATTAGCAAAATGCAGATTCAAGAAGTTGCAATACAAATATCTAGAATCAATAATGAATGGAGATAATTCAATTGAAGGGATAAGAGAAAGAATATCACTCGGCAATAAAGTTTATTACACTAATAAAACACTGTTTCAAAACAAATTACTTTCGAAGAATGAAAAACTCAAGTTATATAGGACAACCTGTGGTAACTTACGCAGCTGAAACATGGGTACATGAAGCGTCTGAAATAAAACGGCGGGTGATATTCAAAAGGAAGGAACTAAGAAAGATTTACGAACTCATAAAACAACCTGATAATACTTGGAGAATAAGAAAGAACTGTGTGCTCAATAATCTAATAAAATTCAGGAACATAACAAATTATATTAAAACCCTTAGGTTAAGCAGGTTTGGGCATGTCTATCGTATGCTAGAAAGACTTGTACAAAAGGTTTATCAGTGGAATCCATTAACCACAAGAGCAGAAGGTAGACACATATAAGATGGAAGGATGACGTCCTAAACGACCTGAGACGTATAAAAATTAAGAACTGGACACACAAAGAAAAGAAAAGAATGGAAGGCGATAGTTGAGGTCAAAACGTAACAGATGTAGAGCCTAACAAAGAAGAAGATAAGGTGTGTCCCACTCTATTTTCTACACCAAACTTATGAAACAAATTTATTCAAGTTTCAATATTCCTGGTTAAGACCAAATCAACGTACACTAAAATTATAAATGCATGAGACATTTATTATTGTGTATTTAAATTATATTTCGAAGAAAGCTATAACGCGAGAGATTGAAGATATTTGCTAATATGTTTAGGAGCAATGAGAGCGTATCTGCAACAGGGTGTCAACTTGGATTCAAATCTGCAAATGTTAGACCGTCAGCTGATAAGAAAATATTTCATGATAGTATAAAGGCATGTGCTGATAAGAGTTTAGAGGAATTGATTTTTATTTTGTACGTAAAAAAAACATGTTTGAATGATAGTATAACGTTTTCCAAGTACGTAAAAAGGTTAATGAAAAACTCAAACTGAAAACGAATAGCATAGGCTTAGAGAGGAATAAGGGTACTATCGGATTTTTTATTATATACCCCACATTTTGGACTGCTGTAGAAAGCACAAAACAACCATGTAAGAAAATCATTAACACCACAAAATTTGTCATGTACTTAAATATGCATGTATTAAATAAAAGTCAAATCTTGTGCATGTACTTAAATAAACAAAATAATTCTAAGAATGAATAATAATTTTTACATAGCAGAAATTTTTCAAAAACCGCGAAATTTTCATAGCTTTTCCCGACACATCGACTTTACTAATTTTTATACAATAAACTAAGTGTCAAAAATAATTATTCTTCAGCGAATGATAACTAATATGTTTGTGACAACAAAAGATTTTAAACTTCTACATGCGAAATATAACGAGTTATAAACTATTTTCGAAAACATTGCTAAAAACGACCAGGCACGTTTTTAAGAAATAACTGTCACCTTCAGGAAAATGCCGTGATCACATGATCAATGAATTTAAACGTTTAAAACTTAGTATGTATCCACAATTAAGTGATAAACAAAACAATGTTTTCATTTGGCGACCAGCGACGCCTCAGCGGCGAAGTACAGTCTGGTCGAGATGTTGTAGCGCGCACACAGTTCACACTGAATGGAGTCCCCAGCAGAGCACATACCGATTACGCGAAGGATTTAAATAACACTTCGTCATAGATAACGTTTTCGTAAATATTTCATAATTTTACTATTTGTTAATCACTTTTGTCGTATTTCGAACAAGGCAATGCTAAAATATTTAATTCGGTTCTCAAAAAGATTAAAAATAATTTTTGTAATTAAGACATTTTATGTAACTGTTTTGAACTTCAAAGACGATCAAACACCTCCCGTCCAAAACAATCCAGTCTTAGGGCGGTATTCATAGTCGCAAATAATTAC
Source organism: Laupala kohalensis (assembly GCA_002313205.1). Classification (NCBI taxonomy): domain Eukaryota; kingdom Metazoa; phylum Arthropoda; class Insecta; order Orthoptera; family Trigonidiidae; genus Laupala; species Laupala kohalensis. The sequence goes on from NNCF01126794.1 coordinate 872,814, forward strand.
TTGTTAATTGTAATCACTGATTATATCCTCAATTGATGAACTGTTCCGTATTCATAGTCGCCCCAAACAAGCAAAGATTGAGCTTTAGTTCAATCTATCATTTGTCAATCATTGATCGTTGGTTGCCGTATTCATGGACGTTACTGATTCGTTCACTAGGTGTCAAACAAGCAATTATTATTTGCGTACGATATTCATGGTCACAAAACTACTCATTATATCCCCAAATAAAGACTGATTCGTCAAATACAGTCCGAAGCTCAATCGATTAACTGTTTCAATTGGCTGTCATATTGCTTTCGCTCTTCCAGATTGGATTTGTCGGTTATTGTATGTATTGTGAGATTTCATTTCTTGTTTCATTTCGTGATTATTTTAGTTTGTTTGATATTATAATGGTCTTCGAGTACATGATCGAGGTCATGGAAGGAGAAGATGAGATTCTAGAGAGAACGCCGTAAAGGTAATTATGCAAAGTGTAGGCAGTAACTTGTGACTTTAAATGTACCGCAACTATTTCATGTAAGAAATGTTTACAGATATGAGGGACGCCGTTAACCCGGTCGATTACTTTTCAAATGTGGAGTTTCGGCGGACATAAAGCTTTTCGAAGGATGCAGTTGTTTACTTCATTCTTCCTAAGATTGTGAAGGGACTACAGCGACAAATCAATAGAGTGCTCCCTACAACCGCTCTAATACAATTGCTGGTGACTGCGGTTTTATGTACGTTTATTTTAAGTACGAGATTAAATTCCCTAAGAAGAATCTATAAGATGTTGAATAATTTTAAAATTAACCAGCAGTTACTTCCCGTGGAAAACGTATGACACAATTCTGTCCTGTAATTATATGTTAATTGAATTTGCAAGAAAAGTTTCTCACGTTAATATCTGTATTATAACCCTGATAAAGATGTCAAATGAGACATCGAAACGTTGACTCATTTTAATATAAAAGTAAAATTTTAAAATCCATCAATTGACTTATTTTTATTTATGAACATTTAATTAAAGTAACTGATATTGTTGATTGTCTACAAAAAGGACATATAATTTGTAAATGTTCTATTAAATTATTTATCACTATATACAATATTATATCTTGTATAAAAAAGATTCATCTTTCGAAATTGATATCTTTCAACATTTATTAATTTTCATAGAAAGCAAAAGGAGATGAAAATGAAAACCAATTGGACGATATGCTTACCCCTGGAACAGAGATAACCAAAAAGGTGATTTTTGAATTCATTATCATAGTGTGATATAAAACATATATTAAAATTATTGTCTTGATTTCCTGATTTGATTTTGTCTTGATTTCAGGAAGTGGTACAGACTTCACAACCATTGTCAGATGCAACTAATAAATTGTCAAATGATATCGAAGAATTTCATGGAGTTATTTATGTACGATCAGGTAATGAATCTTCGGTGAAATTTGACAACTTCATTACAGAAGAACATATTATTATTATTATCCTACAGTTCACAGTTCTTTTTTCAAGAAACTGGTAGAAAAAGGCCATGTACGTGCTACGCCAAGCACACTCCCTTGATGTGAAAAAATCCTTACGGAAAATTAATGAAATTGAGACGGTTATTGCTGACTACTGCAGAAATTTACGCACTGTTCTGGTTGTACATAAAACAATAGCTTTTTGCATTTGGTAGCAGAGATCTCTCGAGACATTAAGGGCATCCAATCCATTGGCTAATACAGTTGGAACGATCCCAGTTGATGACATGACTATTGGGATGATCTCAACACTCTCCAGTTGCCACGTTCTTTCTATCTCCTCCTTCAACTGGTCATACGTATTCCATTTCTCGCAGACAGTAGACATCTAGCCATTGGTGTTGGTCACTGCAATATCGATAATGAATGCTCACTGCTCCTCCTTCAAATGCAATACAATATCAGGCCGATTGAGAACAACTGATCTGTCAGTAAGCACTGTCCTGTCAAACAATAAACGGAATCTTCCATTCTCCAGCACAGCATCCTTGTTGTACTTGTAGTATTGCACTCTTTCCTTTAGCAGTCCATGCTTGAGGGCAAGCTCTTGATGCAGTATTCCTACCACTTGATTGTGCCGAATTAAGTAGTCAGTGCTTGCAAGCATTTGACATCCACCTGCAATGTGCTGTATTGTTTCCGGTTTTGAGTGGCATCTGCGACAACTGTCATCCTCCACTGACCCATCCTGAATAATGTGCTTTGCATAATTTCTTGTGTGAACGACCTGGTCTGGAATTGCCAGCAAGAATCCTTCTGTTTCTGGGAATAGCTCGAGTGAGCCAAGTGTTTGAAAGCAATTTATCAACATATGGCAAACTGAGCTCTTGGGGATGCTTCCCATGTAATGTCATAGATTTCCACTCAATTATTCGTGCCTCCACAGAGACTGACCGGTCACCGTCGTCAGGAGCCGCATGGGCCATATTGAGGGGAGTACGCCTGTCATCAGCATCGCAAACAGCTGCATGCAACGGTGACAACTCCTTCCGTTAAAAGAAGTATCGTCTCAAATTCCCCACTTGTGAGTGGTATAACGCCTCTATGTCCGTCAGTCCTCGACCTCCGTCGGATCGGGGCAGCATAGTTCTGTAAACGCTTGGGTGCAGATGATGCTTCCGATGAGTAGTCATACTGGTCCTGATCAGGCGCTGCAACTCATCTAGGTCACTGTCAGTCCACGTAACAACACCGAAAGAATAGGTCAACACTGGGACTGCAAACGTGTTTATTGACTTGGTTAGGTTCTTGGCATACAACTGAGACTTGAGAAGATCTTCAAGCCTCCTCTTCAATTCTTCCCTCAAGAGGGATTTTGTGGCATATTCTCTGCGACTGCTGAAGACCAAGTTACTTATAAAGGTCACCTTCATGCATTGGTTCCACTCTGCTCTCCGCTGCCACGTCAAATCCATGCAGCTCAACTTTTTTCCGTCGCATATTCAATGTACGGCACTTGTCCAGTCCAAACTTCATTTGGATATCGTTGGAGAACCGATCCACCAATGCTATGACCTCCCCTAGCTTGGTGTGAGACGAGTAGATCTTCAAGTCGTCCATGTATAGGAGATGAGTCAGCATGTGTGATGATTGGGGACTCCTGATACCATAGTCCATATTTGCCAGTATATGTGATCATGGGTTCAGCGCCAGGCAAAACCATAAGGGACTTAGGGAATCGCCCTGAAAAATTCCCCTCCGTATAGGAATATTCACGCCACCTTGTCCTGATGGTATCACTCGTGTTTTCCATTTTGATATGATTGCCTCAAGAAAAGTTATCAAAGTCGGGTTTATTTTATAGATTCGGAGGATCTCAATTATCCAGGAATGGGGGATTGAGTTGTACGCATTTTGGTAGTCTATATAATTACAGGATAAATTTCTATTTTCCTTCTATACTTGCTCAAGAACCACTGCATCTATCGCTAGCTGCTCTTTACATCCCATCATCCCCCTCCTGCATCCTTTCTGTTCTTCTGCCAAGATGTTATTTCTCTCGAGATCAGCACTTATCAGCCGGGAAATACAGGATGTCAATAGTTTGTAAAACGTCTGAAGGCAGGTGATGGGCCTGAAATCTGAAGGGAGATTCGGATCATCTTTCTTTGGAACCATGGTTGTATGACCCTCCATTAAAACACAGGCATTAATTTTGGATCCCTCAGAAAGCCATTAATAAAGGTCAAAAGACGTTCATGAGTACAATCGAACTTCTTGTACCAATAGTTATGAATTTTTTCTGTCTCAGGGCTCTTCCAATTGCTGGTCCGTTTTACTACATCCTTCAATTCCTCCAGTGTCACTTCAATGGTAGGCATAGGGGATACAGTTCTATAGGATTGTCTTTCAATTTCCAGCCATGGTGATGATGCATTATGCCCGGCTGACTCCGCCCAAATTCCTGCCCAATAATGTTCCACGTCATCAGCTGTAGGGGACCCATCCGTAGTGCTTCCCGCCTGTGCCGGCCTCTTCCTCAAGTTCCGATAAAATCTTTTCTCGTCCTGATTGGTATTGTCTTCCCTTCTTCGCTTTGACTTAGAGTATCTGCGGATGCGTGTGCTGTAGACTGCGAGCTTTTGTTTCAATGTGTCTAAATATTCAGCAATCTGTAAGTTTAACCTATCATACTTGAATGAAGTTTCCTTCTTTGCTTGATTTCCTGCACATTCGTTTCAAGCTTCTTGCCAGAATTTCCCCTCGAAAATTCCATGAGTCTTGCTATATCACGCCTCAGGTTCTCGATGCGACGCTCGATTCTTTGTTGCCATTTAGGCGGCTGACAAACTCTTTCCTTTTTCATATCGTTTGCCGGGGCTCGGCTACGAATGACTGACCCATTGTGCCGTACAACCGCTGCAGCTGCACAATATATTGCTGAGTGCACATGTCTAAACTGGACTGCGTTCTCCAACCCAACGGGCAGGATGTGGTGGTTCATAATACTCACAGCCCTTGCAAGTTTTTTTGAAGATCTTTGTATTGGTATTATTGACCGGAGAATAGGATCCATACCACCCTATTCCAACATTGCTAAGTCGAATCCATCCCTCAACTTATGAATCAGATCCTTCTCATCTGGGGGAACACTCTGATTAGGCTGGATATCACACGTAATTCTGGATTCAAACACTGGATCAGTTACGATTCCAGCTTAGTTCTTCCATAATCTCTGCTTTAATATGCTCAAGTCTCTCTGCCGATATCAGATTTCTTCGTTTAATAACCCTGACCTGATCTAATAGTCTTTGGGCTGTAACAGGTACATCCGGGTAATGGATTAAGAATACTCTGTGCAATCTGTTTCGATACAATGTCATATCCGTCTCAATTTTGGTGACTCTATAGTATGTGCGAATCAGAAATTCGTTGACTTGAGTGTTCCAAGTCATGCGCACAAGACTTCTGCCTGCTTGCGTGGTCTCAGGTAATAGCGGATTCCGCCGCTGAGAAACACGGTTTGCAGTGGCAGCCTGAGGAGGTGAAGAGTGGCTGCTAAATGATTCAGCAATAGCTTCTTCGGGTGACTCGGTACGAGGATGCCGATTCCCTAACATACCATTAGCGGCTCGCATGCTATCACGCCCAGCGCCAGCTCCAGACGTGCCCTGGCGATCCCCAGGCAGCGGCATTAAATTATAGCAACTTATATTTGGCTCCACAATTTGGGTGAGTGTTGCCTTTAATACCTACGGGCCAGGTGAAGTAAGATAAGAACAATAAAAGATAAGGAGAGAGGACAACGGAAGCTGAAAAAATTCCCTAAGCTTTCGTAACCTAATCGCTTCGGGGTCGAAACAAACAAGAGGTTGCCAAGAGAAGCAGAAAAGATAATAGATGCGATACAAGTAAGTGGAAGCAATACCGCAGTAGACTCCTTTTTAGGAAGGAAAGAAAACCCGGCTGATTGCCACAGTCCCTGTCCTCAGACCGGAACTGCAGAGCGATGGGGTCACCACATCCCTACGCATTTATTATTATTATTATTATTATTATTGGCTTGTATGCTTCAGGGGTTTGATGATAATTTAGTTTGCAAGCTCTTCGGACAAAGAAGGAAGATACACTTCAACAATACGTGATTTAATGAAGGAGAATGAATCATTGAAATAGGAGAAAACCGTGTGTTATGGAAGAAGAACATCGAAATCTCCGGCCTGAATTAACTGATAAAACGTTCAGTGGATAAACTATTATTTTATGTAACAAATGTTAAGTTGACAATTCTATTTTATCACGCCCACTACTACTGTAGCCATTGGTGTTGCTGTCGTGTGCTATATTCCCATGTGCTCGTACGTCGCGTTTTTGTCAGTGAATATATGTACTAAATACGTCCAAGTTTCCGTGGCTATTTCCTTCGTTTCTCAACATTTTAATATTATGGGTTATGGGCACCAGTGTTCAGGTTTCCAATGAGGTTTAGATTTGTTTGTCGAGTGTGCGGTCGGATTTTGTGGTCTGGAGTTTTGGTTTTGTGGGCAAAATGGCCGGTTCGAACCAACAGAATCAACTTCCCTCCATCAAGCCGTTAGACGGGAAAAATTTTGGAAACTGGGAATTTCGGGTTTGCTTAGTACTCGAGCAAAACGGAGTACTAGAGGCGATAGATGGTGAAATTCCAAATGGACAGGACCCCAAAGGCTCTGGCAAACTGGAAAATGTTGGATGTGAAGGCTCGCGCACTGGATTGAGTTGATGATAATATTCTTGTGATGGTCAAGGATAAATCGACTGCGAGAGAAATCATCGAAAGCCTAAGGAAGACCTACCTCAAAACCGGAATGGTATCTCGGATTCAAATCCAGAAACGGTGGCGTCGAATGGAATTCAAAGGTGATAAACCCCTACATGAATTTTTCCTTGACTTCGAAAACGTTTGCTCGGATCTCCGCACCGCTGGCGGGAAAATTGATGACGTTGAAATAATTATTCAGCTATTGGTCACTATGCCGGAGGAGTACGACAATGTCGTTTCGGTGATTGACATCGCACTGAACGATGGAATTGACATTGAAAAGTCGATAATCAACATGGATTATGTTAAAAATCGGCTCTTGGTGGAGGAGGATCGACTTCGGAGGAGAGGCCATGATGATGACGCAGAAGGGGTGGGGCACAGTCAGGATGACAAACATGTGTTTTCGTTGTTCAAAAAAGGATCGAGGTCTACCTCGAATAAATCGAACGAGAGCTCGTCGCGCGGGAATTCTGGAAGTGATGTTCAGGGCAAGTCTTCTTATTTCACGGGGAAATGCTACCATTACGAAAAACGCGGTCATAGAAAAGAAGATTGTCGCTTATTAAGGAAACAACAACAAGCCATGATAACGGATTGTGATGAAGAAAATACTGAAAATAATGTTTGTTTCTTATCGGCGGAATGTGATAACGACTTTGGGCTTGATTCTAGTCAAAACATTATTACGATGTTATTTGGACAGTAGAAGCATTAAACACCTAATTAAAAGGAATTTTGAATCGTTTTTGATCAACGGGAAGCCGGCTGAACGAAAAATTGGTGTGGCTGAGGCAGGAGAGTCCATCCGGGCTGTTCGTTGTGTGACTCTGCCAGTGAAAACCATGAGCGGCGTTGAGGTCAACATTCAAGATGTGCTAGTGTGCGAACATTTGGTGTTCAATTTGCTGTCAGTCCGTTGTCTCGAAGCTAAAGGCATGAAAGTTGTCTTTGATAAGAGTTGTGCGAAGGTGATTCACAGAAACAGCACAATTTTGGCTGCAAAGATGTCAAGAAACCAATGTTGCCAAGTTGAATATAACTGGAAACACAGTAAATAGTGATACAGCTAGTGTTGATGCTGGTTTATTACACAGACGTTTTGGGCATTGTTCGACAAGGTTTCCATCACGTCGTCTCTGTGAAGTGTAAGCAAGCTCGTAGCGCCTACAAGGTAAGCAAGCTCGTAGCAAATTTAAAAGTGTTCCTGAGGACAAGAAAGTCAAAAGACCCCTCCAGATTGTTTCCTCAGATGTTTGTGGTCCAATTTCACCTGTTTCAAAGTCAGGATATCGGTATTTTGTGAACTTTATGGATCACTGCACACATTTTACAGTCGTATATTTGCTCAGAAAGAAAAGTGAGGTCTTGGAGAAATTTCGCTTGTATGTGGCTCATGTTGAGGAGAAATTTGGACAGCGAATCGAAATGCTCCGCTCTGATTGTGGAACATAGTACATAAATCACGAGTTTGAGACGTTTTGTATCAAAAAGGGTATTCGTGTGTGTCCGACGGTACCTAGGAACCCAGAGCAACATTCCGTTGCTGAGGGCATGCACCGAACGCTATGTGAAATCACAAGATGTATGCTCTTTGAATGTGATTTGGGCAGTAGTTTCTGGGATGAAGGAATTTTGGAAGCCACGTATATAACCAATAGACTGAGTACGACTGCGCTTCTGGATAATCAGGTTCCAGCTGAATTGTGGTATGGGCAGAAGCCAAACTTTAAGAAGATTCGTGTTTGGTTGTCCAGCCTATGCGTTTGTATCAAAGGAAGATCGTCGTGGAAAATGGGCATCTCATACTAAGAAGATGTTTATGGTCGGGTACACGGATAACGATTACCGTCTGTGGGATCCGGAAAGGAGAAAGGTCGTTACTGCTCGTCATGTACGTTTTGATGAAAACTGGAAGACTCCTAGCGTGTATCCTGTTGGTCCTACAGAGTGTTCGGAGATGGAAAAGAGGAGGCAGAGTATGAGGGACCGATATCAAAAACCGTGGAAAAACCTGAAGAAATGAATCCTGCTGGTGAAGAAACTTCGCCGAAGTAAACACCAGACTCGTCAACCTGAGTACCTGAAGGACTATGATTGTGAACTTCTGGCACTGTGTTGGTGGGACCCTACCTGAGTCATACAGTGAAGCTGTCAAAAATGGATGGGGACCTGCAATCAAGAAGGAGCTAATGGCATTGGAAAAAAACGACACTTTTGAAATCGTGGATCGTNCGTGGAAAATGGGCATCTCATACTAAGAAGATGTTCATGGTCGGGTACACGAATAACGGTTACCGTCTGTGGGATCCGAAAAGGAGAAAGGTCGCGTGTATCCTGTTGTTCCTGCAGATTCTTCGGAGAGGGAAAAAGAGGAGGCAGAGCATGAGAGACCGATATCAGAAACCGTGGAAAAGCCTGAAGAAATGAATCCTGCTGGTGAAGAAACTTCGGAAATTCGTCGAAGTGAACGCCAGAGTCGTCAACCTGAGTACCTGAAGGACTATGATCGTGAATTTCTGGCACTCTGTGATGGTGGGACCCTACCTGAGTCATACAGTGAAGCTGTAAAAAATGGATGGGGACCTGCAATCAAGAAGGAGTTAATGGCATTGGAAGAAAACGGCACTTTTGAAATCGTGGAGCGTCCGCCTGGCGTCAAGGTGATAGATTCGCGCTGGTTATTCGTCGAGGAAGACGTGGAGGACAAAAAGCAGAAGAAAGCTCGTCTAGTCGGTCGAGGCTATCAGCAGCCTAAAACGGAGTTTGTTGTCTACGCACCTGTTGCCCGCCTTACAACTCTCAGAGTCCTGCTTTTGTTGACTGTGGAGAAAAGCATGTACCTGCGGCAGATGGATGTGAGCAGCGCCTTCCTATCATCACCCCTAAGCAGCAGTGTCTATATGGAAGCACCAGCCGGTCTTCAATGTGAAAGTGATAAAGTGTTAAAATTGGAGAAAGCTCTGTATGCTTTTCGCGAAAGCCCTTCTTGCTTTAACAAATATTTGGATTCATTTTTGATAAAGCTTGGTTTTCAAATATCTAAACACTATGATGTGAAAGTTCACTTCGTGAGAAGTCTAATAGATGAAGGAAAATTTGAAATTGTTTTTGTGCCTACTGAATCACAAATTGCTGATTTGATAACCAAATTTTTTAATGTAAACCAGTTTACCAATTTGGTTTATAATTTGAATTTTAAAATGTGACAATAGATTGTGAGGGTTTTGGAGATAATAATTTTTATGTTTGTTTTCCTTTGTGATTTGTAGTTTTGTGATTGTCATTTTTGCCTATGTATGGGTGTTAGCAGAATTGGGAGAGGGTATTATTTTATGTGACAAAATGTTAAGTTGGCAATTCTATTTTATCACGCCCACTACTACTGTAGCGATTGGTGTTACTGTCGTGTGATGTATACCCGTGTGCTCGTATGTCGAGTTTTTGTCAGTGAATATATGTACTAAATACGTCCAAGTTTCAGTGGCTATTTCCTTGGTTTCTCAACATATCAATTTTATATAAACTATTCCATGAGGATCAAACGAGTCGGACAGTGGCAAAATGCGAGTATAATAAAAGGACTCATTAAAATGCGGTTTGGGTGTGAATGGATACGAAACCCTTCGTCGCCAAAGCCAATACCCTTTACCATCCTACTGCACACTAATGAGAAAAACGCAACATTTAAAAGATTTTGGAATATTTGTCGATGTTTTGGAGCTCTTGAAGTACAAAGCTCAAATATTGTCTGAGGAAGAGAGATTTTTCCTTTTGTTATATGATGAAATGCCTTTTGTCGTATGATGAAATGCAAATATCTCCAGGCATATTTTATGATAGGTGCCTTGGTAAGACTGTTGACGCGGTAACATTAGAGGTTCTGATGACGACAAAAAGGAAAAAGGCACAAAGATTATAGAAATTTTAGCTAAAGGCATCAAAGTGAAATGGAAGCACATATCTACCGAGAAACGATCTGATCGTTCTCACCTCAAAGAATTCAGAATGCTTTACACAAACTGAGGATTGTGGATTACATATCTTAGACATTTCTTCCGATTTGGATTCTAAAACTAGAGCTCAATTCATGAATTTGGGTATGACGATTACCAAATATGGTGTTCGTTTAAATAGTTTTAAACACAATAATCACAACATTTTTATCATCCCAGATGTTTGTCATCTTATAAACACTCTGAAATTGGCCTGCCTGAGACAAATCAATTATCCTTGCCCAGTTTTTATCGAAACCGAAGTACTTCCTACAAATGAGGTAAATGGAAACTTTGTGAAGCAGTTATGCGATTACGAAATGAGTGGTGATACCGAACATCGATTTCTTTACAATCATCAGCAACACTATGTAGAACCGACTTGTGATTTTGATAAAATGAATGTTGGATCTACGGTGCGTTTGTTTCACTCAAAAACTATTAAAATAGAGTGCAATACTATTAAAAATGTTTCCCCCTAAAGAAAAACTACTGCTCATTGTATTTTAGAAATTTATGTATGGTTTGAAGTAATGAACTCAAAAGTAAGGAAAGAGTCTATAACTTCGAGAAATTGTGAACGTAAATATATTTTTCTTACATTGTATTGTGGATTTAATCCAAGAAACTGTTTTCGACAAAGGTCGGAAAACACTCAATTACGGTATGATTTTGGTGACATTGTCTGTTTATACATGGCAGAATTTTTCTTTATTGTGAATTTTGATTTTGTTCTTGGGCATAGATTCACCCAAGATGCGACGGAAAATATTTTTACTCAAGTACGGAGAAGAGATTTATTGAGCAGGTTTTAAGCTTAACCAGCAATTAAGGTTTTGAGAGCTATAAAAAGCGTTTATGTTGCTCAGTACATTTCAAATATTAAGAAAACCAATAACAAGAACGACTCAGATGAATTTCTTCTTGACTTTTGTGAAGACAGACGTCATCAACAATTATTGACGAATATTAATCCTGCTTTATCGAACAAAAATAAGATTTCAGACGATGGTACTTTTCAGATGATAGTAATGTCGAAATGTGGATCGAAACTTTTTGAACTTTTGGGCACAACCGTTACTAAATGAAAAAATCATGCAAAAAGAGGAGGACTAAAGAATCCTTGCATTGAAGCGTTTCATTTAATATTGATTTGCGAATGTTACTGCAAAAAGCGCAAAAGTATTATTTTCAAAAATGGCAATGTTAATTAGTTTGCGACTATTTCTTCCGATTTGTCTTGACACATTTTTAGATCCTATATGGCGCATACTGACATTAGTTTTCCTGGATGCTGTAATATGAAATTCAGAATTGTTAAACATTCTTTACTACACAATCTTAATGGGCGGTGAATTTTGAACATCAAAACGAAAAATCGTATATGGTACTGAGCCGGCTAAGCGCAAACGTGTCTGAATGTAATTTAGTGTAATAAGTTTGCCTATGCGATATGTAAAAGAACATGTATAAATAATTTGGAATCAAATAAATATTGTTTTTATTTTAATTCAAAATATACAATTCGCATTGATATTTAAATCTTGCATTTCCATATGATAATATGCATGTAATATACAATTTACTTATATTAAATTATAACTTTGAAAACACAAATAAAAATAAATTAGAATTAATGAAATAGATACGAAATTTATCAGAATGTGATAAATAATATTATTTTATATATTTTTTTAAATGTTAAAAAATATTTATACCGTGCAATTGCTCGTTTCAATGATTCATTTTCTGCAAGCAAGACCTCCAGCTCCTCCAATTCAATTTCTTGTTTGTACTTCTTATTGGCTGTGTGCTCCTAGAAAAGAGTTAATAGTTAAATTAGTATTATTCACTTCACAATTAACCAGTTGATAAAAGTAATATTATTTTTCTTAAATTAACTTAACGTTTTTTTTCAGGTGACTATTCCAATAGTTTTTATCGTCATTGTTAGATTTTTTCTGCAAGTTCCATCTTCATAAACAGAAACATATTTTTACAAATTGATAATGAGCATGTGAATACTAATGGTAACATGTGAAATGCATTTTCTTACGGTAAAACAAATAAATAAATTTATAAATAAATTTATTGTCAAAAAACAGTACAAACAGTACAAATTTTCTGTAATGACGCAATTTGACTTGACGATCAAAATTCCAGTCGTCTTGGTTGAGATTTGATACAAATTCACGCGACTATAGAAACAAAAAAATCAAACTGTAATATTTCCTTATCAAGAGCAGACCCAGAAACAATTAACAATTTAATTACAGTATTTTTTTTCTTCAGTATTTCTTCAAAAAATGATAAATTTTCAAAATTCAAGCGGTTTAATTCCTATGTTTACAAGCGCTACGCCATATTTCTTGACACAGTTTTAGATCCTATATGGCGCATGCGATTACCTGTACTTATAGTGCTTTAGCGCCTACCGTTTTTTTCTGGCAAAACTGGCTCCATGGATTTCCAGCTTTGCTGGTTTCCACCTTCGCAGCGTTTCATGCCGTTTGCGTTTCACGACCTGAAGTGCAGTTAAGTGCAACATGTATAAATTTCGTAACTGGTTTGAAAAGTGTACGTACTTATTCGTACTCTCTCTCTCTCTCTTATGCAGACATCTCATTTAAAAAATTATCAACATGTTTTATTAAAGAAATAATTTACAAAAGTGAAAACATCTAAGTCGTGTTTTTTAAACCAGATAAAACCCATCTCTTTCTAAGGATGCTTTTATAACCCATATTTTGTATTTAGAACAATTCCCCTATCCAACTCAATATTTTTTAATAAATTATTTCTAAAAAATAATTTAATCATACAATACCCAACCTGTATGACCTCAAAATAACTCGGATACGCATGGATAACACTGATGAACAAGTAGTACGTAAGTTTCTCGCTAGAGGTCTATACGCTCGGAACCAGCTTCTTACGTGCCCACGCAAAGAAGCATGACGTCATAGCAGGTAGGCGCCGGAAACAAGCTCCGGCAAACCAGCTTTCTTCGTGTGTGTTCCCTTAAGCTTGCGTCCGGTGTTAGTTTTCGTGGCTACATCATGTCAGTCCGAGTGTCAGCTTCTTCGAAGAGTCGAGGTTTTGACTGCCATCCTGCAGTCTTCTTTGGAGAAAATGCGCCACTCCTGCCGGATATCCCAGTTGCCTCACTACTGGAAGGATAATTTATTGCAGCTCTCATTTTAAAAATTCAGTGAGCAAAGTAGAAGCAGCACAATATGCACGGTACCACAGTTGGATGTGTACTGAGTGTGGGGAAGCTTTTCACCAAGATGGGGACTGTAGTCCCGCCCACCACCATGCTAGACCGAAACATAAGTTACTTTCTGGACAGCCCTCGAATAATTCTGATGGCGTATTGGATCGTAAAGGTGCAGTTAAATTCAAATATTTCCGAGGTCTGTTTTTACACATTGTATAAAACGATGGATTCAAGTAAAATGGAGTAAATGAGTGAACAGTTAATTATATTTGCACATATTTTACTCCCGAGACTTTCATAAAAACATATACATATTGACGCTGGTTTCCCTCCCCAAACGACATTCCAACTACTTCCTTGCAAAAATACGCCGAGTTATCCAGCAAACCGACAAGGATAGCCGTATCTGAGTATCTAATAAACAAAGTTGAGCGTGTCAATGACTGACATAAAGTATGAGGCACTTGTCGGCATCGTAGGAAGTTACTTAAGGGCTTGTTATAATTGTCTCGAAAACAATTGGGGAACGAATTTTCGTCGCGTCCCGGAATTTTGATCCTTCGTTTTCAAAAATGAAAAAACGTATTTATATGGTTTTTAGCAAAAATTTTTTTTTCATGAGGACACCCCCTATTTCAAAATTTTATATGCCATGGAAAACGTATTTTGGAAAATAATTTCACGGAAATAGCAGAAAAGGGAGATTTAAACAAATTGCATTTCTGATTAATTGAACCCAAAAATAATTTTGAAACATTAATTTGTTAATATAATTCGTTCTACATCATCTTACCCTTCTTTGATATTTCAAAAATATTGAGTTTTCGAGAAATATTGAAAAAAGCGTATTTTGCTGTATCCTTGTATTTTCCTTATATCATATAGCATTTCATCATAAGGATCAACCATATAGCATTTCAATTAAAGTCTGATTACTCTAATGAAAATAATCGAATTTGAAATTGATTTTCGAGGTGAGATAAAAAAAATCTGAAGATTCTCATAATAGTATTTTCTATGTCATATTGGATATTATTAGTTTTTAATTTGCCGAGTTTAAAAATGTCCCTAATTTTTTAACAAAGAGGTTTCGCGGTGGATATTTATAAATTAATTGTGTAATTTGATCTTTCAGTCATTCTAATAAGCCGTTGTTGCTCGAGTTAACTTCAATACAGATGGCCATGGATATTTAAAGCTGTTGAGAAAGAAAGGTGCCGTAGAGATACGTGGATGAAATTTCCTTCTTAAATCGTGCTTATGGAGTATAAACATTGGGAAGTATTCTACTACTATTAAAGTTCATTATGTATGATAAATTAAAAGTCGTTTCTATGTTGCTCATTTTTTTATTATTGGTGTTAGAAAGCTTTTTCGGCTGCATAGCAACCATCGTCAGTAACATACACTGAGTGTTGAGGAATATTTTTGGCAAATGCCAAAAAAGGCATTTGCCAAAAATATTCCTCAACACTCAGTGTATGTTACTGACGATGGTTGCTATGCAGCCGAAAAAGCTTTCTAACACCAATAATAAAAAAATGAGCAACATAGAAACGACTTTTAATTTATCATGCTTTGATAATGTTGCTAAAGCACCACAATTACCAAGTTCATTATGTAATATAATTAAATAAATAATTAAAAACTTACGACCTTTTATGGACGAATAATAATTTTCTTTTTGTATTTACTCTACTTTTCTTCTTGTATTTACGTGTATTTGATCACCTGACGAATAAATACAAGTCGAAAAGTAGTACAAAAAATTAAAATATTATTCGTCCATAAAAGGTCGTAAGTTTTTAATTATTTATTTAATTGGGAAGTATTGTTCATTATATTAGTTTCTGATGTATTGAATCGTATGAGTTTTGGAATACGTAGTTGTATAAGGAATTTTCCCAATCTTTCAAGATTATTTTTGTTTTATTTATTTATTTTAAAATGTATATATTGATAGTAAATGTAACGTTTTCGTGAAATCATACCTGTTATGAACAGTAATAATTCGAAGAATGTACCAATGTTGAAACCTCGACAGATAGTGGAAGTGTTCAGACAACAAACCCCTTCACTCAATTTTTAAACATTTCGAATAGTTGATAACGTTATATTAAAGTAATGCAATCACATTGTATTAAATTTAATACAACGTGTGTGTAGGTATTTCAAGAATTACATTTAGAGAGCGACGAAATGCTCAGAAAAAGATTCTTGGTCACGAGTGATTAAAAAGTAAATTTATGAATAAATTGCGAAATGAGTACCTAATTTCTCAAAATTAAATTGTGTAAAAACCTTTCAGTACTTCACTTATTGAAAATAAACTCGTCACATAGCGCCGTGGGGGAAAACAAACTAGTTGTACTGTATAATAATACTCGGCTCCTAATTGATTCAAAGAGAACATTGTTTGTATCAGCCTCTGCATATCCGTGGCATTCTAAATCTGCTTAATCTGACAAAGCATAGATATGTGATGTGAACAAATCATAGCAATAATTAAGAAATAATTCAAATTTTGCTATCTAATTTTATTTACTTCTAGTTATTATTTAATGTGCTTGCTGCATGGTCAGGGGCAGAGCAGGGGGTGGGGAGCTAGTCCCATCGCTATTTCACTGCGACGAGGACTATAATAAAAGAGCCTCCTCTGACCAATAAATGCTAAATGAACGTTCAATAGCGATTGATTGTGGGAAAATCAAATGGATGGAACTTTCGATTCGGTTCCGTACAATGACAGGCGACGCTTGAGAGCGTCACATCCAGCGGCGAGAGTGGGAACCCACTGACGCATCTGATCCTTTCGCAGCATTGGCTGGCATCTAGTGGCGTAGCGCAGAACTAATGCAATCGTTTTTTACTAACTAAATACAAATTAGGGTAGAAGGACTAGTGTTCGACATGGCACGGTGGCACTAGTAATTGCCACTTAGGCAGGTATTACACGTTCATATTTCTATGTCATATATTATATGACTGTTGCATTTGTAAATGGGAAATGTAGCGTGCTATTGAAGCTTTCTTTCAACATGGAGCGATAGGAGTGAGGCCATTGTTATAGTAGTTATTTAATAGGTGGGTCGGTTAGCTGGGTTTACCAACACAACTTGGCCCACGTGGAGGGGTTAGTAGAAGTAGTTAGTAATAGTTAGAGTTATTGATACTAGGAAGAGCTGGGTAGAGGAAGAAAGCTTTTCAGTAGTCACAGCTACATAAACTGGGATATTCATGTGAAAAGCTACACATTTTCTGGCCCCATCAGGAATTGAACCCGGGATGACTTGGTGATGATAGTGATGAGCGACAACACTATCACCTGAGCTACCGGTGGAATGTTGTGCATCGAGTCATGCACAAGCTTAACAAGCTTAAGTAATGTACATCTATGACATAGGATCTTGTTGAGAGAATCATATTTTTCATCATAGATATGACAGAAATATGACCGTGTAATACCAGCCTCAGCCAAAAAGAGGGAATCTTTAGGATGTAAGCAATGTGTCACCTTAGTCCTTCTTAATACCGTGAGTTATCAACACGCGCGAGCCGGCTACTGCTGGTCTAACCACAAACATTTCTGGGCCTTTGTACCTCTTATCGGTCAACGCAGGATAAAATAATCTTAATTTCGCACATCTAGCTTTCATGTCCGTTTGTATTATTTTTATTCCGATAATGGGTCTATGTTTATCGAAAAGTACACTCACTCCCTCTCACACAATGCTAATATTCAATGCCGTCCGTGCAGATCGAGCGGTCGCAGCTCTCGCAAGGACATGTCCAGGGCCAGGAAACAAGATAGGGGGAAAATGTCTGAGGTTTGACGCTTCAAGTAATTTGCGTGTAACACTTACCAGACTGCGCTACCAGTCACCCGGCCACCTATAGTTTGTCCAGCGCTCAATAGATGGCTGCAAGATCGTGTTCACCCATCTCCTATTGGCTGCTAGTGTTCTTTGTTCGTTACATTACATTCTGCGTGTGGTGCTCAGGCTGTACTGTGCCGTAGGCAACATTCGCACATTTAGTGGATTTTATCTAGTGGAATGCCTCGTATTTTTGTGTGTTGCGTACCGGGGTGCTTCAATGCAAGCGGCAACCCGGAAATAACTTTCCTAGGCTTCCCTACCCCACCAGAAAAGTAAGTAATTCTTGTTGTCTTAGCGCCACTACCCACATGGGCAGACGTACTTAGCTCAGTCGCTTTGCTGCGATTATTGTTGCTTATTTATTTATAAATATATTTGTTACATTCTCTTGTAGACGACAACTGGTTAAATTGTCTTGGCCTGATGGGTGTGCGGATCGCACGAAGTATGAGAGTGTGCTCCGCACATTTTACCCCGGACGACTTCCATGGTATGTTAAATGAAAACGAATGTTACATGAAGTATTGTATAAAAATTTATTATCTATAATATCTAAGTAAAGTATTGATGAATGAAGTCTGTGTATGAAATGATGAACATAAATATAATATAATAATATTTTATTGAACCACATAGATCATAACAATGATGTATGGCGTGTCATAGTACTAACAACAATGGCAATAATATTTGCATATAAGAATAACAACAATATAATAATTTTGATACATTTCATAATATTAATTTAAATTAGACTACGTAGAAATTAATATAAAATACTATTATTTTGTACTATTACGGAATATTAATATTTATTTAGGCTACTTTTATTAGATATCTATTGTAGGAATTCTATTATTTTACTTTTATTTTATTAATTTATGTCAAGGTCTATATTTATGCTAAAACTGTATAAACTGTATTTTTGTGATCAATGAATTATAACAAACATTGCTGAGTTAAATTACAGTATTTGAATTGATTTTTACAATAAGTATGTTGACTGATAATATTGTATTCTTGTTGTGTTTTCCAGATGTTGTGATGATGACCTGAAGAGTGATCTCATTGATTTTCGCCAGTCTCTACTTGAGTAAATAAATATAACAAACTTAATAATACACCTGGATAGTATCGAAGTTTGAGGAAGTGTAAGGTTACGTAGGAGGCAGTTCATTAACTAGACACAAATGCTATTAAATTTTCATCTTAAAACAAAAATTTAAAGAAATAGTACCTAGTTAAAATGTAAGATTCTGTTTTTGTGTAAAACGTATTTGTAATTATACCTGACGTGGTAGTTACGTACGAATAACTAGAGAGAAATTGATGTTTGCATCTTATATAACGTTATTGTAGTGTGTAGAAGAGTTACATTTTTCATTGAGCCACCTTTTTTGTTTTAATGTAAACTTGAATTTTTACAAATTTCCTTTCCACTATGTTTATTTACTACTTGAGTGTATTGTGACTTCTTTTGGTTTTCTGAAACTTTGTTAATTAATTTTATTTTCACTTTGTTAGTTTACTACTTGAGCTATGGTATATTGTGGTGTTTGTAACTTGGTAATGCTCTTTTTAAACCATGAGACTGATAAATCTAGTCACGTTATCCTATGGATATATAAAAGGTTTTACGGTAAACTTTTCTTTAAAATTAACATTGGCATTGGTACAAATTTTGTGAATTTCTTATTGTGAAGTCAGTCTTCTCACAGATATTCTCAGGTTGACAGACCTCTCCCATTTCATTGATGGATTGATATTCAGTTTGTAAAATGGAAAATTTCAGACTTTTTTTAAATATTGTATTTGTAAATGGGAAATGTAGCGTGCTATTGAATTGATTAACACCTTTCTCATTTGTTAAACAGAATGATATTCAACTTGTATAAATGAAAACTGTATGGTTTCTTCATAGATTATTGTAACTAGATCATACTATGATATATCTATCGCTTTTGGTGACATGGTACTGGTGGATTGTCTTCATTTCTTTATCAATTATTTCTACTTGACCTTCATTAGATTTGTGGCATGTAATTCTCTCATGCAATGAGCAGAGGTATTTATACACCACTGTGGCTTAAAGCAAAACCAACATTCCATTGACTGCTTTCTATATAGCCTTTCTATGACAGCTTTTCTCATGTGACTTGTTTTAACAGTCTCATTTATTTATTATTGATATGAATAGTTGGTGGATATAAATAAATGAGTACCTTATTGCAAGTATACCCCATTTTTGTATACTGGATTGTATATTTCCATTCATATGAGAATGTCCTGAATCTTTATGATGAATAAATAGAATTAAGAGCAAGTATGTATTTTCTTTGTGTACATTTCCTGTCAATTGTCCTGTTTTCATTTTCTATTTCATATGTGTAGTAAAATATTTCAGTTATACATCCTGTTAACTATTCACAAATGTTAATTTTTGTAGGGAAAGTATTTTCAGCTAAATTATTGTGAAATTATGAAGCATGAGGTCGAGGGAGTGGGGGTTACAGTACCTGGTTGGGGAAGGAGGAGGGGAATCGGGAACTGCCACGCGCCCTGTGGCCGGTTTTTGAACTTGTAGTTTGCGTGTAACAATGTTAGGAGCGCTGAAAGCTGTTAACACACCGTTAGTATGGGAGAGGGGCGTCTGGATTATAGTCTGTGGACATGTCGGAGTTGGTTGCCGTCTACCTGTCGCTTAAGAGGGGACCGGAGTCAACTTCGAAATCGCATTTTAATTTTAACACTCGCCACTGAGCGCTGCAGTCGCCACTTGTATGCTCATTCCATCCTCCTCTACCGTTGCCTCATTCACGGCAAGCCGAGTGGGATCGGTTCCACCCTCCCCCACGTATATTTGTACTTTTGTTTAAGCGCCAACACAGCAGTTTCATAAATCCCTCGATAGCGACAAAATATCAATTAAATGAAAGGAAATATCTCAAAATATTATGGAGTGACATTTTACGTAGAAAATTTTCAATATGCTTATTAAATAAAAAGGAAATATCTCATATGCTGAGTAGTAACACAATATGTCAAAAATTGAAAAGGAAGAAAAATAATATAAAAATATCAAGTCTCAAACTTTTAAACATTGCCAATATTGACTGTTTTTTGCAAAGCCGGTAAACGCGATCATTTAACATTTGATTTTGAAATTCTTACAAATGACCAAAATAAGATCTAGAACGTCATCCATTAGTTACTGATGGCTCATCACTTTTCGTTTATATTATAGTAAAACAAATTTTGACTCACATAGCGACTTCAAGTAATCTATCTAAAATTGTAAGAATATTAATGTTATAAAAATAGCGGTTAGTCGGCATAATGTTGTACATCTGGAATTATGAAAAATAATTTGAGTAATAAGAAAACTGATTTAGTAATACGATAAAATGTAATTTTTGTTTCACTAGTCATGTAACTTTAGCTAGTCAACAATGACAATGTTCATTCAACAAAAGATTTGGAATCACTTGAGTTCCTTGGCCAGTGTGTTCTCAACATTAGCTCTCAACAAAGTTCGTTTATATTTTCGTGCAGATACACTGCAAAGGTT
This sequence comes from Laupala kohalensis, assembly GCA_002313205.1. Taxonomy (NCBI): domain Eukaryota; kingdom Metazoa; phylum Arthropoda; class Insecta; order Orthoptera; family Trigonidiidae; genus Laupala; species Laupala kohalensis. Next base: position 893,736 of record NNCF01126794.1, read on the forward strand.
TAAACTCCTCCCTCCTCCTCAGATAGGGTTATTCCATGAGCAATCGGCAAAGTTCTTCATGTATGAGTATTAGGTAATTTTTATTGAAATTGAAAATAATTGTGTATAGAAATAGGAAAAAACAACTCATTTAAAATTCCTACAATTGTTATGAAGTAATTGTACATTTTCTATGGCATCTTCAAGCTTATGATGGCATGTACGTAGTAACATTAATTTGAACTTGATAAAACAGCTTGAACCATTTTCAAATCAGTCAATTGCACATTGCTATGAACTGTTATTTATTTCGATATGATTTCATTCTCACCTTATATTCAAATTTCATACATATATTTTGAAATGATACTTGAATACAATTTTTTTCAACAAAAATCAAAACTCTGATTTTGAATATTTAAAAGAATATTTCTGAAATAAATTAAAAATTATTTTTGTTTTAACATAATCAAGTTTCGCATCATATTAAAGATAATACAAACCTGAAGAAATCTCAACTCTCTGCGTCAAATACTTTTGAAGGACATTTTAAGATTTCAAAACGTGGCAAAAATTGCACCAATTTCTAATTCTTTCTGGTTACATTTATATTATTCTATTTTATTGAAGAGATAATTGTTATTTTATACCAACTGATATATTAGGCCACCAGCAACTACTTCATGAATTATATAAAATGTTATATTTGGACAGTTTATATACATTTAATCTTTTGTTAAATGGAAGATCAAAATGAAAATAAAGATAACATTTATATTACTAATGAAAAGATAGAATTTGCAACAATATTTAATTTTCTTAATATAAGGACCCCCATGTAGACAATTTTCTAAATCAAAATTTACATCTCATCTTGGGAGAGTATATAAATTATTTTTCAATCTAGAAGAAAGAATAAAATGATTAAATTTGATCATTGAGTTTGCCTGAAATTTGTTAAATAAAAAATGTATATATAAGCATTTAGGCCCCCGAAATCATTCCACACCATGTACCAAATATTTCAGTACAGTGGAAGTGCTCCCGCCTCACAATTCTCTACTTGCCACGGTCAGTCCCTCCGGACGGACACTGAATCTCTTTTCCTGACCCCCAAAACAATGCCAAAGGACACACCTTGGAGCGCGGAGATAAAGAGAAAGGGAATGACGTCACAGTACGGATTCCTCTAAACTGGAAAAGAAACCCAGATTTTATTCGGACTGATTGTGGACGTGTTCGAGAATATCTCTTCTAATTTCAGCGGCCACGAAAATTGCGATCTCAACACTAATATAAGTCACTTTCAAATATATTTACATTTCACTCCTTCTCTCCCCCCCCCAACACAAAGGGTGTTTATTCCTTTTAGGGGATAATCGTGTATTTATGTGGCAATGAGGGTATCACTTCGCTTCAGCGGTCCCAAAATTGATTTATTCAACAGCAATATTGGTCGTTTTTTAATTATGTTTATCTGTTCTCATTCTGACCCTTCTTTCATACCCCAAAGGTGTTAGGGGTATATTATCCATAATGTGGACTGAATGTAAACTTTCGAAGCGTCCGGTGTCCTTATCCTACAAAACGGCACCGAAAACTATGGTTTCATTTCTAATATCGGACTTTTCCATTATTTTTATACGTTATGCCCGTCTCACCCCCTCCCTAGGGGTGTCAGGGATGTCTTGCCCCCTTCAGTGGTGGTTGTCCGATAGTAAGTCATCCGTGTATCAAGTTTGGTTCAAATTGTTCCAGACACTTAAGAGTTATGGAGGGATATATTCGTTTAACATTCCAACCCCCATTTCACCCTGTTAGGGGTGGAATTTCGTAAAATCCTTTCCTAGCGGATGTCTACACTCGAAAAGGAACCGACGTTCTAAAATGGGACCTTCATAAGAAATTGATAATATATGATTTTTATTTAAATTGAAAAATAAGAGAGTACTGAAAGTGACAAAACGAATTCGCGAAAAATTATTACAAATAAAAATTATTACTAATTAAAATTAAATGAACAAATAATTTAATATTTCCTATGGTACCTACAAGTTCATGGTAACACGTATAGTGACATTAAATTAAACTTGACAAAAAAAGATTGAAACAGTTTCAAATCAGTCAATTTACTGTGTTTTACTGTAAAAAATATTTATTTCAATATGATAACATAATCTCATCCTCAAATTTCGTACATATGCATTAAAATGGTTCTTGAATATGATATATTTCTTTTTAAAAAAATTAAAAGTTCCTGTTTTGAATATTGAAAGGTATGTTTATGAAATATTAAAAAAAATATTTTAATATATTAAGTTGTACATAATATTAAAGTTTCTATCATCGTCAAATACTTTTGAAGGTAGAGATATTAAAAGATTTCAAACGCGTAGGAAATTGTGTGAATATACAAATTTTGATTACTAGTAACGGTAAAATGGACAATCAGAACAATCTAAACTTTTGTATTTTTCTTATAAAACAATAGTTCTATCATCAATGTCCAAAACTTATCTAATTTTGAGAAATGAAGATCTAATTTTGGCTGATGTGTCATGGAGTCATGGAGTGGCTCGATATACTTCTACAAGCACTAAAATAAAATTCGATTGTACAACTACACAAGACAACATGATTTTGGGGTTTGCAAGATTTTAAGTCTACTCAAATATTTTGTGCACGCTGATTAGAAAAATTATCTTCATAAAAATCCTTACGTGATAGAAAAATAATCGTCAATATAATATTTGAAATTTTGTTAAATTTTGTGACGAGCAAAGTGGAAGATTTCAGCAAGCTAAAAAGTTGAAAAGAAAAGCTATGGAAAGACGTCATTTAGGACACTGGATTTTGAGTATGATGGCAGATTGCTGCTGATGTTCTTCGTGAGAGATTCTTCTGTTTCACGGAAGAAGAATGCACAGTGACAATTTAAAGGGCACAAAAGTATATTTCTATGGTCACAATTGTAGCATTTTTTCCACATGGCAATTTAATTACGCGTATCGCACTCTGAGGGTATCGGAATGACAGATTGTAATTTTGATACATAATTGTGATAGTTTCTAGTTACTGCTGTAATTTTCTTGGATTTTTTTGTGACGTAGATTAACCACACTGCCGTTTGATTCTTTGAATGCCAGGTGTCTTTTGACACAAGTTATTGTTGTATTACTTTTTTCTCTGTGTTGTCAGGCCTTCAAAATGGAATTATCGTACAAGCCTTCTTAAATCAGTGGTGCCCACAAGGGGGAGGGCAGTCGTGACGCAAGCAGCGTCATTGAAATTTTATTGGGAGGGGTTCGAAAAATGGGGGTTTCTTGGAAGTTTGGAATATTTAATTGTTAAATAATAAAAAATATTTGTAAATTCCATATATTAAAATAAAAATCATGACAATGTCGTTTTAGTTTTTAAACTTTACAGATATTTTAACATGATAATGTCAGTTCATTTTCGAAACTGATGAATAAATCGTAAAAAGTCTTCCCGCGCAGAGATCTAGACCGCTGAATAAGGATACGCGAGCGTGGGACACAGGTTGGGGGGTCATTTCATGTCTATCAAAAGACCAGAAGACTTATCGCCTTTGCGTGAATGAAGAAGTGACAAAAGATACCTGCCTCTCTATCTTGCAATGGTAAGATTACTCAACAGACGGCCAAGCCAGAAAACAGCGTTTCACTGAAGATTCATTGCTTTCCCTTCAGTTTATAAGTTTACTGTGCGTGATCAAGTTTGGAGCTGAATTTTGCATCTCATCTTTTTTTCAATTTTTTCCGTTCGGGAATATGCGTGTTTCTTAAAATCGAGTGACAAATTGTATTATAATTGCCTCATCCCCTTTCTTTTTATATTTTACACGTGAAGTATGGTACATGTATCTAAGGTGCTTATCCATTGAAATAATCCGATGAAACGTAAGAAACGTCGAAATCCGAGTTCAGCGCTTTTGAATCTGAATATATATGGAATCTGAGCATGGTCCTTTGAAATTTAAAAAATTCAAACTCTATTCTGCTACGTTCCTAATTCTTAGCTGCTGAGATATAATTTGAAACTTAATTATGTATTATGTTTTAATCTCATAAATTTATCCTTGATAAGGAAAATGGATACAGGTGATGAACATTTTTACTTTCTCGTATACGCAGTCTAGAGACAGTATTGTAACCGAGAAAAAATAGCGAGATTTTGAAGGAATTTTTATATTTTACACGTCCCTACTACCGAAGCGAGTTTTTAGTGTCCCTGATACCGAAAGATTTTTAATTCGACGCCCTAGCTAAACAGGTGAGTCAATTTCATTAATATTGTGTATTTTGAGTAATTGTTGATGCATGAGCTCTGAAATGTTTTAATTTTTGATATATCATGTATCCTTTGCGTTAAAGTATATTTTGAAACTTTTATCACGAGACTCAAAATTTTTCTTTTAAGTTAGAATAGAAGTAAGAAAATATTATCTCTCAGCCGAATTATTACCTCAATTATTTATTCCGCGGATCTTATTTATGCACTATATCAAGAGAGTTCAGAACTCTTTAGTAGTGACGATGTACCAAGCCGAGGGAGGTATCAGCTTTAGAAATCTTTAGTCTGTAAACCATCGGAAGGCGGTTTACTACCTCCCTCACAGTCACCCCTTTTTCTTTCCCAAATATCTTGACACAGAGGTGCTCTCTGACACATCACCTTACGCTCACTCTAACACTCTTACCCTCCGCGATTAGAGTAATTCACCTACTGGATATTTGTTACGGAAACTATTTCTTACCGTGCATGTAAAAGACAAAAAATAGATTTATTTTGGATTCTGCTCAAAATTTCAAGAAAAATTGAACCAAACAATAGCCATTTTCAAGCAATCACTTTAAGCTGCTGTTGTCAACATCAATACAGAATGCATGAAAATAGTTGCTTTTTTTCTTAGTAATGTTAGTTTGCGTACTATGTAGATAAGAGTCTTAAAAGTGTGTGAGAAAGCATGTGCATTGGTTTTGCACACGGGTTTTAAAATAGAGTAAGGGTAAATAAGAGAGATAAAGTTGTAAAATATTTTTAAATTTTTGGAATATGATTTGGAAGCGAGTCAAAGCGAAGGGAAGGGAGTCTCGAAAATTTGGGGAGTGTGTGCGTCATAGTGTTTTGGGGCGGGACACCCCTGGGAAAGGGTTAAGGAGTGAGTAGCNTATTAAACCATATATTAAGTTTTATTTACTAATGTTATAACAAGCCTAATCTTGGTATTTACCGCGCTGGCGTCGAGAAATGATTTGTTTTTTCCGTTTACTGATTATAAATACGCTGCTAAGTGGATCATTCCTAATATCATTGCTGTATTTTTATAATTATAAAACAATTGTTTTATTTTACTCATTATCCCATTCGTATCTTATTTCCAAACTCAACTTTCCTAAGTATAACACTTTTTTAAATTTAATAAATAGAGATGCAAAACATATACTTGTTAAAATATAGGGGATGTATAAAACGAAAAAAAATTACTCGTTTACCTGTAATTACTTGTACAACTAAATTTAGACCTTGCTAATTGCAAAGAATTGAAGTAGCTATGCTAGAGAATAAATTAGTCATGAATGCTCACTGACACGCAATGCCATACCACGCGATGGTTCTTTCTCCCGGATATGATCCATCCTTCCAACATTTAACAACATAATAGCTTTCTTAAAAGTTAACTTTTTACTGAAATTTTGGGCAAATTTCTAAGAAGGATACAAACCTGCAACTCTAAACTCGCCGGACCCACTCTTTTAAACAATTAAGCTAACAGAGACCGAAGAATTTCATCGATTCTTGTGGATTATCACCAGAATATTAATAAAATCACATACCAACCAACTCAGCCTCGTTCACGCAGCGTACATTGTTAGATCAAATGATATTATCAATGTTCTGTCCAAACCTGCGTGACAGTACTCATCTACCAATATTATCTGCGTAAATGTAGGGGAGTTGGTGTTTGATGTAGTTTTAAGTTGTTAAAAAATCATATTTTGTCCATCAGTGAAATTATCACACAATTGGCCTTATCGTACAAAGTCAAATCATACACGCCCCATCGGTGGCGCAGGTGGTAGTGTTGTCGCTTCTCACCAAGTCATCCCGGGTTCGATTCCCTATGGGGCCAGAAAATTTGTAGCTTTTCACATTAATGTCCCAGTTCATATGAAAAGTCAATCTTCCTTCCTCTGTCCAGCTCCTCCTAGAATCAATAACCACTTCTACTAACCCTCCACGTGGGCCAAGTCGTTAGTAAACCCAGCTAAGCGGCCCACCTCTTAACAATAGTTCTATCGCTCCATGTACATAATCTTCAATAGCACGCTACATTTCCCATTTACAAATACAACAACACAAAAAAATCGTACATCTGGCAATTCTGCTCTGTAGTTAATTCCACGAATTCGTATTGATCTGAAAGGTCGAAATTCAGTGATTTCTGTGTACTATCATAATCGTGACAGTAGGGACTGAACAGATACCGAAGTTCGATTACATCTTAGTTTGTGTACTTCACTGCTTAATTTTACAAGAAATGACAACTAGAAAACCCAGACAGAACTGTACGACGACGATTTTGTCCTGGATCCGAACAATGAATTTAACGGTGGCCCACCTGATGATGAAGTTACCTGTGATAACGATGAAGAAGATTACTGTACACCAACGACAGGAGCTACTGCGAGTAATCCAAATCCCCATTTTTTGGAATAGAATTCATTCGAAACCATATCCAGTTAAAAGCTTTAGAAACACTGAACTTTTGATTTTAAGTCCTGCTCAATATTTTAAATAATACTTCACCTATGAGATGTTTGAAGTGTATTGATTTCGTTTCTATCAGTATTATCAACAATATTGAAAATCAATGGGTCCCAAACGTACTACTGCTGTTTAAATAATATACAAATTGTAATTGTACCAATGATTTAGTTTTTAATACCACTATATTCAACTGTCACAATTGTAACAACATTTTTGTGTGAAGCATACAGTCCCAAGTGTCACTATTGTGACACTGCTCCCCCTCCTATCCAGAGAGCAAAAAAAAAACTTTTGAAAATATTTTTATATATCAAATATAACTTTTGATGAATATTCAACATTTAAACAAATATACTAGATTAGAGAAATACAGACATAAACACAAATTTATATTTTTGTAGGTTACAGAGATTGTGTAGTTCTAATAAAGGGGATAAGCGTTGCTTCCTTCCAGGAATTAGGGAATACTCCCTCGGACCATGGAAGATTAAAGATATCCAGAAGGTATTTTTTCGCCTCGAGACTGAGTTGTCTCAGCATTTCATAATGAATTGAATCAGGGCCAGGAGCAGTGTTGTGGGCTGTCGCTAGAGCTGACTCAAGTTCCCACATAGAGAAGGAAGAGTTGTAGGGTTCCCAGTTGGTGGAACGAAAGTCAAAAGATGTGCTCTCTGCTGTTTCCCTTTTTCTCTTGAAATCAGGATTGCAGTTTGCTGTAGATGTTAGGTCAGCAAAATATTCAGCCATTGCTGTTGCCATTTCTCTGTTGTTGGTGAGAACCCGACCCTGATAATTGAGTCCAGATATTGGGACTCGAGAATACCTTCCAGATATCTTTCGGATGGACTCCCATACTTTAGTGGACGATGTTGTTCTCTTAATGGTGCTTAGAAACTCTTTCCAGGAGGTGGATCTGGATTCTTTGATAGTTCTGCGCGCTTTTGCTCTAGCAATCCGATATGCGGCGAGGTTTTCCGGAGATGGACTAGCCTTAAATCTCCGCAATGTTCTTCGTCTTGCCCGAATGGCGGAGCGACATGCGTCATTCCACCAGGGGACATGAGGTCTTCGCGGAAAATTAGATGTTTTCGGAATGGATTCATCAGCGGCATGATGAATCACCTGGGTCAGATGGTCGACCCTCTCTTGGACATTACCCGTTTCTCTGAAGACAGACAGGGAACGGTATTGTGTCCAATTAGCCTTACTGAGAATCCATTTCTGTGGCTTGCTTTCGGGAACAGTCACACGTTCCTGCAAGGACAACCAGATAGGATGATGGTCGCTACCATGCAGATCATCTTCTACCCTCCATTGAAAGACATCAGCAACTTCAGGAGAGCAAACTGACAGGTCTATAGCAGTCCATGAACCCGTGCCTAAAGTAAAGTGGGTCATCTCCCCGGTGTTTAATAGACATAAATCTTCTTCCTCAAAGAGGCAATTCAGCAGACGGCCCCTGGGGCAATCGCTCGACGAGCCCCACAGTACACTGTGGGCGTTGAAATCTCCAAGGAGGAGGAATGGTCGAGGGAGCTGATGAATTAAATCTCTGAGGGAGGTCTCCGAAAAATCTCGTGTCGGAGGAAGATATATAGAACACACGGTCATAGATGGTTCACTATGAATTTTGACTGCTATAGCCTGGATGTGTGTTTGTAGGAGAACAGGCGAGCAGAGGATAGTGTTTCTAACAAACACGGCAACTCCACCTCTTGCTCGATCTCCCGTGGTGTCGTCATATCTGAAGCTGCTGTATCCTCGCAGAGAGGGTGAGTGTTCTGGTGAAAGGTGTGTCTCTTGTAGGCAGATACATATCGGATTACGACGCGCTAAGAGTTGTAACTCTTCACGTTGAGTTCTATAGCCATTAAGGTTCCACTGAAGTATGGAAGCCATTACTGTTTGGAGCCTCCGGGGTCAGGTTCGTGAATGTGCATTTCCGGGTCACCGTCGGAAATTACACATTCAGACTCGGAGGAAGAAAGTACAGAGACGTTCTTTTTACGTCTCTGCGATTTCTTGGAAGGTGTTTTCGACATTTTTAAAGATTCAACAAGGTTCACGGGTTTAGCCGTAGAACCATGTTTTGTCTTTGTCTGTGGCTTTGTAGTTAGTAGGTTTAATACTACTTGATGTTTTTCTTGGATTAGATGGTTTCTTTGTACGCACTGTTGTTGGTGGTTGTGACTTAACAGGAACGACTGAAGAATCTTTCTTTCCACATTTGCACTGACATGTGCACGACGTTGTCGTAGACACGTCAGTGAAATCGGCCTGAACAGATACGGTTTTCNGGGAGAGAAAAATGGACGTGGAACGTACCCTCACCTCTAAACTTCCCCTCGAGAAGCAGAAACAACTGTTTAACACCTGTCTCTTATACACATCTAGATGTGTATAAGAGACAGGACATACTCCCTGCTCCATACCGGGTGACTGCCTGTGCAATTAATGCACTTTTCAGGCCCTGGGCATGAGACGCCGGGTTCGTGTGCCTCCTTTCCGCACTTTCCACAAGTATCACGTCTCTTACACGATATTGTCGTGTGTCCAAACCTCTGACACTTGAAACAGCGCAGAGGATTCGGAACAAAGGGACGGACCGGCAGGTGCAGCCATCCAGCCTTCAGATCCTTTGGTAGTTTAGGACAGTCAAAAGTCACGATGAAGGAACTGGTCTTCTCCAGAACACCATTTACCTTCCTCATGATCTGACTGACCTCAACTACATGGTCAGCCTTCCATTCTGCAACAAGTTC
>NNCF01126794.1:906273-921309 GCA_002313205.1 Laupala kohalensis
TGTTAAGTCATGGAGCAGTTCCTGTAGGCCAGCCCGGCGCGACGAGGTCTTGCTGACCCGCCTGCGCATAGGACATTGTCCTCTCACTCATAGGTATCTCTTACTACTTGATGATGAACCCGTTTGTGAGGAATGTAGCTGTTCTCTGACAGTGCGTCACCTACTAACTGATTGCAGCAGATACTGAAGTATACGGTTTGGCTGCAGATTTACCAACAATTCTCGGAAATGAAACGGTTAATGTTAATAAACTATTGAATTTTATGAGTGGATCGGGGCTCCTCCCACAAGTTCTCGAGAGGGTTTAAAATTTGCATTTTTTTCATCTTTACTGTCTTCTTTGTTTTCATCGTTCGTTTCTGTATTTCGAAAATATAATATTTAAGAATTGTTTTCCTTTTTTGTGAAATAATGTATTGGTACTCTGTTTTCTTTTCTTTCATCTTTCTATTTAGATATTTGTTGATTTCAGGAGGGTTTTTTAGTGGGTATGGTCGAGATATTCGACGAGTCCCACACACGGGGAAGAGTCATTATGGCTCGTCTCTATGGTGCGAAACTGCATTTTTCCCTACTTGCATGGGCTCTAATGACCTCGATGTTGACGAGCCCTAAAGCCCCAACAAAAAAAATGTATTTCTAATGCTGAAAATCGACTCCAGAAGGCGTTAAATTGTAAAAATTAGGATTTGTTTTAAAAAATTTCGGGGGAAAGGACACAGGAACCCCTTTATTTGGGTAATATGGGGAATTCTGCGTTTCGGAACGGTTAAATTCGCCATGACACCCCCCCAGAGGACTTACATGTAGTAAGTACTTGTTTGGCAAACACGGGACCTCGAGCTGAGTCTGGCATTTCTTCCACTTACTTATGCGATACTCCTTCCTTTCTCTTTCCTGACCTTCCTTTGTCACCTCTTGTTCTTTTTGATCCCGACGCTATTAGGGCTAAAATACTCTGCTCATTTAATTGCAAGAATAACCGAACTTCGTACACGCGTTTCAAAAGATAATAGTATTCGCAAAGGTGAACTCGAGCCGGCTACCAAGCCACCCCGCAATCTATAACAGTCTGAGGTATTGCAACAAAATTGCTAACACGTTGCATCGGTTGCCGCACCATTAGACAAGTATTTAAGTCATTTTTACCTTTCACACAGACTCAATCGAAACTTTTTAACAGAGAAAATATCTAAAAAATATTTATGATACCAATCAAAAAATATATAACTAAGTACTCAAAAAATTTTCAATTTTTTTGGCACTATAGTTTGTGTGAAGCATAGTTTTTTGGAAATTTTTTTATAATTTTTTGGGTACTTAGATATATATTTTTTGTTTTGGACGAAAATTTTTTTTGAAATTTATTCGGAAAATTTTTTTCAAAAGATTTTTGAATTTTTGGGGGTATTTAGGTACACATAATTTTCGTTTGGAACCATAAAAAAATTTCGAAATTGTTTTGAGAAAAATATTCGAAAAAATTTTGGAACGTTTTTGGGGTCATATACATATTTTTCGTTTGGCACTATAAATTTGTTTCCTATTTTTACCGGAAATTTTTTTTTCGAAAACTTATTGAATTTTTTTGGTAATTAGTTATATATATTTTTCGTTTTTGCACATAAAAAATTTCGACATTTATTCGGAAAGAAGTTTTAAAAAAATTTTGAACCTTTTTTGGGGAATTATGTTTTGTTTGGGACCATTAAAAAGTTTCGAAATTTCTTCGCAAAAAATTTTTCATTAGATTTTCGAATTCTTTTTGGGTAATTCGAATATTTGGTTTGAAAACATAAGAAAATTTCGAAATTTTTTTGTAATTCTTTTTTCCATATATAAATTTTTTTGGGACCATAAAAAATTTCGAAATTTTTTATTTAAAAAAATTTCTGAATAAATGTTTAAAATATGTTTGGTAACATACAAAAAATTTGTTTGGTCCCTAAGTACCCAAATATATTTCAAAAAAATTTCCCGAAAATTTCAAAATTTTTTATGGGCTAAATAACCAAAAAATATTTGAAATTTTTATGAAAAAATGTTTCCAAATAAATGTCCAATATTTTTATGGTCCCTAACGAAAATAATATATACAAGTATGTTTTCGAAATTATTTATGNAATGAAAAATATATATAACAAAGTGCCCAAAAAATTCAAAAGTTTTTCGAAAAAATTTCGAAAATATTTCATGGTCCCAAACGAAAAATATATATCTAAATACCAATAAAAAATTTTAATTTTAAAAAAAAACTTTTTCCGAATAAATGTCGAAAAATTTTATGGTCCCAAACGTAATACCCTAATTACCCAAATAAATTCAAAATTTAAAAAAAACATTGAAAATTTTTATGGTACCAAACGAAAAATGTAACTAAGTACCCAAAAAAATTTAAAACTTTTTCTAAAAATGTTTTCAAAAAACATTTCGAAATTTTTTATGATCACAAACGAAATATATATATACCTAATCACCCAAAAAATTATAGAAAATTCTTCAAAATTTTTTTCTAAAAATAATAGGAAATTTTTTGAGGTCCCAAATCATAAATAAAAATACTTAATTACAAGAAAATTCAAAAAAAAATTCAAAATTTTTTCCAAATAAATTTCGAAAATTTTTGTTCCCTAACGAAAAATATATATACTTAAGTACCAAACAATTTTAAAACTTTTCGAAAAATTTTATTCGAAAAAATTTCGAAAATTTGTTTGATTCCAAACGAAAAATATACATATCGAAGTATCCAAAGAAATTGCGAAAAAATTTCGAAATTTTTTTATTGTCCGAAACGAAAAATAAATATACCTAATTACCTAAAGAAAATTGAAAATTTTTTGAAATTTTTTTTCTGAATAAATATCGAAACATTTTTATGGTCCTAAACGAAAAATATATATACGTTAGTAACCGAACAAATTTCAAGAAAAAAATTTCGGTAAATTTCGAAATTATTTATGGGTTTAAACGAAATATATGTATGATATTATATATATGTATATAATACTAAGTACACAAATAAATTTCAAAAAACTTCCGGAAATTATTTTATACCAAACGAAAAATATATATACATAATTACCCAAAACAATAGAAACGTTTAAAAAAAATTTCCGAATAAATGTCGAAAGCTTTTATGGTCTTAAACGAATTATGTATATACCTAATTACCCCCTAAAAATTTCAAAAAAATTTCTAAAAAGTTTTTCCGAAAAGAATTCGAAAATTTTAATTGTCCTAAACGAAAAATATATATACCTAATTACGCAAAAAAAAATTAAAAATATTATTTTCTAATTTTTTAGGATAAATGTCGAAAATTTTTATGGTTCTGAACGAAAAATATATATTCCTAAATACCCTAAACATTTCAAAAAAATTCCGGATAAATTTGAAATTTTTATGGGCTCAAACAAAAAATACATATACTTAACTACGCAAAAAATACCTAATTACCCAAAAGAATTTGAACATTTTTTTTTTAAATTCCGAATAAATATATAATTTTTTTATAGTCCTAAACGTAAAATATATGTATATAACTAAGTACCTAAAAAATTTCAAAACTTTGGAAATTTTTTAATGGTCGTAAACGAAAAATTTCGAAATTTTTATAAGGTCCGAAACGAAAAATATATTTAGCTAATTACCCAAAAATATTGAAAATTTTTTGAGAATATATGTCGATAATTCTTATGGTCCCCAACATTTTTCAAAAACTTTTCACATTTCTTTGGGTAATTAGGTATATATATTTTTCGTTTGGGATCGTAAAAAATATTTTGAAATTTTTTGGAAAACTTTTTTTCGAAAACTTTTTGAATTATTTTAGGTATTTAGTTATATACATATTTCGTTTAGGACCATAAACAATTTTCGAAATTTTTTTCTAAAAAAAATTTCCGGAATTTTTTTTGAAATTTATTTGGTTACTTAGTTATATATATCACGTTTGGGACCATAAAAATTTTCGAAAATATTTGGAATTTTTTTTTGAAAAACTGGAAATTTTTTGGGTACTTAAGTATAATAATTTTTCGTTTGGGACCATAGAAATTTTCGACTCTTATTTGAAAAAAATGTTTCAAAAAAATTTCAAATTTCTTTGGGTAATTAGGTATATACATTTTTCGTTTCGGACCATAAAAAATTTCCGAAATTTTTTGGAAACTTTTTCCAAATACTTTTGAAACTTTTTGGGTACTTAGGTATATAAATTTTTTGTTTGGGCTCAAAAAAAATTCGAAATTTTCGGAAAATTTTTAAAAGTGTATTAGGTATACGATTGTATATATTTTTCGTTTGGGCCCATGGACAATTTCGAAATTTTTCGGAAAACATTTTTGAACTTTTTTGAGTACTTAGGTATATATTTGTTTTTCGTTTGTGACCATTTAAATTTTCAGTTTATTTAGAAATAAATTTTTCGATGAATTTTTATATTTTTTTTGTGTACATAGGTATATACATTTTTCTTTTGGACCCATACACAATTTCGAAATTTTCCGGAACACTTTTTGAAAATTTTTAGATACTTAGGTATATATATTGTTTGTTTTGGGACCATAAAAATTTTCGATATTTATTCGAAATTTTTTTTTCCATATTTTTGGGTAATTAAGTATAGATATTTTTCGTTTGGAACCTTAATAAATTTTCGAAATTTTTTAAATTTTTAGGTACTTAGTTATATATATACTTCCTTTGGGATCATAAAAATTTTTCGAATTTATTTGGGAAATTTTTTTCAAAAATTTTTGAATTTTTGTAGGTTCTTAGTTACATAAATATTTCGTTTGGAAGAAATTTCCAAAAAAAATTCGAAATTTTTTTATGGACCCAAGCGATAAATATATATAATTACCCAAAAAATTAAAAAAATTGAAAAAAAATTTTTTGAAACATTTTCTCCGAATAAATGTTGAAAACTTTTACGGTCCTAAATGAAATATATATATATATATATACGTAAGAACCCAAAAAGAATTTCAAAAATTTTTACCAAAAAAATTTCGAAAATTTATATGGCCCCAAACGAAAAATAGATATACTTATATACCCAAAAAAAGTTATAAAAAATTTTCGAATTTTTTTTAGTAATTCGAAAATTTTTAATGTTCCCAAACGAGAAATATACATAGTACTAAGTACCCATAAAAATCAAAAAGAGTTTGGAAAACATTTTCCCAAAAAAATTTCGAAATTTTTATATGATCCCAAACGAAATGTATATAACTAAGTACATGAAAAATTTCAAAACTTTTTCGAAATTTTTTTTATGACGTAAACGAAAAATATATATATACCTAATTACCCAAAAGAATTTGAACATTTTTTTAAGAAAAAAATTCCGAATATTTATAGAAAATGTTATAGTCCTAAACGTAAAATATATGTATATAACTAAGTACCTAAAAATTTCAAAAATTTGGAACCATTAAAATTTTCGAAATACTTCCTTTGGGATCAAAAATTTTTTTCGAATTTATTTGGAAAACGTTTTTTCAAAACTTTTTGAATTTTTTTAGGTTCTTAGTTACTTATATATTTTGTTTCGGACCATACAAATTTTCAGTTTCTTGGAAAAAGTTTTTCGAAAAGTTTTTATAATTGTTTTGGGTACATAGGTATATATATTTTTCGTTTGGATCATAAACAATTTCGAAAGTCTCCGGAAACATTTTTTGAAACTTTTCTGTATATATATTTTTCGTTTGTGACCATAAAGATTTTCAAAATTTAATTGGAAAATTTTTTTTGAAAAATTTTAGAAACTTTTTTTGGATACTTGGGTATATATATTTTTTGTTTGGGCTAAAAAAAATTCGAAATTTTTGGAAAAATTTTTAAAAGTGTATTAGGTATACGATTGTATATATTTTTCGTTTGGACCCATGGACAAATTTTACGTTAAGCCCCTCCGTGGCGTAAGTGGCAACGTTCTCGCTCGTCACTAAGTAATCCCGGGTTCGATTCCCGGAGGGGGCAAGAAAAATTTGTAGCTTTTCAATGCAATGTCTCAGTTCATATAGCTGCGACTTCTGAAAAGTGCAACCTCTGCGACTCCCAACCGCAGTTATCTGGATGCTGTTTCCACTATCGCAACAATGTGTGTCTAGTGAATAAACTCATACAGAAATGAGACTTACTGGCGCAAATTCTCGTGGTCCTGGGCCGGAACGAAATACATACATATATATTTCGTTTGTGACCATTTAAATTTTTATAATTTTTTACATTTTTTTGTATACATTTTTCTTTTGGGCCCATACACAATTTCGAAATTTTCTGGAAAACTTTTTGAAATTTTTAGGTACTTAGTTACTTATATATTTCGTTTCGGACCATACAAATTTTCAGTTTTTTGGAAAAAGTTTTTCGAATATTTTTTATAATTTTTTTGGGTACATAGGTATATATATTTTTCGTTTGGGCCCATAAACAATTTCGAAAGTCTCCGGAAATATTTTTTGAAATTATATGGTACTTAGGTATAAATATTTTTCGTTTGAGACCATAAAAAATTTCAAAATTTAATTGGAAAATTTTTTTGATAAATTTTTGAGATTTTTTTGGGTACTTAGTCATATATATTTTTCGTTTGGAACCATAAAAATTTTCAACATTTTTTTCGGAAAAAAATTTGCAACAAATTTTCAAATTTCTTTGGGTAATTAGGTATATATATTTTTCGTTTGAGATCAGAAAAAGGTTTGAAATTTTTTTCGGAAAAAAATTGTTGAAAAATTTTTGAATTTTTTTGTATACTTTAGTATACTAATTTTTTGTTTGGGAACTTTACAAATTTTCGTTTTTTTAGGATTTTTTTAAATTTTTTTTGTACTTAGGTATGAATATTTCTTGTTTGGGACTGTAAAAAAAAATCGTAATTTTTTGTAAAAAAAATAAAATTTTTCGATAAATACTTGAAATTTTTTTTGGTAGTTAGTTATGTATATTTTTCGTTTGGGATCATACAAAATGTTCGATATTTTTTTTGGAAGAAATTCGAAATATTTTTGGGTACTTTGGTGTATATATTTTTCGTTTGAAACCATAAAAGAATTTTCGAAAAATTTTTGAAATGTTTTGGGTACTGTAGTATATATATTTTTGGATTAGGGGCATAATAATATTCGAAATTTTTTTCGGAAAAAGTTTTTCGAAAATTTTTTGAAAATTCTTTTCAGGTAGTTTGATATATATATTTTTCGTTTGGGACCATAAAAAATTTCTAAATATTTTGGAATAAAAATTTTTAAAAAAATTTAAAATATTTTGGTTACTTAGGTATATAGCAATTCTCGAGGCGGGTCGTGGTTTTAATTCGAAGGAGCGAAACTCTCCGTTCAAGTCCACTATCCTCGAAGGCTGACGACAGTTTAGCCGCTACATCCTTGACTGTTTCGGAATCTTGAACGTGTACGTAGTTAATGGGATCGATCAACAGAACTATCTTCGTCCGAGCTTTGATGTTTTTTTCGGATCTTTATTTTCCTCAGTCACACATCCCAATAGATCTTCGTGCTCGAGATAAGTTTTGACCGCAAACATCTAAGGATCAACATTCTCACGTTCCTTTAGCTTTTCGATCAGGGAGAGAGGAGTTGGAACCCGACATTTTCGCAACAAATGTTTTTCGGTCACTGAACTAGCAATACTGAACTAACACGATTATAAGCGGACAGATGGGTATGGGGATTTGAATGAAAAAAACACAGGATATGAATAACACGAAAGCTTTACTTAACTCCAAACCACACAAGACAAGATAGGAATACAAAAAAACCGTAGCTATAAACATACGTCGACACGCAAGACCTCTGGCAGCCAACACTGGAACTAGGATCCGTCCCGAATATTCACAACACTACTTCCAGTACCTAGCACTGAACCCGTAATATCACAATCATCAGCATCAAAAAATTTACAGGCTGTTGAAGTGAACAACACATTTACCACGATCAGTACACTGACTAATTGATACCAATGTCGCACTCAAACCAGGAACATAAAGTACATCAGATATTTTGTCAATTGAGCAAGTTGAGGAAAAAATTTTATATCTCCTGTACCAGCAACTTTCAACTTGTCACTATTACCAACAATAACACTTTGATCATGTTCTCGGTCTATGTAATTCACAAGCCATCTCTTTCCAGGTGACATGTGTCCCACAGAACCAGAATCTATTACAATTGCACTATCAGACATTCGAATAGACAAAGCACACAAAAAAGTTCTCTTCTCAGAATTCTTTTTCTTGCTTTTCTGATCTTCACTCTTCTTGTTTATCTTCTTTTCAGAGCCAGTTTTCGATTCCCTCGGCTCAGGACAGTCCTTGATATAGTGCCTCATTTCGTGACAACGCCAACAATGTCTTCGAGACGTCAGCCTCAGATTTGTCAATAGACTTGTCACTTTTCTTATCTGGACGTTTCTTCTTCAAGAAGATAGCAGCACGAAAATCGGACTCTTCATTAGTAAGATCTCTTCTTTGAGTATCATGGAGTTTACTAATCACAGTGTCCAATGCCATGTCATTTTCCCCAGAACACAGTGTCTGTCAAAAACTCACTTATATCTAGTCTGTCAAACTCACTTAGCAGTTCTTGGAAAAACATAGCAATCAGGTACTTGTCTTTAATTTCTTCTCCTAGAATTTTCAACTCTTGATCTAGAGAGGTTATGAGGCCAATATACGACTCCATACTTGAGAAATCTTGATACCTTGCTTGGCTCATAGTCCGCACTAGGTGGACGTAACGCCAGTGTCCCTTGGTTTCAAACTTCTTCTTGAGCAATTCCCAAACGTTTTTAGCTGTCTTACCGGACTCAGCGTATTGAGAGTTTTGGGGGTCAACCATGAGGCCGATGTCGGCCAGAGCACGTTCCTCGCGCCGCTCCTTGCCATCAACCGTATCTGTCTTCAACACAGCACTCCAGAGTCCTTGCCGTCGAAAATAGTTAGTCATCGAGAAACACCAAGTTTTGTAGTCCTCTCACCCTTTCAGCTTTGCAATCCCGAAGTTACAGGGTCCTGTAGCACCAGGTTCCCCCATCTTGGATTACTGAATTACCGGCGACTACAATCACACGTGCTCATGTACAGCCAAGGCTCATCACCTCTCAAGCACAAAAAGAAACACACATGATTAGCCCTGGACCCATAACCTGGTATAATTATATAGCAGTGGCTAGTCCAGCGATTAGGAGTGATAAAGTTGATTAAACACACGAGCTGGAAGTAGCGTGCGTGTCTTATTTGTGTTAATCACCTTTATCACGCCTAATCGCTGGACTAGCTTCTGCTATATAGTTATAACAGTTTTATTTCAAAATATGTAGGTTAAAATTGCAGTACTCAGGTTGGATTTATCGTAGTTTTTATGTTCTATTGTCAAATACTTATTGAAAATACATGTAAATATATTACTGAATTTTATTTATATTACTTTTTAAAGATATTATAGGATTAATCGAAATTAAACCATGTACTCATAAAAGATGAACATCTTATAATATTATGCGTATGGTTTTAACTCTCAAATACATGGATTTTGATAAATTATTGTACCTTATTAGCCCCTTGTCCCACTAAAATAACTCCACTGTAGTAAAACATAAAACTATTGTGTATAAGTTAAAAAACTTAAATGAAAACGACGCCGGCTGCATTGACTTATATGGAGGTGCAGCCGGCCGAGCCCCCGACTGTGATGGGAAAACTGTGCCTAGCAGCCATCTCGCAGATCCAACCTGGATCCAACACATAGCGTTCCAGTAGATAATATATTTCTATGATTGTAACACCCTGGTCCGAAAGGGATATTTGTAGAAACGATTGACCAACACCCCGGTACCCTACCCAGTTCGACAATGTGGCGGATGGAGGTGCCGTTATTGTTGTGTGAGTGGATGCATGTGTAAATCACATGATATGCTTGTGGAAGAGAGTCGTCTTCCAACGGCTATGAACGGCAGTTTTGTATTAGGCTGGTATTACACGGTCATGTCATATGTATATTATCTTTCACAGAACTTAGATGAAACATATGTCCGTGTTATGCACAACTTTGATAATAGTTCAGCTATGATCATATACCTATGACATAGACGCTCTCGTTGAGAGAACATATGTCATATCTTTGATAATTACATGACATAGAAATATGACCGTGTTCGTCGACGCTTTTTGATGCAGCAGCATTTGTTATCGAACTAAGGTTCTGGGCATCAGTCTGCTGCCATGATAACTAGAAAGACATGAAAATCTTCCACATAAATTATATTAATTGGAGAGCACTCCCTCACTGTTTGATCACTATGATTTATTAACAATAGTAGTACATTATTGTATGTCACCAGTCCGTGGCAGAAGAATAATCAACTGCATGCGAACGTAATAAAGTGGAGAAGAGGCGCAAAGAATTTGTATTTAAAATATTCATCCTTAATGAGTACAAACTGTTTGTTTCGTTTCTTGTTTGAGCTTGATTTATTAACATGTTTTAATATAAACCCATACTTCAATATCCATAGATCACCTTTTAGACACTTAAGGGTTAGTGTTTCGGAATATTGTTATCAAAGAAATTGGAATTTTAAATATCTTATAATCTTTTCTAGAAAATTTATGTAGCACACTTTGAACATTTCTTGTCTAAATGAACTTCGGCCCACTCGGCCAAAGTCTGTCTCAATATTTAATGACGCATTCAAATTTTGGATCCAATTGAAAGGAACAGTCCCAGCCGCATACAGCATTTATACTAACTTTTCAAAAGCCACAGCTGCAGCACCATCTTTTGCAACAATTCTGTTCTCCTCCTTGAAAATTTAAATTTTTCTGTCTTAGAAAGGTGAATAAATTTTTTGAATCTTTAATTATAATAAAAGTTTTGCATTATCATTTCCCAAGCCCAACATAAAATTAAAATAATCACGAAATTAACACGTTACTGTAGAATATATTCTTCTTAATGATTACTTAGATGACCTAAACTTTTTTCGAGGTTGGTGTGTTTCTCTGGAATGTTCCATGCCCAAGACTATTTTCTTTTGTTATGACCCCCCTCTAAAATATTACTCTGTATCCCCCTGACCTTAACACCCAGCAATATATGAAGTGAAGTAGCCCTCACAAAAAAAAAAAAAAAANTTATTTTAAAAAGGTGATACCTCCCCATTTCTCTTAATCTAATATAACTCACAGTTTTTTCCTTTTCTTTCTTCACCAATTTGTGTGTTTTTATTCATTCTTTGCAGAACATATCTGTATGCCTCATTATAACAATGATATAAAAGAAAGTAATATACAGTATGAGATATGATTGAACAGAGACAGACTGAAGAAATATCTTTATGCAAAGTGAGTTTTAAATCCAAAAAGAGATGTATATGCAAAGGTTTCTACAGCACTCTTTACACAAGCAGTTACTGAGTATTTTACACTAATATCAATGGTACACATGTTAATTATCACAATTTAAAAAAAGAATTGGACTTAACTTATACTCTCGTGGAACATCCATAAATTATATCACACACCCTGGAGGATATACGAGACAGTATAAAATTAAGGTTCAAGAGTGAAACTTAATATCTAATCAAGACTTGAACCAAGAATTAAAAAAGGTCATAATAATAATAATAATATGATATTCATTGACTTCTGCATTAAAGACATCTAGAAGTATGATTCCAAAATTTCATACTTCTTTCCAATTCAATTGCTTTGAATTGAACAAACAGCAATAAATAAGTGGTCAATCATGAGGAATATTTTCTGAAAATTCACTCACATAAGAGATTAACGACGTTTATGACTCTTATCAAATTTGACAGTTCTTGCAGAGAGAAAATCTAATGTTCAATTAATATTGTCATTCTTCTTCTCATGAAGCACATAGCACTAAAAAATTCAATACTTTTGGAGAAAACATTAATATCAGTTTTCTAAAGTCTTACACATACACCCAACTCACTAGGACTTGAGACAAATTCCAAAGTTACCATTACATACCCTGAATTTGAATTGGTCAGTTATTATTTACTCTTCAATGACAATCAAATGGGCAGTTGCAGTTAAAACCTGCATATTCCTGTGTGTTCCCTCAGTAACCATAATAGAATGCTTAATTCTGAAGGGTGCAGGAGGAAAGGAAGAAAATAAAAAAGGAAAAATCTGAGATTTAAAAATAAAACAGGAATAAAAAATCGGAAAGAAAAAAAGAAGAATATATTTTGAAATCTGTATTTACATTGGAACTTTAGTGAGCATAAGTATAGTCTCTGTATCAATACTGTTTATCCACAGCATACATTCCAACTCAAGTGGTTCATGGCAATTTTTCACTTACCAGTCACTGGAGCAAGAACATTTACATTAAAAATTCTTGATATGCTTAACATATTTCTGTTTTTGGAATGAAAAAGGCTGTATTTATCAAACCTTTTCATCTGCACATGATGCAAAGCTTCATGAACACTGCTATGTAGTAGGCAAAGATATGGAAAATAAATTAATCAGAAAACAATACTACACAAAATTGTGTGTTATTTAGCAGTGAAGTACTGTGTTATGAGTGAACTCTTTCAATTTACAATATGAACATTACTTGAAGGCACCAATACAACTTGAAAACATTCTTCGTACATGGGATCAAGTGTTGTATATTCTGTACTTCACAAAGAAATCAGTACACATAACTAAGACTTGTAATACAAAGTCTTTCCTCACTCATCTTGAATGAAGGTATGGGGGGAAAACCATTCATTAGCTAAGAGTTGGCTCTGAAAATCATACATGTTTTTAATAACAATTTAGAACTAGCCTATACATGTTTCTTTGCAGCAGGTACAAAGTGAATCCTGTTTCCATACAGAAAATTAATATTTCACAAATACAGTAAGACATTCATAATAACATTTCCTAAAAGAAAATACTTGCTGTTCGAAGTATGACACTGAAAACTAATAAATCATGTGTCATGGTAGAAAAAAAATTATTTTCACAAGAAAACACTCAAGCAACAGTAAATGGGAAGTAAACAAGTTAGAATCCTTGGAAAATCAGATTTGAATTATGAGAAAGTAAATTAACAGGGTACAAGATTCATGCATTACAAATGAAATGGCATTCAAAAAAAGAAATAATATACTGTACTATATCTGTAAGAATAATATAAATAACTATGATTTGGAGAGAAAATTTGAACATAAAAATCAGATGAAAAAAATTCAATGTACATTAATAATTCCATCACTAGAGTTCACATAACAAGGAAACCAATGCCCCCTTCAATGATTTTTTACATGAATATATGGTAAATACTTAACTTGCATTAAAAAAACTTGCAAAAATTAGTTCAAATTTTTGTTGACACATTCTTTTAAATTTATTGAACATTAGACAGATTAATGAGAACTCAAAAAGTAGTTAAATTGCAAATTGGTATGCCCCTCTCTTGCTTTTGAATTAACCAATATTCCTCAATGTTAAAATGAGTTTGTATTGCTTCTCTACTATCACATATTTTTACTACTTCCAAATAATAGAACAACACCCAAAATCACCTACCATCTTCCAAGTCAGAAACACTGATGAACTTAAGTGAGAAAAAATATATAACCTATCAATATCAAGTACATATGATGATTAATTCAGGTGAAGTTTCACATTAAAAGAACAAAAGATTATTTGATGTGTCTCTCAAAATTCCATACCAATTTCTGAAAATCAGTTTATACCCTATATTTTGTACATAAAAAGATCATCATTAAAATATTTGCCATGACACAATAGTTTCGAAAACACTTATTCAATCAGTATCAGTAAGTTACCTAAAAATTATAGGAACTAACATTTAACTTGTTTGGCCATGATTACAAATAAATATTGAAAAAAATGTCATCAAAATATATATACAAAAGTTCCCATTATATATTAGAAATCTTGAAAATGAAACTGATCCCACAGTCTTCTAGAAAACAAATAGTTTTATAATGGTTTTGTAACACTTAAAAGCTCCATAGCACTTAGTCACATAAGTTTATTCTGAGAAACAAAACTTAACTTCATTCTTAATAAGACAAGTCACAGTCAAATTGATCAGCATCATACAATAATTCTTGGATAAGCAGCTAAGCTGATTTCTTTTACTGACCTCTACATTAACTCTCCAGTCATAAAATTTGTAAAACCAAGATTAATTATGTACATTTGGAAATTCCACCAGTATACATAATTCATAACTCTTACTTTGTTTTCAGTATTGCTGAACAAAACTGATGTTTGCATCAGTATGAGAGAAAACATTTTTTTTTCTGGATAAAAAGAAACTACTTCACAACATTTTCTTAAAAACTAGGAAAAAGCAGTTATATTTGATATACTGCAACATGTCACAGAGTTTACATAAATCTTGAATGCACTATCTAAATAATTTTCCCGTGTTAGCAACAGATTTTCAAGTCAACATTGTTGCCCCTCAACTAAAATCAAATAAAGAACCATGTAATAAAACAATAATTTCTTATCAAGAATACTTGCAGAAAACTTCATTCAGTAATATTAAAAAAATTATGGTACATGTGTTGTTCATGAAGTATTATAAGTAATATGGTAAAATTCAGTGATATTTCCAAATTTTTTGCCCTCTTAAAAAATGAAGAGCAAAATGAACACAGCTAAGAAAATAATATGATTAATCAAAATTCAAGGAAGTGTGTCCTACGGATGTAATATATGGATATATTAACACAAAATATTAATTTAAACAACTGGAAGTGTGAAAGTTTGTATGAAATCAAAACATTTATTCTTTTCATTATCATTTTATTCTGCAATCTACATCATTCAAAACTTACATATGAACCTTGAAAGACAGACACAATATTTTGCCTGCCTTCTCTATGAAATGTTCTGAACCTCATAAAGGGCTCTAATGACCTTGACGAGCCTTAAAACCCCAAGGAAAAAAAAGAAAGAAAAATGGGAAAATTATATATATTATTATAATATATTTATGT
>NNCF01126794.1:921379-1072748 GCA_002313205.1 Laupala kohalensis
ATATATAATAATAATATATAATCATAGACTTCATAAGTATGAACTTGTCAAAATAAAAAAACGGATACATGAATAGTTGATGTAAAGTAATTCAACAGGAAGGAAGGAAAATAAAAAAATCAAAGAAGGAACAATAGATCAGCATCTTCAGCTTTGTTATTTGTATCAGTAAAAGAAATGAGAGTCAATACAATCTCTCGCCTATTTTCTTTGATAAGTACAATAAAAACCAAGTGACACAGTACGACTAAAAAAACAAGAATTCTCTTAACACATCTTGCTTAATTTGCCATAAAATCACATCTTTAATTGCTAAAATATCTCAATAATTATAAAGTGACCAAACGAGGCATTCAATCTATTTTCATCAAATGGTAAAAAAAAGTGAGCACATTATCCATCTCCCCACACCAATGGAAACTCTCGTTTAAAAAAATGAAACTATATTATAAACAAAATATTTCAATTCGTAACTATAGGAATTTTATGCTGGAAGGTAAACATTATAGAATCAATGTCCTTGTAAATCTAGCAAATTTAACAGATATTTGTCTACACTATTAAATCAAGTAATAGCCAGTCAATATAAATATCTTACTTCTACGAAAACACAGCAATGTTATAATCCAGCATTGCTTTTTCAGGCTATAACCAATACATTTGACGTTCTCTCCAGTACACTGTTCAGATATGAGGACCACGAGCAAATATGAAGGAAATATCAAGAGAGCGAAAGAATATGACAAGACTTCGCACTTCAAAAGCAAAAGTTAGTTAATATTAAGTAATCATTTCTAAGGTAAATAAATCACAATATGAAAAGAAAATTGTTTATTCTCCTGCAATGTCGATATATATCAGGTTGCAATTTGTTCATATGAAAACAAAGGGGCATAAAAAATAAATTTAAGAAAGATTTTAATTTTAATTTCTATTTATTGTACAGTGAAGTACAAGCACTAAACCTAGTTATTTAAAGGCAAACTCGAGTCTGACTCATCCATTCATTCATTCCAACTCTGTCTTGCATTTTTACAAACATTCATACTCACAATAAATACAAACACAGTTTAAAAGAAACTAATTTTTAAATGAGATAAACAAAAAAGGTAATTCATTATACAGAAACAAATTCCAAGCAGTGTAAAATTAAATGGTAAATCATGATTTGGAACTTCCAGTGTCAAATTATTCAGTTTCTTACAAGAAACTTTTAAAACTATTTGAAGAGAAAGAAAGATGTTTTGACCAGCAAGTATTTCCAAAATTTGTTTAAATACAGCATACAAGATATAAATTACAAACAGTATTTCAATCTATTAATACTCATTAGTCCTTTACATGACAAATATTCTTAGGCATCTCTACAAACAAAAGCTGCAGACATAAAAAAATATGTATAGATTGTTATTTGGTTGAAGCCTAGCTCAAAGACAATTTACAAATAACGACCCCAATACGAAGAGCACAATACATACAATTACAAACAATATTCAACACTTCTAAATAAAAATGTAAAAACAAAATACATCTAGAACTTCAGTGCTTCTCAAATGTCTTTAACTTGGTTCATGGAATTGAGGCTTCTTCAAATAACGCAGAGGCAAATACACAAGCATGTTATAAGAATAACTTGATACCAGGGACTTGCAGAGGATTATGACCCAACAAATTGAAAATTGGCCAGATTCATTAAACATTCCAAAAAGATACACATTTTGTAATTTAATTAAAGATGAGTAATAACCATTACTTGCAAGCAATTTTCCACCTTTACATCTAGTAAGTACACAATTTTTTATTATTAAATTGAGCTTAGGAAACTATAGATGCAACTTTGCATACATTTAAATATGTGCATACCTTTAAATATGAAGAGTGAGAATGCAAATATTGTTATATCCATTTTAACACTTTTAGAACTACAACATACACTTTGGCTATTTAACTTGTGCTGACACTGTTTGGTTCAAAATTCCTTATTTCCAGGTGAATAAAATGGTTGTGATAAAATCAAGTCATATCCAAACTTTAACCTTGGAGAATACTGTGACCATTCATATGTTGACATAATTTGTTTCCAATTCACATTTTGAAGAGAGTTTCTTTCAACTAAATTGTTAACTAAACTTCCAACAGAAAACTTCAAATAAACCTGAAGATTTTGACTATCAATATATACAAAATGTGGTAATGTTAATGGCAATAACATGCTCATGTTTTTATTACTAGAGATAACTAGTGTCAATCCAGTCAAGTTAAAAATATATATAATTACAGTAAGTAGGTCCACATTGCTGTAGTCCATTATTTTTACTACATTTCAAAATAACATAAAAAGTTAAGGTGCAAAATGTGTTATACTCTTTGATTTTTTTCAAAACAAATTATATCCAGAGAGGATTACTCTCAGGTTGGTGCAAATTAAGTATTACCCAAAAAAATTTTTTGTGCAGGTAAATAAAACTAAAACTAGCAGCAATACATTGCTCCACACACCAATTACATTCACTTATTCAATACAAAAATACATTCAGAATTATTTTTCATACATAACCAAGAAACATTTTATTATTCTCTGAAAAAAAAATGCTTAAATGGATGTAATGTGTTTAGCATTCTAGCTCTTCATATACAAATGGACTCTCATATTGCTCCACATATTTTAACTGAGAAGCACAGAAGTATTCGTTGTGAGGGGATGCATTGCATTATCAGCTACACATTGCCAACATCTATTTTACAAATAACTTATCTTACATTTCAGTAAGAACAGACAAAATACAAAGAGACAAAATAAAATACCTGGAAACCATTAAAACTTATGAGTTACCTAACCTACCAAATCACAGTGAAGAAAATAATATTCCCAATGTTACAAAATATATACAATTATTTTCACCTGCAAAACCTACAAGCACCATAAAACAATTTCTTTCATTACTTCATACACATGACTAGTGAAAAAAGGATAATATACATAACACAACTACCTTGGTTTGAGACTTATTATTTCAATAATTACTGTTCACAGCACAAGTGAGAAAATAACACAATCAATGGAATAGATAACATGTTTAACATACTTCAATATGCTATAAGCAGTTTTAAGTGGATTCACAAAAATAAAATCCTTTTAACTAACTTCATATAAGAAACAAACACTGTTGATATCTTTTATTACATCCTGTCTACTTTCCACTCAATAATAAAAATACATTTGTGTAGAAGGCAATACCTTATCATTAACTTCAGAAAAATAAATCAGAAACATCTGATAAGTTAGGTTTTCTACTCAGGAAAACTAAGGCATTACAATTCATAAATTAATTAATTGAAACAAGATTGAAATTAAATAATTCCCAAAAAATTCTTTCCTTGCTGGGTTACATTTCAAGAAATTTTTCTATAATCAAAAACGAAACTCCACTTAGCATATACCAAGCCAACAGTGGACCTAAAAACTTACTGTCCCAGTGCATGATTAGTTTCCAGTTTCAAACCTCCCATTTTCTCTAGATTCAAGAGCTATGGCACATGGTGTTCAAAGGTCAAATACTCACAGGACAGAATTTCAAAGTTTGACCAAGTAATGATAAATTGCCACTATTATGGAATATGGCACAAAATAATGAAAGTGCATGGATCCATGGAAAACCAACTATAGCCCATTATGATAACTTGATTGTTACTTGTTACCAACATGTTCACTAAGGTTGTCTAGTTCTAATAGTAGCCAGCTGAACACCTTAAGAAAGTTTGTAATTTTATGACAAACATGTCATTCTAGATTTTACAAAGAGATTATGCCATTTTGCGTACTCTGCAGGAAAACATAACCTGAACCTAAAGAACCTTTAATGAGGCAAACAAGAACAAATTCTGCTATGCACACCCAACCCAGTTCCCCGATTTCAGGTCTATAAAAAATTTATGCAAGGTTTCTGGCATTAACAAACTGAGGCTTGCTGATAAGAATTTTGAAAAAAATTCATGTGTACACAAAAAGAAAGACATTACAGATTTCTGCAGGTGATAAATATCTGAAAAATAAGTGACATATTGTAAACCACGCCTTAATCCATACAGAAAAATAAAGTAACTAAATAATTGCACTAATTAATAAAGCTGCTATGCATGAAGATGGTAAACCACAGCATGAATTTAAATACTTTCCTCGCTATGGAACTATGGAATGTTTTGGCATCAGAACACTAAACCAAAATACATAATATTAATATGTATAGATACATGATAGTATAACTTAGTTCTTATGTACATAAAAGATGTAAATAAACAAGTTTACATAAAATTAAATCAGCAAAATCCTCCCTGGCAGGCCCCTTAAATGCACCCCATCAAAATGTAGATGAAATATCACATAATGAGAAACCCTAACACTAAATAATTGTCAAATTGCACTAATTAATAAAGCTACCATGCATCAAAATGGTAAACCACAGCATGAATTTAAATACTTTCCTTGCTAAGTCACCATGGACAGTAAAATGAGACTTGCATTTTCTTCATTGAACTCAATTAATACAGTGTATTTCATAGATGTATACATCATGACATTTCAAGCTAGTTTGTAAACATTGTAAATCATAATAATCAAAATAACATCTGGTAAAAGAGTTAATAATATGCACCTATGTGCAAAAAACAGAAAATTAGGTTTAATAAGTAATTTTTTCTTATTGTAACATGTGAATGAAGTTTATCCCCATCTACTTGTGAAGTTTACAGTTTATTTTATAAAAACAGAAAATACAACTTTTACCTACTAGTCTGAATTATAAACAGTAATAAGTAATTCCTTACTCACAAAATTCCTTTCACAATTCTATACACAAGACAGCAAATTAACTTAAGATTTTTGTGAAATAATCTTTGATATGAGTTCCAAGAACATGGCCACAAGACACCAACATGGAAGTGAACAACTAAGGTTTGCACATATCACATCGTTGTTTGCAAAGAAATTCATTATTGCATGCTGAACTGATACAGGTAAAACTCAAACTGCTGACAGGCAACATAAGTAGAACAACAAACAAAAGGGAGAAGGGTAGTAACTACTACTGAAAAGGATGTGAACATCAGCAAATTCATACAACTCTATATGAGGCTTAACACATGAAGAGAAGTGAGCAGCAAAAACTACTTTCTTTCATTTGCACTAACAAAAATTTCTCCTCAAACAACAGATTTTTGTTATCAACAACAGATCAGTTATCTACAATTTCGGTTCTGGTGACCTAAAATTTGCTAGAACAAATTTCAACAACAAAAATTTATTTCCTTCAGCTTTATGAACAAGAATTTTCTTAGAAGATCGAGAGAAAACCAGCAACAAGAAAATACAAAAATTTGGGATTTTCACCCTCAAACTCCACTGATCAAGGCCAAGCTTTGTTCAAACAAGGGCTTGAAACTAGTTAAAATCAATTCCAAAAATAAATTTATCACACCTTGACACAGATCACCGTATTATAATAAAGGAAAAAGTGTTTAAAAAAAAGTTGAAAATGCATATCATATTCATTGATTAAACCAAAACACCCAATTAACTGTCACTATTTATGTCCTCCTACTAGCCATCTAGTCGTATCCATCAATACTTCTACTTAACAAACTTGGAAAAAAAGTTCTCTCCATGGTCAAAAGTAAACATAGCAATGAACACAATAAAATAAGCAGGAGAACACATTCCTTGATGGGCTACATAGTATGAAGCAGAAATTACTTCTCTCAAGCACAGCATTCAATTTAAAATGCAAACAAGTCCTGAATTAATGCTTTGGGTTCTGTAGCTTGGTCAATGTCATACAAGCTTTAGGAATTCTGTTTTTATTTCAAAGATTTTAAACAATACAGACATTCAAGCTATTTATAATGAAAAATATGGCACACAGGAAAATATCACTATAGAAGAAACCATGGCTAAATTAGGGAATTAAAGAGAACATAGAAAAGACTGATTTTTTGATGACTCGAACATTTATTGTATGTAAACAAAAATATTTTTCTAGAGTAACTCCATTTCATTTACTGTGAGTTTAGCAAGCACAACAGAAAACAATTTAATTTCAAATAAAGCTTGTTTACTAGAACCATGGAAAAATACTTTATTTTCCAAAGTATACAAAATGCATAAAGTATACATTGCACTGTTAACAGGGTCAGTAAGGGCTCTAATGACCTTGCCATTGACGAGCCCTAAAGCCTCCCCCCCCCCCCCCCTCCCCCCNGTAAGAAACATTCATTCATTTTCTTTCACTTACATGAATGCTATGTGATGTGCAGTGGGTCGTATGAACAGAATGTATTTTCTTCATTCTATGGCCAAGGTGAGTACAACCCCCGGTTCATCCTTTTTTTCTTTGGCTTTATTTTACTACAACTAGTCAAACTACATTGACTGAATATATCATTGAAACTTAGGAATTATTACCCTCTCCATAGTTGACCTTCAATCAGAGCACTTTGGGGAACAGACCAATCAGTTTTAATAAACAATCAGCGAACAAGAACCCGTATCACAAATATCATAGGTTTAACTTGCATAACACTTCCTAGTGTTACTTTCAATTACCTATAAACTTCAGAACTTTTTCCATAGTTCCATAGCAGCTAAGAGACATTGTTAAGTGGTTCAGTTGGTCACTACAATCTATCACAGCAGATACAAATTAAGACTGTACAAAGCAGGATAACTTCATCTATATTTTTTAAACTATTTGAACAAAGACAACTAACTTTACTTAAAATTACTTCAGATTTATTAAAAAAGAATCAGAGAGAGAAAGGGTGAATTACGTTACTATGAAGATGTAGATGAAAACCTCAACTAAATGTTCCCAAGTTATCTAATAATAATAAATTACTCACAATAACCAATCAATGGAAAATGAAAAGAAAAGTCACATAAAATATGTCACAATAATGAAAGAAAAATTAAGATTGATTCAGATAGACTGCAAACCAAATACTAATAACTGTGACAGCATAATAGAAAAATAAATTACAAATTGACAGCAAGTTTATGATCAGAGCCATCCAAAATGAAAGGTACACACTCCAAAAAATATTCTGAACACTAAATAAATATATTCAGCATTACTGATACCTTCAACTTTTCCAAAATATTTTAGTGGAAAAAAAGAGAGAAAAGAAAATAACACTCATAAAAACAGAACTTAAATCACATTGGTAAATCAGTATCACGGACTAAAATAGTTATTATGATAATAATATTAATAATAATTTGCAAAATATTTAATAAAAGTCATCAAATATATGGTAAAATAAAGCTTAATGTCATTTCATGACACACATTTAGGGAAAGTATCTAATATTATAGTAATACTGGGCAGGCAAAAAAGCCCTCAAATGTAACTGTCAATTTTATGATTACCTAAACAAACTTAAAATACTTCACCAAAACTATGAAGGAAATTGCTCACAACACATCTTGCACCATATAGCAATGGTAATATTAGTAACATAAATATTCATATTAAAATTAATACCACCAATATAATTCCTCTTTCGAATATCCGATGGCTAGCTATTCTCACTAAGCCTCTTCTCGTACCTTAATAATAGAAATAATAAATACAAATTGGCAGCTAAGTAAAACAGGCCTCGTCTCTCAGACGGTTTCACACACAAATGTAAACATAGACCCTTTCAAAGATGAAGAGGTATCATTTGTTTTGAAATAATTACATGTAAATACATCAGTCTTCCATATTATCAGTATCATAAAATAATATTAATTTTTTTTAAAAATCTGTAACAAGATAACTTGATGAGCGGGATGTCACTTCTTAAACATGATCAACATAGTCTAAAATATGAGGCAATAAACAATTTGAAAACCTGACAAAAGGGAACGTCTGCTATGAATGTCATTGAGCTGCATCATATAAAACATGAGAAATGGTGCATAGTATTCCTGCTGAACTCAGAAATCTTAACTAAACATAAAAATGTGAAAACATAATAAAAACCCTGAAAAAATTATTGCTACAGTAATTTCATCACTGTTTGGTATGAACCATGTTTTAACCTATCATTAACATACTGGGATCACATGTATTACTAAGTCTACAAATATTGCAACATACTTAAAAAGAAAGAATGGAAACACTCAGTGAATTTCACCACAGGTTGCTGTTGTCAAGTGATGAGGAAAGATTATGATTTTCAAGTAAATGTAAAAATAAATTCCCTCATATAATGTTGAAAAAATAAGTCAATAAGTTTACTGAACAAGCAGAGTCAGTCTAAAAACATTTAATAAATTAATTTGTTAAAAAAAAAACAATATTGTGATATTTTTACAAAAGACTATAATAACAGTATGGTACAAGACGAAAAGAATTTAGAAAACAATACAGCAAACTATGTTACAATTAACTTATAGAGAAAGAGGATATTAAACAAGTACAGAGTTCTTAAAACATGATTGGTCCCCATTTAATAGAGTTCGCAACCATAGGAAAATAGGCAGTTAAGTAACGAAACTCATGAAAAAAAAAAATGAAAAAAAAGAAGGAAAACAAAACTCCTTTGAGAAATCAAAGGATGTAGGCTTAGGGAACATTAATTTAACTTAAAGATTAAATGTCTATATACAAATACATATACATCTTAACTTCAAATATTGATAACTGCTGAAACAGTGTACCCAATAATCTGACATTTCAAAATATCTGAGGTTAATTCCCAATCCCCAAGTACAGGAAACTCGTGAGCAACATATCCACCTAATACCTGATTTTAATTCACTACAATTCACTAAATAGTTCACTGATATCAACCACTGTATTACTTTAACTGACACATACTTTAATGGGGGAAAATACTAAAAAGCAATCAACCAATCATAATCCTCAAGCTCTCAATCATTGATAATACATGTGACTAGTTAAAGGAACTGACAGTCTCGTGACAAAAACATGATTAAATAAAGCCTGTTCGTCCAAGACATCATCTTATCTTGATATGCATTTACACAAAAATATAACTATACCCTTTCAGAGTATAGACACTCAAGACCTTGGAAGCAAGAGAATTTCATAACAATAAAGAATGAAAAATATTAAAATACTGCCTTCAAGCAATGTTGGATACACTGCAATCATCTTTAACAACTGTTACACACACATAAACACCCATTAATCCACACACACACTCATACACTCATTCTACTTGGTAAGTGCCACAGTATATAAAAAATAGTATTCAAACCACAGTCATTTTATATTACAGCTTCACCATCATGGTCCTTCAAACATCAACATTCTGTTGTTTTAATACCTGAACCTACATTGACAGAACTTGAACTAATACTTGTGCCATTACCAGGATGATTTATCACCCAACCATTAGCTGCCGTTGGGGTTGTCACAGAGCTGCCATTGCCCATTTTACTTGGTTCATTATTTGGACAGGAATAAGCTGTATTTCGAGCCTCTTCTCCCACTGACTGCCGCGAAGAACCATACACTGAAGGCATGGTATGATACAACGCAAAGGGGCCAGCATTAGTGCCTGATCGAGATACTTCTAAGCTTTCATCATCACCTTCCACATCTAATTCTAACTCGTCAACATCCGAATCACCAAGAGAAAAGTCTTCAATGTCCCTGGTGACTCGCAAAGGAGTGGCAGGATCATCACCTGCAGCAGCAAGTTCAGCTGCCTGATGTGTCCGAAGTTCACAACCTTCAGCACTGTGATAAAACGATACTTGGCTAAACTCATTTGACACATCTGGCAGTAAGAGAGACACCAGTTCAAGAAACGAAGGTCGCACTCCAGGTTTATACTGCCAACACAATCGCATTAGCTCGTACAATCTGTCAGGACAATTCTCTGGTCGCTCCATCACACCACCATCTATGACGTATCGCAAAACTTGATCATTAGAAAGACCCTAGAAAGAAACAATCAATTTATTAACACAACAGATTCACATCTTATATTTAAAAATTAGACACAGAAGCAAGTGCATCAATAAGTAAATACACTCATTGTAAAAAGAAACTCAGCAAACAGAACAAAGAGTCAGATTGCAATCATTTTGAGGAGACAGGAGGCAGATTTGAGTACCATATATACGAAATGATTTAACTTTCACATTTCTATCAACAAAATTTATTGAGATACACAACCAAACAAGATTATTTTTAGTATGGTTTCAAGATGCCACGCCGGCAAATACATGTGTCAAGAGGTCGTGACATGGAGTTGAAGTTCCCAATAGCATCCTGCAACAGCCCATCCCATGCAACTTGCACCTGAGCACAGTTTCTGAAGTCAAATTGGCACAGGTGGGGTCCAAATCATATACCTTGTAGCACTCACCACAGTCTCTATCAGGAAAAAGACAGGCAATATGGCTGGCTGTCAATGGTAAAGTCTCCAAGGTTTCAAGGCACACTCGAGAGGTGGCAGAGGTATGAGGACGTGCACAGCAAAGGAACGGAAATAGGACACCATTCGAAATCACACCCCACATCATAACACTAGTTCAGGATGTGATGAGAACTAAAAACTGCCTCCATTGTCTCGTTGCCTCCAAACACAGGCCTTGAGGTTGATGCCACCAAGACAGAAGCAGGACTTATTAATGAAAGTGACCCTCTGCACGATCCCATGTTCATGGTACACAACATCAAGCAAGTCTGCAACAACATTGCTGCGATATAAGGGGCAGGAGGGGCCATCATCTTAAAGGATGCAGAGGAGTGAGCCTTGCATAGTGTAACCATCTTCTGATGGTAGTGGCACTTACAGGATGTGACAGAGTAGGTTGTATGGAATCTTGTTGAATGGAACCTATCATTGCCATTAGATCAGTTCTCGAGGAGCAGACAAATTGTTGGTACTGCCTCCTCCTGGCATACGGCTAACCCTACGACCCTGAATACTGTGTGTGTGAGACTTCCTCTACCCATTGCCACCATCATCGGATGACAGTGGTGTCTGCACGACTGGTGTGGTGTGCAATATGGTGGAAGGATCATACACTCTCTAAAAGACCAAGGATGCAGCCCCTCTGGGACATTTCTAACGGCTCATACTGGGATTAAACATGTTGCAAAAGCATAGTGCACTAGAAGGTGATGTTCTTGGTACATCACCATACTTAGCAACAGCTGGCACAAATGTTGGGAAAAGTTTTACGGTAAATCATTCAAAGGGATGAAGATCTCACTCCTACTGGACAAACAATTAGTAACCAAGTTATTGGTTTGGTTGAGTCTTTCAGGGAGCAGCATTTTTTGACAATAAGTGTATGAAACACAAATCACACACATGTAAATCACACTTTGGGAGCTTCTTGCCCTCACTACTCAACCGTAATTGGGGAAGAAAGAAATAGTAAGATATATTCAGGTGTGAAAGGTAACTATACCTCTTGATTGCGACTGTATTGATTGATTTGTATTAACCTTCAAAACTACTTGTTTACCAAAGCCAATCCAGAGGATACACCAAATCATTACCTATTGTTCTTATCATTTTCTACTACACTGAATAGATCTTCTCTATATAAAGCTATCATTGGAGATAAATATGCATTTTTGGTACAATTCTACACAGTATGCAGCTATTAATGTACAAACCTGTCTACAAACACTCAGAAATGATGGATAAAAGACATCTTACTATTAGTAAGAAGAATTGTTACATAAATCCCACTAGAATGTACAATTCTATTCCTAAAGAATTTGGAGAATGAAATTTTATCTTGCTTTCTACTACAAGACAATTTTATCTTACTTCCAAACACAACAATAAAAATTGATTGTTTTTTCACTCACAAAATGACACTTATATACTTTTACATTTGATCATTATAGATAAATAATAGAAATACTTTCACCTATTTCATTAACTTTGATGTATCGTTTACTAGACAGAATTCATTTTTTCAGGAATTTTCAGCTTTCACTTACAAATGTACAAAAATTAACATGGGCAATTTGAAGTGAGAGATTTCCTACGACACCAATTTTTACCTTTAACACCTTCAGTCTAACATAAGTAAATCAAAAGTGTTCCTGCTTAAGGCCCTAATGAACCTTGGGAATACACAGAGAGAAAAGCTTGGTGAGTATGCCTGGGCTCAAGGAGGTAATTATGAGGACAGTATCACGAGATTGAAATAAATACTTTCACTTCAATTTCAATAGCTCCTACCCCAAAAACATTAACTAGACAATAAAATAAATTTAAACAATACACAAACCTGGTAGGGTTGAGAAGCTAATGTAGCCATTTCCCAAAGTACAACTCCGTAACTCCAAACATCTGAGTTACTAGTAAAAACACCATCTTTTAAGCTCTCAGGAGCCATCCACCTCACAGGCAGGAGACCTTTAGTTCCTGAAAATAAAATAAAAAGCAACAATGTAAATGAAAAGCAATAATAATCCGCTAACCTATATGAGAAAAGAAACTCATTAAAACACACCTTTCCTGTAGTAATCAGTCTCATAAATATCTCGTGTCATGCCAAAATCTCCAATTTTCACAGTTAGTTCTTCTGCCACCATACAATTTCTGGCAGCTAAATCACGATGAACAAATTTTTTAGCTGATAAATAAGCCATTCCATCTGCAATCTCAATGGCCATTTGGAGAATTCTCTGAAAAATAATAAATAGTTGATGCATGTCCTCCATTACACTACAAAGTAAATTAAATATCAGAAGAGGTTTTCAAGGCATGATTTCCCATAATCAGGCAATTCTGATTGGCCTCTTGGCTGTGACAATCCAGTAATGAAACAAATTTAACTTCCAAAATAAAGGTATTTACAACTGAAATTGATTGTTGTTTTGGTTGAATTGAAATAACGTGTGGAAATTATTTGATGTGGTTGGAAAATGTACAAAAAGGGTATATAGAATTCCATTGATAGGTTTTAAATTTATAAAATAATTTCTATATGGTGCCCAATTGCATCAGGGTAACTACAGTTCAGGTCAGTTAAACAACAAACATTCGGTATTATGATAGAGAGGGAATTTTGTATGCACCTTACAGTGAACATTTCATATCAAGTATTGGAAGTCCTCATCAATCTCACTTGTGTTAAAAATATTATTCGAGGCCAAAAATCTAGAAAAAGTTTTTTGCAAAAATTAAGTTTTCTAAAACAATATTTTGCCTGTATCTTTTCTTTCAGTGATCATACAGAAAAACCATATAAATCACAAAGCTACGTAGTTGGGCAACTAAAATATATTTTTCTACTGATGCATTCGTCACTAAGTCTGACCCCACATCCAAAATTTAGAACTCATTTTTACATTTATTTGCAGAAAACCAGAATAATTTACCAAAGAAATTAACATCTCCTTGTTACTTAAAATACAAATACGTAAATATGTCACTCAATATGAAAACAAGAGCGTATTAAGTTTTCAAAGTCTTAGTCCATGCGTCTGTGCTGTGCTACGGACACAAGCAACTGGTGCGTGTAACTGAGTTGGGAAGAGTGGGTAAGAGTGGATCAAAGGGCACAGTGAATAAACTGTTATATTTGTCTTTGTATTATGCACATCAGTAGGTGCAAGCTATTTGTACTGCCCATGCGCCAAACAAGTCCCAGCTGAGCAACGGCAGGAGGTGGGCACACAAGCAAAGTATGACAATAAGTACCAACATATTTTTTTGCGACCTTCTTGTAATTTGTGTCAGTATGAGTAATTGTTACGAATGCATTTATCGTTTCCAGACACGCTAAGTGTACATATTTTGTTTACCACATAATTCGCGCAATAAATGTTTATTTGAATATTTCATTTTGTTTTAGTCAATGGTTGATGGGAGACAGTGGTTAAAATGCTTTTGGGTTACAGGGGATATCAGTCCACTGAGCCCCATAAACCAGACTTGGATTTATTTTGCTTGTTTATGTCTTGACTATTTTTTGGGTACTAAAATGCAGAAAAACTGTATTCAGGACTTATCTACACAACTTCACAGTACAGAGATGACTTCTTGCGGATTTTGTTCTAAAGAAATATCTTTCAGACTGTTCGTTATCTTTCTAGTATGTTGATGATGATTATTAAATAAAAATGATGTTTGATTTACAAAAATTTCCAATAATTATTATTTAGAAAGAGTAACGGGTAGTAAATTAATTAAAAACATTAAATTTACAATAAATAAAATGCAAAGTATT
Source organism: Laupala kohalensis (assembly GCA_002313205.1). Classification (NCBI taxonomy): domain Eukaryota; kingdom Metazoa; phylum Arthropoda; class Insecta; order Orthoptera; family Trigonidiidae; genus Laupala; species Laupala kohalensis. The sequence goes on from NNCF01126794.1 coordinate 935,598, forward strand.
TCTATTTATGAAAGAAGAGTTTTACACTACAATACAGCTAATGTAAAAAATTATAACTCATATGAAATTATTACCATGAACTAGAAATTCCTATGTCATGTAAGTAGATGTTCTTGAGTAATTATATGCAATACAGTAGTGGTAGTAGTAGTAATAATAATAATAATAATAATAATAACAACAATCCAACCTTTAAAGTAGGAGGTTGTTTAGAAGGATCATCACTAACATCAGGCCGATGTGAACGAAGAAAGGTTTTCAAATCCCCATTCGCCATTAATTCCATTATAACAAGAACAGGTTGCCCTTGTGATACAACACCCAGGAGACGCACTACATGATGAGTGTTAAATGCCCTAAAAGAATGAAGAATGAATTGAAATTACTCAAAAAAATTATAAATCTTTATATTGTCCATTGAACCAATATAATTAATTATAGAGAATAATGTTTAAGACTTATTCTGCCATTTCAGTTGAATTTTACATTAGTTAAAACACTAATCAATAATTGAAAAGACTATGAAATTCGACATTGATAGAAAATAAATCTAATATAGAATTACTTAGCTTTAAGACATAATGGAAACATGATATGTATAAATAACAAACACCTTTCTTCACAAAGTACTACAACCATTTCCTTTCACTTACTTCATAACTGAAGCTTCATTTAGAAATTCACTTCTCTCTCTATCAGTTGCATGCTCATTTACAGTTTTGATGGCACATCGAATTTCTCTCTGACCATCCACTATGTCTCTTCCAATTCCTTCATACACCATTCCAAAAGATCCTTGACCAAGTTCTTTTAATAATTCAATTTTCTTTCGTGGTACTTCCCACTCATCAGGAACATAAACTAAAATGAACAAAAATATTTATTTATTGATGTTTTATAAGCATTAAACAGACAATAAAAGTATTATTATTAAATAGTCAACAATAACAATTCTTAAAAAATTAACATACAACAAAAATCTTTAAAAATTACCAACAATTAAAAAAATTTGAAATAAAAAATTTTCAGCCCAACTATTTGTGATAAAGAAAAACTGTCCTCTCATACCTACCTGTAGGGACATATTCTGGATTAACTGAAGCAATAAGTTTCATGTTTGTTATCCCTGGTACATACTTGCGACGCATATACACAACCATGGCACTCAATGCAATACAAATAATGCACGAACCAACCACAATCATAATAACCAACTCAACTGCAACACTGGATGGAGGTTCCTGAAAATAAACATAACAGTATTTCTTTTTTCAACTTATGAGAAATTTTTTTTCGTTCTTGGGTACAGTACAATCTTCTGTATCCCGACTAACAGAGACCAGCAGTGATTCGGATAATCAACAATCCAGAGAATAAAAGAAATTAACAATAAACAATGACTTGTAGAGAAAACACTTGTCATGTTTTTATTAATTTTGATTTTGAATACATTTACATGAAGTAATGAAAAAAGTGACATAATATTTAATTTTGTACAAGCAAGTGTAATACTTAATCCAAAGAAACATACATAGAAGCAAGTCAAGTATATCACAAATTTTTCACAATACAGGTCACAAATAAACTACATATAAAATTTCCCTAAAGCTGTGAAGTAAAATGGTTTTAAAAAAATTCAATTTTGCTAATAAAACTGATCCAGATAAATAATCGGCTGGATAAATAAAGTTCTACTGTACTGTCTTCATATCAAGAAATTAGAACTTATTAGATAATTGAGAATTAATGTTCAAATACACACACACACACACAAAAGAGATTAAAAAAATAATATTGTTTTGTAATATTAATTTCATAATAATTACTACAGTAAAACCTGCTTAAAAGAGGGAACGAAAATATCTTTTATATGCTGAAAATGGATTTTTCACAAGTTAAACCTTGTGTAGTATATTCACATGAAATTAGATTGGTCCCAAAATATCCCTGCATATATTTTAATTACTAGAAGTTGCCAGAGCCCCATAAGCCAAATTTACATTCCAAAGGCTGTAGAAAACTAACAAATTTTCCATATATCCTTCCGAGAGTGCTGCTACCACCACCATTGACTAAAACTTCACTCTTGAACCGATTTCCCTTGAACAGAATCGCCGGGACTTGTTAACCCAACATCACAACTTTTTAGTTGTTCATGACCTATACTAAAATTACAACTAGCAGCAGAGAGAAGAAAATAGTGTGGAACAATTTTCGTTTATAATTACTGTAAATATCAAGTGCAACCAATAAAATGTGTAGTTTTGGAACCACACTTTGAAAAAATGTTAATCTTACTAAACTTTGGATCGTGATACTTGGTCCCACCCCGCAATGCTGGAACCATTCTAGCAAAACTGTTTACATTTCATGGTATGACGACATCTTCATCTTCACCTTATTAGTTTTCCCAGCAGCGTTGACAATTTCTTCTTTCCCTTTGTTATTTTTCCAAGCATGGAAACGGGAGTGTTCAAATGTTGCATCACAACTCGCAACGACACTCCTTCAAATTTCTCTGCTTCTTTAATTGTAATGAATTTGACATTGAAGTCATACTTCGCAAAAAATAGTTTTTTTTTCTAAAATAAAATAAAACAAGCCATCCAAAAGCACACTTAAGAAACCCTGCTTACAAACACAGCCAAGTTATCACTACAAACATACTCAAGCAACATAGTGGGAATGAAACCACAGTTATTTCTGATCAGTTTATAAAAGATAATGAACTAATTTCCCGTGAAATATGTAATTTCTTGAATATTGTCACGGATGTCACTGTCCGGTCGTAACAGGATGCTTGCGCGATAATGTCAATTTGTGGAAGTTTCCTTGGTTAACTCTCACCACGGGATGGAATTGTCAGTATGGAATAATATTTTGTCTACAATAAGTGGAAATCTCTTATAACCAGGTTCCACTGTACCCATGTACAAGGTGTGATCAAAATGTAATGGGAATATTGCAATTTTGCGGGTTGTATTAGTCCAATTCGCACGCTTTTTTCATTGTTGTGTTGGTAAACAACTCTGAAAACCATTTGCACATTGGTTAGTCATATTGAATGCTTAGTTTGATGTCAGCTGTCAAAAAGGTTACATATTTTTTGGTACAATCAGCGATTTTTCACCTGTTAGAAAAATGAATCAGAGAATTTGCATTAAATTTTGCTATAAAAATGGAATAAGTGTAGCAATGTTTCAGAAATGTTTAATATTGCCTTTGGTGAGTCTGCTGTGAGTATAACCAGGTTTTACGAGTGGTATAAATGTTGAAGATGACGAGCGCCCTGGATGCCCCATCACAACATCAAAAGATGAAATCGTGAAGAAAGTGAAAGAAATGGTTACGAATGATCGCCAAATCACTATCAGAGAAGTCGCTGATGATGTCGGCAAATCAATTGGCTCATATCATTAATTTCTTTCACATGTTTTGGGTATGAAGTGTGTGGCAGCAAAATTTGTTCCAATTTGTTTCCTTGCTTGTTTGTGAATTTTTGGCCAAAAACAAAACTGTAACCATGCCCCAGCCTCCATTCACCAGACATGGCTCCATGTGACTTTCTCTTGTTCCCAAAAATTAAGAGAACCATGAAAGGATGATGTTTTGTTATCATTGATGAGATAAAAATAGAATCGCTGAAGGAGCTGACATACCGAAATGTGAGTTCCAGAAGTGCTTCCAAGACTGGAAAAAGCTCAGGTACAAGTGTATTATATCTGAGGGGGATTACTTTGAAGGGGAAAATATTGATATTGATGAATAAATAAAAATTCTTTAAGAAAAACAATTCCCGTTATTTTTTGAACACACCTCATACATATCCATACACATTTACGGATCTCTCTCTCTCTCTCTCTATAAATATATATATAAATATAAATATATATATATATATATATATATATATATATATATATATATATATATATATATATATATATATATATATATATATATATANTATATATATATATATATATATATATATATATATATATATATATATATATATATATATATATATATATATATATAATATAACTAAATAATTGAGAGAATAAGTGAAAAAAATAGGAAAATCTACTAAAAATTATATCCATCATATATATATATGAATCCATATAAAATAGTAATATTAAAAATGTCTCACCTTAATATAGAAATAACGCAATTGGGTGAAGTTACCATATCCTGCAATTGAGGTAGCACGTATACGTAAGCTGTAGTTTCCTGGATGCAGTTTCTCCAATGTGTATGATTTCTGATTTTCAACATACTGTTTCCTTGTAATACATTCTTCTTTGGCCCCATACTGCAAAAACATTTAAAATGTACATTGTATTTTCTTCCATGGATATTCATGTAAAAATGATACCCGATTACACTTTAATGTCAAATACCAAACTCTGAAACTTAAAAACCTATAAGAACATGCAAACTAGCCCACAACATTAAAAAATTCTTTGAATAAAATATTTTTTAATACCAAGCTGAAGAGAAAAGAGATTAAAAAAAATAGATATATTAAGAGGTATCAAGAACAAAAATTAGCACATCCCCAGTTTTTAAATTTCTTATCAAATTAAGTGTCTCAAAGGTACTCATTGTTCAAGGATTACCACATACATGTTCCATAATTTCTATAAAAAATTACTTACCGTCTCTCTATCAAGACAGTGATATTCAATTATAAAATTCAATATTTCTCCATTGGGATCCAGTGGTTCTTCCCATCGCAATTTAACAGAGCCAGCAGTTTGATTAATAGTCTCAATAATCAAACGTGATGAATCAATATCATCAGCATCTTCTGTAATAACAAAATTAATTGATTTAATTTGGAAACATTGACAAAATCTATTCAAAATACTAACAAAGTCAACTTACTGGAAGCCGCAGTTCTAGCACTGGTAAAACTTTTGACACTACAGTTTGATTGAGCACCTTGCTCTATTTCATCAAGTAGTAGTTCACGGCAAGCTTGCACACTAATGGTATATAATGAATAATGAGTCAGGTTAGGAATTTCAACTCTTGTGGTATTAACGATGAGTTCAAACCTCTCTGGTAATCCTAAAAATCAATGAAAATAGAAAATAAATACATAACAAAACAAAGTTGGTAGTGGCAACACTCCCAACTAACAGCACATACTCAACGTAGACATGAACCAATAATCAGAAGGCTTCAAGAAACAGAACCAACTAAATAATTGAGAGAATAAGTGAAAAAAATAGGAAAATCTACTAAAAATTATATCCATCATTTTTGATACTCACTTGAGAGTACATATATTGTAGTAAGTTCAGTCATAGGAAAGTAGAGTGGAAGGCAACCAGTAATCTATGACCCCTCACACCCAGCGAAAGTATCATGAATCATACCATTTAGAACGGGCAATGAAAGTGTAGTATAATTAACTTCACGGTCCCTTCATCACTAAACTATGATGTTAGGTAAGGTAATGAAACTTGGCATCCCAATAAAAATGATACTTGTAGAATCATATTTGTGTGCCACAACTTTTCTCCTTTCCCTCCCTCAAGCATAAAATTAAAACAACAACAACAATAATAATAATAAACAAGGCAAGCAAGAAGAAAGTCAAAGAAACAGAGATAAACATATGACAAGAGGAAACAATTAAAATAGGCCTCAGGAGAAACTTGTCATAGAATAAACAAATAAATACCAACACCAATTAACAAAAGATTTAAAAAATAATTCAAACACTATTGCATAAAAAAATTACCCTTTTTTGGTGGAGAATGGGATGGCAAATACCCTGTTCCAACATTATCATCATTAAAAAAATTCAATTTTCCTTCATACTTGTGGTAATTTATATTACCTGGAATACTTTGGGTCATAATACTATGTATTTCCCGTTTTGATCTGGATGCCCTGCGAAAATGAAAGAGGAAATCCCATAAAAATGATGACAAGGATTACATACAACTTGTTATACAAATTGTTTCACAATAATTCTTTTAACTATTCTGATTCTATGAGTGAAAAACAATACATTAATATTCTTACCGTTTTATGTACAGTTGATTATGCAGAGAATCTTCAAAATGTATTTGTTGAGCTACTTCACTCTCTTTATTTCGTTTGTTATCTTGATCTTGACCAGAACATGCACAACATTCCCCAGAAGAAGACAGCTTTTGATCTACTGAAGATGTATCTACAGCAGGCTTCTTTTCCGGGTGTATTTGGGGTGGTGCTGTGGAGAAAAAAAAACTATTTGATTTCTCAAAATCTTCTTCATAAATATTTACAACACACAAGATACGTTATTCAAAGCAAAAATCTAATAAGATAAAATTAATTTTCATACCCCAACACTAAGGAAAAATATCAATAGAGAAGTGACAATATAGATTTCCTGATCTTAAAAACCGAATGTTTTCCATAATATATTATTGCTCATGAATCAACAACCCCAATATTTTACTATTATGAGACAGTGGAATATTAGTCAACATGAGCAGAGAATGTCACATTTAAACATACAAAATGATAGAAAAACCCTTGAAAATTTCACAGTATATGCCCCCATAGTAAGTTTAATTTTTGGTACTCAAGTGTTTCCTTACGTACTGGATACATACTTTTTTTTTAATTTATGTGACAATTCCTTTAGAAAGAAAGAACTTTGTATAAATACGAAATTTTTTTAAATGTGAATATTTCAAATAGTCAAACACGTGAATAACAACAAAATGAAGAATTAATTACACAAATAAATACAAATAAAATAAAACAAACTATTTTCTCAGTGTACCATTTAAAATATCTGCACTCAATTCACAACGTAGCAAGAATAAAAAATATATATAAAGTCGGCTGCACATAATGCATTTCTATATAGTTCCTCCAATAATAATATCACTGTTGTCTACACAGCACAATCACATGCAAGAATAGGGAAATAGAGCATGTTCTATTTTTCATTCATTTTTGTCTGCAATGTTGGAGTGACAACCAATGAAAAATCTGTCCCCTCGCACGACTAACAATCATTATGGCATACCATTCGAAATACAACATAACAATAATGAATTTTGTATTACTGCAAATCTAGATTGAATATCATTTATTTTAAAGAAATAACATAAATGTTACAACTACTAATAAAGCTAGCATGCCACCGAAAGAAAAAATGTATTATTGGGTTCCGAATGATTAAGTAATTATTACTGATATTTGGTGAATTTATAATAATCTGCTCATAATATCCACGGGTAAAGTCATTTTATCACTAATTTACATTGAAAAATGTTCATATTATTCCTAGGAAACAAGAAACAATAATTTAAAAACTTTTATTCACCAAAACAAATAATTAGGGTTCTAATGACCTTGATGGCAGCGAGTCCTAAAGTCCCAATTTTAAAAAAAATCAATAAAAAGTACATATAATTTGACATTCTTGGTTATATCTGAGCTCTTAAAACACTTGACTCTTTGCCCTCATGTAATAATAACAAACACACCTATGACAAACAATTTACGAATTGACCATGCTCCATTTTCCCAAACAGCCACTATGCGAATATTTAAACCACCAATCCTGTGCTTGTGACGACACAGTAAAAGGAATCTTTGCAGCAAAAACATCACATCTGCTTGCAGCACGAAATGCATTGTGAGCGGTCTGCTTAATACATCTAAATGAAATATTTATTTCAGGAATTTTTGAAGCAGCAAAGTCATATACCTGTCGAGTACTTTGTTGAAATAACATTCAAATTCACCTCCCCATTCCTAGTAGAAAAACATTTCCAAACCTGAAAATCTAGAATGTCTCAATTCTTTGTCTGTAGTACACTGGTGAAATCCCCATCACAATGTGAAGCATTACTTTTTCATAACATCACAATACTCATCTTTAGTAACTTGGCTAACTAAATCTTAAGGTAGTACTAGCGTAGGTAGAATTAAATCACTAAAATATCTGAAATCGGCATAAATAAACAGAGTAATATGTACTTATTGTGATTTCAATTTTAAAAAACATACTTCACCACTTTTAAATAAAATAATTGCAATTATAATTGAAGGTGAAATATATTGCATCTTATGAAGAAAGCACTTATTCACAAAATAAGACCAACTTTTAAATCACAAAAGTGATGGAAGATTACTTTGATTTGTAGTAAATTTTCCATAGTATTTTTATGTCACTCCTATCTGTAGGTCACTGGACAGCTGAGAATGATATTTCACTTTTTCCGAGGTGATGCATAAATCACGAAACAGTTTCGCTCAGCCACCACATTTTTACATGCTCATATGCATTTCAAATGAGTCAAGCAAGTTCTTGATTATTTGCACTATATAATTAACTGATAGATAGAAATTAAATCATGTTTTTCCATCATTATTATTCTTATTGTTGTGTTTATAACCATTTGAATAAAATGAAAGAAAACAATTATACATCTCTGATTTGGAGTGCTCATCCCTTAAAATGTAATGCAAATGAGGAGCAGATATATGTAAATGCCAAATAAACACTAAGTACAAATCACTTTTCCAGAAATTGACATAACACTGCCAAGCAAATTTGTATAGAGTCCACCCCTTTCTTTCCACATTCCACATTTGCAACAGCACGATCATGTATATTGACACTTCCCACATACTGATCCTATTTTACATTGATACGACATAAGGTCAAGGCAGAGATGTGTTCTTTCTTCCAACAGATGCATTAACTGACACCTGTATTGAGCCAATGTAGGTAGCTTTCATCACAATGGAATTATTCTTCCACTTAACTATGAAAACTTCTGCTTTTCACCAAAAGCAAAGTCAGGAGAACACCTTTCCTTCTTCATTTATCAAGTAGGTTCCAAAGAACATTTTGCTATGCAGTTACAACAAATAGTAGCTGTTGTGAAAGATCCCTTTTGTTTCAACGTACAAAATAAGTTAAAGGTTAAGAAGAAGAAAAATAAATAAATGCAATGGTGAGAAGAGGTTTCAACAACAGACAAGAAAATTTAGGACTACCAACTCGTCCAAAAAAAATCGTTTTATTGCCTTTGCAGAGTAAGCAAATGAAGGCACAATTTAGAGCCATACATTCCTGGTTTTCCTTTTATGAACATCATGTATGAAGGACTACCAAAATAAAGAACAATTTCTTCATCAAATGAAAGATGAGATACGATATTCCAATCTGAAAGTATTTATCACTGACATCAAAGATTAGCTTCAGTTTTGGAAACTTATTTTTTTAATCAAGTTATAGAGGAAAACATTGTGTCTCTTTCTAAATTATTTATTTAATCAGAAAGCTTTTTTGACCACCTAGCAGCCATCTTCAGTGCTACAATGTGCACTTCAGTGCTGCAATGCAGTTGAAAATTTTTTCTGATGAAATAAATAATTTAGGAAGAGAGACAATGTTTTCCTCTTTAATTGAAAACTCCTTCAACACCATCACCTAATATATTTTAATCAAGTTGTCACTATCAGATCATAATTTCTTTCTTTGCAGAGGGCAAAAATGCCTAATGCACTGGCAAGGACAATGTTGTACATCCTTGGTGTGCAAGACTACCATCCTCTAAAAAATCCTCTCTCTTCATAAGGCCCTAGTTCTCTCTGTGGGAATCATAGCAAGATACTTCATGGAAAGACAAACAGGCAATGTAGTTATCAAATCATTTATGTTCTGGGCTGTTCCTCTTATTTCTCATTGTGAATGTAAAGAACTCTTGGATAATGCTTCACTCCTCTGAGCTTAACATTTGATACACCAAATTTTTTGAAGAGATGTCAGTCTACTCGAGGTTCATAATTTGGTCAACTTCTCCCAGCACTCTATGCACAGTACACAAATATTGTATGAATGGCATAGTCGTTTTTGTCATCACAAACTTCACATTTCAGGTCATCAGCTCTTTTAAATCTATACAGATATGACTTGAACAAAATCCTTTCAGTAGTTACTGAGAAAATCTTGAACAAATGGGAATCTATGGGTAACTTATTTATACAAGACACATTGATAATATGGATGAAATTTTGTGTCAAAACAACGATGGGACTAAATGGGTTACTAAATACATATACAAAAAAAAACTCACAATTGCAATAATTGCTCTCATATTTCTGCTGCTCTATGGTGCTGATCTCTCCAATTACAATATAATAGGTGACATTGCCATTTGGATACAGAGGAGGCCTCCAGTCCACCACCAATGAAGTATCAGATATAGGGTCAGCATTAACTGTTTGCGGAGAGCTTGGAACTGAAATGAAACAAGGTAGTTATTTCAGTACCTTACACAATTTAATACTTGAATACATAATAATAAATATCACACATTGATTAATGTGTTTCTCATTTAACCAACTTATCCACATTACTCATTCTAAAAGGAATTAATGTACTACACAACACAATTAAATATTAAAAGAAATGATAATGATGTTCAAAATGAAATATAAATGTGTACAGTGCAGTATCAAAACATAAAATTCGTGATTACTTTTCTCAAAATAAAAATAAATTTTGAGTGAACAATTACGTCAAGAATGGAGGTAAGTGAAAATTTATGTAAGTATAATATTATTAACACACTCCACACATAACTTAAATAATCATTTATTAATTACCACTACACTTCACAAGCTTTAATGAAGAAAAGTAAATTATTTTATTTAAATATATTTCAGATGTCAAATTCAAAACTCAACTGCCTAACTATTCACTATAAAGCTATTAATGTTTATCTGACTTAGGAAACAGAGTTTCAATTTTCTGCAAGTCATAAATTTGTAAAAAAAATTCTCAATTCTTATTTTTTCTGTAGAGTTAATAAATGAGGGAGGATACAGAAAAGAGAAAATTGCAAAATTGACATGAAGTAAAAGTCCAAAAAGAAAGATTTCAAAAATATTTTCACCCAAGATACATGATATTCACTTTTCTTTTCATACTCAATCCTAATGAAATAGACCAAAACAATTGCAATAAATCACTCCCATATTTTATGAAATTTTAATTTTTCTACTCTGAATTGTACTGTTAAAAACAGGTATATGTTTGTTTTTTACCATATTTACCCGAATGTAGTTCCCTTCTTATTTTAGGAGTGAAAACAAAAACAAATGAAATTGAGTAGAATGAAAGTCATTCTGAGGGGAAACGATCATTCATAATGGTTGGCTCCGGTTAAGTATAATCATAGAATTTTTAAATGAAAAGCCAACTGACACACTTTAACTGCTCTTGACCTAACCAGATCAACAAGGACTTAGGCTCTACTTCGAATGTTTGTGCTGCTGTTGTTCTGTTTTCATGTGTCTGAGTATAATTTAAAACTCCCAGTTTGAAGTCAGCGTTGAAGCTTCTACCATAGTCCAACTTTTCACTGTGAGGCAGAAGATCCCCGTCTCTCAACAGAGTTGTGTATCATGGTCGGTACGGTGACAGTCTTTCCTAGATGACATAACCCATTACAGTTTCCACTCTGAGTGAGCATCAAAGCCCGCCATCATCAATTGTCAATCGATGATCAAAGCGACGATCATCCATCATGATTTTGTTCATCATTTCTTAATATTTCAACAGATTACACTGCTTAAAAGTTACTTCTATTGGCATTGTGTTACGTTACGTATATAGAGCTGGCTTAACTCATAACAAAACACAGGTGACTATATTTGGGAAAATATGGTAGATGCTCAATTTTTCCAGGGGTGACCATTTAATATAAGCATGAGCAGCAAATTTTATTATTTTTGAGGTTTGCAGAAACCTCTGTAGCTCTGTTGTTGTGTTAGATGTTTTATTGAAACAAAAACAAAAAAATGGTATGAATAATACTAGAAATAGTATTAAAAGCATTATTTACACCAGTTTATTATCAACAGCTGAAAAATGATATCAAAATTCAATGTAATAAAATCAAAATTTAACGTCTCTAAGGTCAAATATCCATTCGAGGATTTTTGTGGATAATGACTAGATAGAATATTGTTTCCAAAAAAATTTCAGAGCTGAGTCATACCTCTTAACTATTTAAAAAAGATACAAAGTTGCAATTTTTGTGAAATCACCAAAGTTAATGATGAATTATCTCAAAATGGACATGCTTGAAAAAACCCAAATTTTCACTTAACAATCTTCCCCTAAGATGGTAACGAGTCATATAATTTTGATCCCAGAGACCTGGCAAGTTAGTATGCAATATTTCCTTTAAAACAGTTAAATAACTATTAACTTAACTAGACTGAAATTGTGGATAAACCATTTAATTATTTAATAAGTTATAAATCGTTTTTGTCAATCTATGTTCTATTCTTTGTTAAACTTATTATGTAGTCATTTGTACATAAAATGTTGTCTTTTCTCATTGCATAATTTATCACAAATATTGAACTTGCAACCTGTCTAAGAAGTGAATAGCGCTGGGCTGAAATTTTCTAGCACCATGCTAACAAGCAGCCAAGCTGGTCATCTTTAAAGATTTGGAATGATGTTTTGATACCATTTCAATGGTAAATGTGGATCAGTCAGTAATTAATTACTTCAGTTGTGTCCTAAATTTTAGTAATGTTACCAATTATCAACATATAGATTAAAAAAGATTCACTGTTTGTTATAATTTACCTGATATTGAACTTCATAGAAACTGAAATTTTTTCACTTCAAGTAAATGATGAACACACGACAATAAACAAAATACAATAGTGAAGGAGTTGAAATTCCACCAAGAAAATACAATTGGAATACATCTTATTTATGTTAGAACTGAATTTGTGGAAAGAAACAGAGCAACTGTACTAAAATTGACAAATCTGAGGAAATGCTTTCCACGAGGTAATATCATATAGGACATTGCTACAATAGATAGATAATAGGTTATACCACAGAGATAAAGCTAACTTTTTACATACAGATCACTAGATATCAAGTTTAATAAAGATTCCAAATAAAAATTATGTGTAATAATTAACCTTTTAAACAATTAAATGGTTTAATCATAATTTTAGTCTAGTTCACATAATTGTTATTTCATCCTTTTTAAAAAATACAGCGCAGTAACTAGCCAGGTCTCTGTGATCAAATGTTGTTGAATGATAATTAAGTGACCTCAAAAGCAGGCAAAAACATTGTGCATAAGAAAGGTTTTATGACATTACAATCTCACTGAAGATAACTACAAAATATTTGACCTTAAAAATGTTAAATTTGGATTTTATTACATTCAACTTTAATAACATTTTTCAGCTATGAATAATAAACTTGTCTAAATAATGCACCAAATACTATTTATTTTATTCTTTACACCCTTTCTTTCAGTTTTTGTCTCAATATAATATATTACAAAGCAACAGAGCTACAGTTTTCAAAAAGAACAAAAAAAAATCACTGGACACTGGTATAAAATGGCCAGTCAGGAAAAATTGAGCATACAATAAACATATATCTGTTTTCAACTCCCCAAATTCAGTACAACTAAGAGCAGAAAAAAGACGAATAATAAATTTTGGCAGTGACCGCCATTGGTTGATTTGTTGTTGATTAACCCACACATGGCAAGCGTGAAGCAACTTGACACCAAACAACAAAACAAATCAAACGCCAATAATAACAATAAACCATAGGATTAAACTGCAGTTACTTACGATCAGGTCTTGTAATAAAATAGCGTATTTTACTCTGAGCACCAGTGCTCTCACTAGCAATACTGTAAGTTTTGACATAGAAAGCATACTGAGTGAATGGAGTCAACCGTGTCAAAATGTGATTGATTTCAATTGACCTATCAGGTGGTACAGGTACATCATCAACTCGCCACCTACAAACAAATTCAAAGTTTCAAAACTAAAAGAAATGCATAGATATGCACAAACTGAGTAAATTATACTCACCCATCTCCTCCACATGCATCTCTTCCATCATAGAGGGTCAAATTTCGATAAGGAGCTTCTATAAAGTAAACAACATACCCTAATAATGATCGAGGATCATAATGATCAAATGGTTTCCATCCAATAATAACTCCTACTGAAAAAACTTTAGTAATTTCCACATTCAATTCTGTTACATTACCTGCAAAAGCAATATGCAATTAACTACAGCTTACAGAAAAAGAACAAGAATTCAATAATCAATGGCATAATGTAGTGATCATACAAGCAACTTTGTCTCCATTAGAATTTCGGGCCACTTCCAGATCATCAAATGCACTTAGGTTTGCAACTAGTCTCAACTTTTCTATCCTGTTATAACACAACTTGGGGTTAAAATGGAAAAATAAACTTCCATTACGAATTGCAAATTTCTCTTCTCGAGTAGTCCAATCCCAAAGCTCTTGTAAATTCTGGTTGTCAAGCACAATAAAAGAATATCTACAAAAAAAGAAAGGAAAGAAGTCTAATAAAATTCAAGACCTGACAATGTTACATGATTTTGCACATTACTGAACATGTTTTGTAGATTGTACTTCAGAAAATTTTCTGACAGACAAAAGTCTCATATTAATGCAGTTTATTATTAGATAAAAATGTTAGTTCATTCAAGCTTTTCCTATAACACTTACTTGGAATTTTCCAAGATTTTTCCATGAATTATTCGTAATTTCTTCAAAAAATTTAGAGATATTAATGGAAATGAACGAACAACTTTTAAGTAGCCTTCAATTTCTTCAATCATGTTCAAATTGTCAGCCAACTCTTTCACCATGCTCTCTGCAACAGAAAGAAATGAATGACTTTTCTAGAGTACTTAGAGAATCAAAAAGGAATGAACGGTATTAAAATAGAACTTACTACCCCCTCGAATTTGAATTTCCAATGACCCCTTGATATATGTACAGCCACGAAGACGTTGGGCTGAGGCAATACTATCAACACTTGCACTAGGACACTCCTTTCTACACGGACCTGATATAAAATAGAAATTCACACAGCATTTGTAACAAATTGTGAAATTATGATAAAATTAAGATCTAAAACCATGTATGTGCTTACAAGCAATAAAAAAAGACAAATACAAAGTAAATCATTTATAACATTTGGAAAATAAAATACTATTAAAAATATAAGCTAGCCATATTTACCTTTACAGTGTTCACAATTAAGACGTTTATTGTGCATTACTTCAGCATAACCAACAGGACAGTCAAGAACACAAGACATGGTATTAGAACCCTTGAAAGGTTTCCAACGTTTGGGTTCATCTTCCTGTATAAGTTCCAAAGGAGTTTTCATATCCCGACACTCTTGCTCAGTAACACAACGACGATCCAAATACTAGAAAAAAGTTTTTCTTTACTAATTAAGTTATACTTATGAAGTATTACTTTATAATTATTTGAATTATACAGCATTATTATTAAAAATTAATTATAACAAAGTATAAAAGCTTTTCTTGTAAATTATTATAATAGGTGCTGTAAAATTCCATTATTTTCTAAAGAAACTAATTCCTTTTACAACACAACAGAGTCAGGCACTCCAGACATCATGCAAGTCACCAAGTTGTAATATTAGAGGAGGAATAAAAAAATAATAACAGTATAAAGTAATCCTTAGATGTTTTCAAGTTCTTGAAAAATAAGATTCAAACTTAAAATCAAATGATTCTTACTATGTTTTAGAATAAGCACAGTGAATAAAATATTCACAATTGTTCGCTGTTATGATTGATGTAGTTGCTGCACTTATTTGGTCGAGAAGCTATTTTATTGAAAGCAAATTTATTTATATTCAATATAGGGCACAGGGAACAATTCACAATAAACAAGACACACACAAATACAATTTTCATTAAATTAAACAACAGAAAATACAATTCTGTATTCAAACACAAATATTGACAATTTATAATTTCTCACATTTTTTAATGAATTTAATGGCAACTATGTGAATTATCCACAGAGTTCATCCCACTGCAAATCTTGGAAACGCCGCTCCCCCCCTCCTATTTTAGGTGGCAAAACTAAAAAAAAAAGTAAAATCAAAGTAAAGGGAAATGCTCATTCAAAATTCCGTGTGAAATGATTGGCTCTGGTAATTATAATCATAAGGATTTTAAAATCAAAAGCTAACTGATGCAGTTCATTTTCTGCTCGACATCGCCAGATTCCCACGTTCAGCTCTACCTCGAATTCTCGTGCCGCTGCGTTATTTCCATGTGCCTTAGCATAATTTAGAACTCGCAGTTTCAAGTTCGCGACGAAGCTTCTTTAACAGCCCAACTTTTGTTGTGTTGAGGAAGATTCCTGTTTCTGGAAAGAATCGTTCATTCCTAGACGACATGGACCAGTTTGTTTTCAATTTTGAATGATGGTCATATCCCGTTATCATCAATCAACAATCGAAGTGGTGATCTATCGTCGATCAATAATCAAAGTAATGATTGACCATCACGATCTTGTTCACAGTTTCTTATTATTTCTTTAGTTTTCTCTGCATAAAAGTTACATCTATTGGCGTTGCATTGCGTTACGGTTTGTGTTCGCTAAACTCGCTTTAGCCCACGAAACTTTGCTCAGTCGTACTAATAAAAGATCGGCGTAACTTCCGTACTACAGGCTAACTACTTCTAGCGTAACTGATGTAAACAAGGAATAAAATTTTACTAATAAGGGCGTTTTAAAGCTGGCGCAAGTAGTATCGGAGCAATGCACGAGTTTTGCGGATAAACGCTTGGCAACGTCGCATCTTGTAAGTTCTTTGCCCTTTTGTTCGAGAAATGCAGTATTCCAAGAAAGTTCATAACATCTCACGACGAGAGTTATATGTAATCTGTGGTGATATCACTGGTAAATAAGAACGTTAACATATTCTACTACAATTAACGACCATTATACAATCTAATTAAACAAATAGTTAAAAACTTACGACCTTTTATGGACGAATAAGTGAGCTCTTCACGGAAAATATAAATATTTGTCCATAAAAGGTCGTGAGTTTTTAATAATTTATTTAACAAGTACGTAGTTCATCTTTTATACATTAATTTTCATAGCGTGTGAATTATTTGGAAAAATGCATTATGCATAATAAAAATAAATAAAAAGATAATATAAAGAAAAATGGAAGATTGTCATTGTTTGACGTAAATAAAACTGATTAGATATCTCAAGAATATATGAAAGCATGAAGTTATCAAATGAAATTGAAACTATATAGATTATTTGATACTTTAATTATCCAACTCACAGGTTATAATACGGAGCTGCATTATAAATTCGAATATGTAGAACTCGAATTGAAGTGTCAGAATTCAAATATTTTAGAACATAATAAAATTAAGATTTATTCATATGATTGTACGTACACCACTATTAAAACTCTTATTCGACAAAATGGGATATCACTCTAGGAATAATCATTTTCAACAACATTACGCTTGGAGACTAAAAAACACGATCTACATGCATGGAATTGAAGATTCATCAATCCAATAATAGTACCAATGAAATATGTCCAAAACCACTCGACAATTCGAGGTTACGTTGATATTTTCCTGTTTACTTCGACTCACCAACTACTGCTGCGACCTTACTTCGAGTTTAAACCTGGGGTCTGCGTGATTTAGCGGTTGTCATAGTAGCTACTAACCAGTTACTTCGCGCATGAGTTATTCCATGTTTATTAGTAGCCGTTTCCACTACTATTTGCTTACTCTCGAAGTAAAATTTACTTCTCCTTTATTAGTACGGCTGTGTATGAGCAGTTTTCCCATCCGAAACATCCAAGTGAAGTTACCTCACATCGTATTAATAATGATCACTTGATGGATTGGGAAAATACATTAATTTTGGACACAGAAGTTAATTATTACAAACGATGTATATCAGACATATTTATAAAAAATACACACGGGAGTTTGAATTTACGCACATACACCGAAAAGCTATCTGGTTTATACAATACAATATAACATGTTTGTGTAGTTTCTGCTTTTATGTAAACATATTTTGCGTTCAATTGTCCTGTCATATTTCTTTTTATAATTTATTATTTTATCACCTGACGACGGCTTAAATCGAAGTCGAAACATGAGCGCTTCACAAGTGATAGATATTCGTCCATAAAAGGTCGTAAGTCTTTATTTATTTAATTAGTTTATATGATGGACGTTAATTGTAGTAGAATTTAAGAAAACTACTCCAGTGGTATCTTAAGTTAGTCATAAATAATGAAATTGCCGTAAATAACGTACAACCGTGATTCGGTTTTCACAATTTTCTTGGAAGTGCAGTGTAAAGTCAGTGTTAATAAGTGATTGTCTTTAATAAAAGGCACAGAACTTGACAAGATATTTTTAGTTTTTACCCAGCATTCATGAAAGGAAATTCGCAGGTTTTTGGGAAAGATCTAAGCTCTTGCAACACCATAAGAGATCTATCAAATGATTGCAAGATTCATTATGTAATGATAAAAGTGAAATTATTTCCATAATACAAGAATAATTACACATGATTGATATACAGGTTATTTTTTTATTTTGTTAGTAAAATAAGTATTTGTTTACATGTTTATTAATTCTGCTTTAATATTTCCACTAATGACCCTAGTGAAGCCGGGAGAATCGCCTAGTCACAAATAAATTATTGTGAAAGGAGCTGAAAAATACAAGTTGCACAATATGAATCTTGATGCATCTTGTCTACCACAGTTCCACTAATCACTATGTATTGTATCAAGGGCAAGAAGTAAAACTTAAGACTGCATAATTTTGGAATATACATTTATTCTACCTTATTTGTGAAAGGAGCAGTTCTCCATCCTGTATTTCAATTATACTTCTCTATTTACCTTAAGTTTCTAAATAAAGCCTCTACTTGTTACATTATAGAAGAAATTCTTGGACAAAAAATAAATGGACATCTTATGGCAGTGTGAAATAATAATAATAAATTTATTGTCAAAAAACAGTACAAACTGTGTATGACCACGTGGAGGAAAAAAAACTAATTTACTCTCCGGAAGCAAGCAAGGGACCATCCCATCAATTCCGATCAAGGGCCCTAAGGCAGAGGCGGATTCAAAAAATTCAGCAAAAATTCCTAGATAAGATAAAAAGNAAACAACCTTAATTTCATATTCAGTCTATACACTAAGTCAGGGGTTAGCAACCTATGACCCGAGGGTCACCAAGTGACCCATTTGATAATTTCAAGTGACCCACATTAGTTCCGAAAATAAAGTATAATATATCAAAATAAATTATAAAACAAACATGAAACAAACATTTTGAGAGTAAAAAAAATTGAAAATAGATACTAAGAACAACATTTTAGTTTGATTACCAATGATCTTATACACATAAGTGTTTATGTACATAAGATCCATGTCAGAAATATCTCTGACTCAAACGTCTCTTTAATACTCACATTTTGGTTGATTTTGACACGCGGCCAAAAAAGGTTGCCGACCCCTGCACTAAGTAAATATATCTCCATAACATTTGAAGAATTTATCAAAAAAGAACAAATGCCAGTTAGCTCATAAAGTACATGCTCTTTTGAAATGTGAGTTCCCATTAACACATGAAACTAACACATTAAATGCAACGTCAACAGCTAGATGAAAATTGCGATGGACCGGGACTCGAACCTGGGACCACCTGCGGCCAGAGCAGGAGGTTCCGGGTTTGAGTCCCAGTCCGTCGCAATTTTCACCTGACTGTTGACGTTGCAAACACTCCTCCACAAGTAGGTACTCAGAAGTTGTGAGTTAAAACACATTAAATGTCTATTGACAACAATGCATATTTGACTACCCACAGCAAAATCTATAGTTGATTCTTGAGTTATCTCTTCAAACAATAGAATTGAATGTAACAAATTACTTACCTCATAGAAATCACGAGGGCACTTTTGGAGACAGTTGCCATCAATCACAAAATTGCGACACACAAAGCAAGAATTGCTATTAGAAGGCATGCAACCTCCTAAACAATATTCACTACAACACACATGATTCTCATCACATGTGCTACCATTGCAGCCCTGACAAACTGGAAAAACAAAGGGAGTTTAAGCAAAGAAAAACACACATCACAAATATGGCCAGCATGTTACCCAATACCTTTCTGACAGTGGTGACGGCTCCAACACAATGGGCTTTCATCTTCTCGTTTTGGACACTGAATGTCACTGGGGCAAGGGGGACACTCATTTTCCCTTCTGTTATTCTGGATTAAAATTACCCCATATTAAGATAAAAAACTAAGCATAGAAATTTTCAAAAACAAACATCAAAAATTAGATAATAATCAATAATGCTGTCAATGATGCAAGAGTACTCACCTTGATATAATGACCTTCTTTTCCAGCATCAGCAATTAAATCCCAATCAATAGTATTCACATAGCATAGTTGTGGATTCTTTTCTAGACGTACACTGCCACGTGTAATATTAGTTAAGGAATGTAGACCAATTTCCTATAATGTATATAATTTGTCAATAAATTTTCATATCACATCAAATTATACAACACTAGCATAAAAGCAATCAAGAAAATAATTTACAACACTAGCATAAAAACAATCAAGAAAATAATTATCATTAAATTGAACTTATACCCAAAAAGTCGACAAACACCCACCTGGAGGTGCATCATTTCGAAGGCAACCAGAGCATAATTGAGAAATAGTATATTGCCTCGGATAACAGATAAATTGGGAAATAAATTACTGAGAGTGCGTAGGCCATTGACTCTATACATTAAAAGGTAGCCTGTTATTTCTCGAAGATCTGGGAATGATAGATTTGCAAAATGAGACTCATCTGCATGATCAATCAATAATATTTGCACAAATCCTTCCACAACTTGACAGCCACTGAGTCTTTTCACAAAAGAATCCACAGAATTCCTGATATCAATACTTTGACAAACTGAAAAAGAAACAAAAACCATCTCAATATCAATTTGAATATATTACTTAAAATTTAAAACCCAGCCAGTTGCACAAAAATGTACAACAAAAGACATCTGAATGAATATTTAAAATACTACTGAAATATTACCTGTAAGAAAATTTTACATGTATTACCTAATAAATAATATCAATTGTAGGAATGATATTCAAATCTTAAGATCTTCTCTATAAACTAACTTCAGTTAGGTCTATCTTTAAAAAAATTATCACAAGGGGAGAGAAAATGTCTCAATTTGCAAAGCATTCGAATGAGATTCCTTTAAATTTATCTGTATACAAAGTAACTTCTGCATTTCTCAACTGCTTTTTAAGTTCCTGTATGAAAACATTGTAGGAAATCAGTTTATTTGTTACCAACAACAATTTAAGAAGAAATTAATATGCATTCTTTTAGAAACAAGTTTTCTTAATTTCCGTAAATTTGTTTGGAAACAGTAAGACCTGAAATGTTGAATGCTTGGAAACCCAATTTTCCACTAAACTCCTTTATCACAACAGCTAACGGTCACTAACACTTTTAATCGAACCTTCTAATTTTACAACAAATCACATCTTGCAACAGGCCCAATCATAGCAAAAAATTAATTATTTTAGCAATACATTAAAGGAAACTTGGACATTATCAGAGTGGTAATACAATCAAATGCAAATTTTCATTGCTGACATATCACGTACGCAATGTCAGATAACCCAACAAATGTGTTATTAAAAAAATTGTTTTTATACACAAAAATTACTTTGACAACATATCTTAACATTGTAAACGAAACATTTAAGCTGTGATTGGTATTGAATATAGTCAAAGAGAAAAATATTAATTCTTTTTAGTTGAAAAACTTTTGCAAGAAACATGTTTTACATTTATACACAAGATTAATAACCATTCTTGTGATTTATACCTTGTTTTGTCTTTCCCTAAACTTTTGTTACTACTAGCTGTTGCACTAAACATGATACATTATAGGAAGCTTAACTTTTAATTGCTGTTGTCAAAATGTCACAGCACCTGGGAACATCACTTTTCTCCAGATGCCTTAATGATTACCTTTCACTTTCAGCAGCACAGGCTCTTTATAAACCACTTGACTGTTAACTATTTATCAAGTAGTACGGGATATCAATTCTATAAATTCTAAATTTTCCTCTATCTTTACCAGGTCGTATGAAACTGTTCACAAATTAAATGACAACTTCTAATATACAATATTTATAAATGTACACAAAATTTATGTGAACTTGAAAAACACACTTTACACATCAAAAGAAAATACACCACTTCATACATAGAAAGAATACATTCCAATTTCTTAGTTCCCAATATATAACTTTCTTCTCATATAAAATAATATTTTCAAAATTTTACATCAAGTAAAAATAAAGAGGGACTAAAGGAAAATGAAGTGTAGCCAAAATGAATAAAAACCCTCACAACTAAAAAATTTGAAGAATAAAACTTTTGTTGCTTCAACAAATAATTATTGCTTCTCTCAAACAAAAAAATAATTCTTTCACAATTAAACTTATAGAGACTTACTTACAAAACTTGAATAGTATTAAAGAATAGATATAATATTAAGTTATTGAAATACAAATACATTTTTCCATCATTTACTACTAATAAGAAAAAACCTTAAATAATTCAGTAAGACTGACAATCATTATATAATTTTGAATGAGGGAAACTATGTATTTAATTATGTTGAATTCTTCGTGTCCAGGTCTGTCACTGTCAGATAGGAAATTTCTCATGTACTTCACGTGAGAAACGCATTCTTCTGATTGTTGTGACAGTTATTTATTACTATTGTCATTTATTATTAATTATTTACACATCACAGTTTATATTCAAATTTGCATTGGCAGTAACAGATTTATGATATTTTTGTATTAGAAGCATTTTTATACAAAAAATTCGTCCTCTCTTCATCTCTCAGTAAAGTCAAACAATGTTTGATAGATATCATTTACTGCCTCACAAATTTTTTTCCTCAAAAATAAACCTTATAAGTACAGACTACACAGAAATTATACTAGTACTTCCCAAGAAACCTAATACTCTATCATTTAAAGGAATGTACATCGCACTAATTTATAAAAAAATTCAAATACACTAGCAAATAAAGAAACTTCACGAAGCAAAAAACGATAGATGAACCAACCAACAAAAGATATGACAGCACACAGTAACATATTCACTAAAATGGCTAGACTATGAAAGATTTACAAATATAGAACTACCAGGCTTTACTTTGTTATACTCTTTTCAACCACAATACCCATATGATATCAAGGAACTTAGATTTAATTTCCAAAGGCATATTACTATTTAACAAATTCTAAAATATTACATCATGTTTGAAAGCTCTACTTCTTCCAGTGACTTGAACCCTTCATTATTTTAGAGCAAAATTCCCACCTTGCCAGATGAGTTTCGTAAATTACAATTTTCATTTAAACATAGCAAACAACTTAACAGAGAAAAACATTTCTTATTGTTACATGCTTTCAAAAGCATACTAATCTCTCTTAAATAAACTATACCTTCTTATCTCAAAACATTGTTGATAGGTAGGACTACATTAAATAATTACATACTAATTTACTCATTTTTATTAATAGTTTTTAATCTTATCCTTTATAAATATTTATTATTATTTAACCTTCTGAAAATTAACCAGCAAAATATTTCTCAATAGCAGATTTTATTTAGTATAGAAAAAGTAGTAACGTTGACTTGAAACACTATTGTTAAAATGAAGATGGCACTTCAATATAATAAACTAGACCAACTGCTCACAGCAACTGAATTGCTGGTGAATTATCTTTAAAAATTGACTATCATATCATCAAATACACTTGAACAAACCATTTTTGGCACAAATATTAAAGAAATTATAAAATTCAATACAGGAATTTTTCACTGCAGATAAGGCTCAAATGAGGAAAATAGTGATATTTTCCACAAAAGTTCTTCTAAAAGTAGGTAAAATATAGACCAGGACCACAACAAATTCACAGTACAATATGTTGTCAACTATTCGAACTAATGCTGTCGCATATGGTTCAGTTAATTGAAAATTCAGATAATCAACATTCACCTTAATATATTCAACAAACAAACAAAAAAGATGTAATATGAACTTCAGCCACTGCACCTCCAGCGTAACAATTTAGATCTTATGTTTTTATTCAACTTAGTGAATGGTAAAATTCATTACTCATATCTTGTACACCTTAAGCTTTTAAACCCCTGGGAACTCGTCTCAAGACCATCTTCATAGAAAGTATCTAAAAACAGTAAACTATTCCTACAATAATGGAATATTAAGGCTCCTTCATTTTGGAAGTGAAGCAGCTCCTCCCGTCAACTTTTTTGGGGTGTCTGCTCCTAAATCTAAAAGCGATATCACTAGACTTCTGGCCTTATGAATTTATGGGTAAACTTTAGTTTACATGACTCTGACGTAAAAATATGACATTACCGACTTTTGTTTGCAAATTTATTTAATTGCCTTTTTGTTGTTGTGCTATTATTTTTGTTTCTGCTTCCAGATGTTATTTGCTAATTTTGTTGATGAGATATTGTCAACTGTTACCTCTAGTGCCTTCAAATCTGTGAAATTGTATTACCTTGTTGTTACTATAGGGGTATAACACTTCCTCTTTATGGCAGGTAAGTCTTGCAGAAAGTTGCATGAGAAAAGGTTCCCCACCACTGGATAGTAGCTAATCCCCAAAAACCATTTTAGCATTGGCAGAAAACTCTCCTCAGCTAGCCGGATGATGCACTGACAAAAAACTTAGCCAAATGAAGGTTTGAGAGACTGAAACAACTCATACATTCTGGTAAATATTAATATTGGTCTACTAAGAGCAGATTTATTAAAACCTCACGGCTATGCCATCTGAATTGTATTTTAATAACATTAAACGGGTGAATCATCATCTTGGCAAATTGAAGATTAGAAAAACAAACAAGAAAAATTTCCAGAAAAGAAAGAAGAAAATAGCTCAAGTGAGCATCGCATGTATAAAGAAATACAAAGCACGCCTATGAAGAAACTCATTGGCACATACAAAGAAAACAACTTCACATAATATTTTCCTTAACTCTAGCAATTTAAAAAAATGCTAATCCTATACCAGGTACAGACCTCCTTCGACATCTAATATAAATCAATTTTACAACAAAAATTTTATGTCAAACTAAATATTTATATCCTGAAAAAGGTTTTTAGAAAGCTTTCATTACTCTACATCCATCCATACCCTTAAAACTAAAAAATTACAGAACAACAAGGTTAATGACCAAAAGTCACAGTTTCATAACCTATGCGTAGCAATGACATGTCACTCAGGCTGTACAACATTTCCTATACTTTAACACGGCACTCCTGACACATTGTGAATGTACATAAATATGCACATACAACTCAATTCAATTCATTGTCTCGCAAACACCACTTACATAAGCTAGAAGAATAATCAACATATATCATTCCATTCAATGGAGACACTTCTCACAATAAAGGTAGTACTAGTTTACAAAACTATTACTCACCACCATTATTCTTCAGACGGTTGATATCCGTATCTGGCCTCATCTGACCATGAACATAAGGCAGCAAAAGGAGTGTAAGAAAACATATGATCCATAATATTATGCCACGCCTCCTACCAGGTGTCAAAAATCTCGGAATCGAGCCACGATATGACAAATCTATTGACACGTCACCGTTTCTCACGTCGTCCGACTTTAAGTACTGGGAAACCATTCCACAACAAACATTATTTCTTTCCATTCCATACTTCAGACTTTTACTGAACGTAATAGAGTGTCTAAACGAAGAAACCGCAGAGAACCGTTCACAGACGTGAGCCACCCATCTGAAAACACTGACATTTTCATAACAGTATCGCTCATTAACTGCCCCACATTCTCTCACGACGTGTTCATTATTTATATTTATATCCTCTCCACACTCATCTGAAGACGCTGTTCCACAACACATACTTATTATGAGCTCAGAATGACTAAATAATAATACTTCTGCGTCACTTATATCGAAGCCATCTTGGACGCTTCACTCCTCCAGTTGAAATTTCTTTCATCGCCAAACACAGCGTTATTAAATATATCTTTTATGAAAGCATAAACGTTGCATTGAACTGAGTGCGTAGGCCTTTCAGCAGACGATGTCCTCGGAGATGAGCAAGCAAACAACATCCAATATCAAAACTGCAAACGCCACAATCACTCCCAATAATCCGGTCTTCCATGTTAGCATCACTACTGAACACACACACGCACACACACACAACAAAATACACATACGAACTCACACACAGGCATACTAACAGTCGCAGTCTATGAATAAACATATACATCTTGTACACAAACCACTTGTATAAGATGTTTTTTTGCGAATCTTATTACCAAATAATAGTTGTCGCTACTTCATCTACGAAATAAATTTATCCACTGTTTTGTAGCAGCACGTACATGTTCTGAATACAATACACTTAAGAAAACGGGGATGAATGCTGGACTCAAGTTGTCCTTCTTTACCATAATTGTTAAGACACCAGATCGAAATGTAAATAATATAAAATTTATGATTTCATCGTCAAAGTGCATCATTGACTGTTATCAAAATGAATATTTTTTTCATTTTCGTGATGCTATTATAATGCTAAACACCCAAATTAATGATTTGCGCAGTTAATTAATATTGTTTATTTATAGAATAATGTTGGTCACATTGAAGGAGAAGAATAAGAACACTAGAGCATCGCCATTTTCTCTAAGAATTTCCAAGATAATTATATTGGCGGGTAATTTATCTTGACTGCATTCATACGATTTTGTTTACATTAGTATTTCACTGCGATGTAAAGCAGTCACGACTTTCACATTGTCAATGTTCGTGTGTTCCTCAAACAAAGCTCCACGTCAGACGGGGATAAAATGGAGCCTGTAAGTTTAAATATATATAGTAGAATAATTTCGTAATTTTCTTCACATATGCTACCATTGGTATCTGAAGACCTTTTATTATAGCGAGTAATAATTCTGAAAAATTATGTACATGTGAACTAAGAAATACATATTTTGAACACTCATGGAGAATTTACTAATAAACAATTTGTTCATTACTATTTTGTAACATTTTTTTCGTATTTTCGTAACAGTTTCAAGAATTTTGAAGTATGGGCCTAGTAGCGTTTGCAAACGAGAGGGTGCATGACACCCCAGCCGCTAATAATTTGTAAACAATTTAATCTATGCCATTGTATCAAGATCAGTGGCGTAACAATCCATTCTGGAGCCCCGAGCCATAGTTACATCGGAAGCCCCAGCAAAAAATGTCTTGACAAGATTTTTCTAATTAACTTTCAACAATTGAGGATGTTTTACAAATCAGTTAATGGATTTATGCTTTACATGTGCCACCACTTTTTATTCATAATTATATTAAAATTGTACAGTTTGAATAGAACATTTTACTATTGGGGGGGGGGGCAAGATGAAACAAAATTGAACACAAATGATTGACAATTAAAAATTTGAAAAATGAATATTAACAACGATGATCTTATTTTAAATGACATAAACTGTATTATACAGAAATAAATATAATAATTGGTTTAATTGTAATGACTTGGGGTCTCGTTGAAAATGATAAACACTGTTTGAGGACGTTTTTGTCTGTCAGTTAAAACTCAGTTTTCGTCAGAACATTATGTATGCCAAATTAATAAATGACGAAACGAGTTTTTTAACATTGTTTTAAATGACACCAGAGAGTACCTATAAAAATTTTGAGGGGAGGTAGTTAAAAATCGTGAAAACATCTTTTTTGGTCTTATAAAAACTAGACCAGGGAATTGCACTGGCGGTAGTTACGCCACTGGCCAGATGTAGAGAAAATATATGACTTTTCATACAGTTCCAGCACAAATGTGGCAGCAGATACCATTATGAAAATTCATGTCAACAAGAACCAAACAATAAATTTTTAATTTGTTATATTTTTACTGTGTTATCGTAATAAAATGGAAAATGCATTTGTTCATAGCTAATCACTTCGACTCTTCCTTACACATCGTCATCTAAAACAGTTCTAATTGTTTAAGCTCTTGGTTAACTCAAAAAATATAATTAAATGTTGTTTATTATATTAATTCATCCATTATCAACACAGAACACTCCTCTAATAATATATAAACAACTGAATCTATGCCACTGTAACCGAGACGTGGAGAAAATCTACGACTTTTCAAACAGTTCCAGCACAAATATGGCAGCAAGATACCATTATGAAAATTCATGTCAACGATAACCAAACAATGAACTCTTAATTTTTTATATTTTGAAGTTATTGTGTTAGCTTAATGAATTGGAAAACGCATTTGTTCATAGCTAATCATGCTTCGAATATTCTTTACATATCGTCATCTCAACCAATTCTAAATATTTAAACTATTTGTTAACTCAAAAAAAAAATTAAATGTTGTTTATGTTATGACAGAGATGTAATATTATATTTCCACAAAATTGTTTCTCCAAGTTTTAAAAGTCTGTGAAACTTGCATATAAACCGAAAATGTATATCATTCGAAAATATAAGTAGTTTCCTTGTTTAATGAGATTTTTAATATGTATTAGCAACTTTTCAATACAAATATATGTATTCTACTGTAAAATTGTTTGTAATATTTTAATTTGATAACTGACAAGGACTTACAGAAATCGAAACATATTTGACAATTAGTGCTTCATTAACTGATACTGTATACTTCATTTTTATTAAATTTACAGATCACTGCAATAGAGGTGAATTCTTTTATGATTTCATTACACATTTATTGAAAAAAGGTGAAGGACCCGGAACGTATCTGAAACGTACAAAATTATTAATGGAGTTCATACCAAAAAATCAGGTTTCAAAGGAAACGAATGTACTCTACTGTGAGAACAACGAAATGGGTCTTGCACAAAAACTACTTGCTTGGAATTGTGGGACAACAGAAGTTTCTATTTGCAGAAATATCTGCAATGAAAGAAGGAAAAGAATTGGAAAAATTTGCGTTAACCACTGACATCTCAAAAAAAGATGTACGTAAATTTATTGCAGAAGAGATGAAATTAAAAACCATCTACAAATGTGACAAATGTGTCCGAGAATTGAAGATTACTGATGTAGGTTAGTAATTAAATGAAACAGGTAACATACATATATAGAATGTTCCAGACCATCCCAAGTCTCATTGAAACTATAATACCGAAAACAATATATGTTCAGATTTCTTTCTCGCGTTTAAGATAAAGAGACAGGCCACATCATCAAACGCCATACTGTGAATTTTAAGTGGTATTTGGGCCAATAGTGCACAATTAATATACATTTGTTGAAAATTTTACATTTCATCATTTAAGCGATTAAATGCAAAAGCGATATACAAAAAAATGTTTCGATCATATTCCGTGACAAAATAAGCATTTCCTATAAAATTCTCCAAATACCGATTATGAGAGTAATGAATTCATATCCGGTACTGAAAACTGCCCGTTTAGTTTATTCAGTTGCAGTGATGTTATAAATGAAACAAAATGATGTTTCAAACCGAAGGCACTCCTTGTTCTATGCTAAATACAAAAAGTAGAGTGTTCATATAAAATTTTAAAGATGTCCTACGTGTCGTGAGTTTTTGTAAGGTTACCCATCGCCATTCGATAGAACAAAGAGGAAATATCGAAAATCAATATTTCCAGCAAAAATGTTTCTCTAAGTTTTGAAAGGTCTAAACGGGTGAACTGGGTCATTCTTTTCATAATTGGCCAAAACCAATCTTCCATCTCAGAAATGGTTTCTAGCTTGCATGCGAAAGTTAAATTTCAAAGTGCAGTGAACGCAAAGATATGAAAAAATATTCATAAAGAAATCCAAATACTTCAATTGAAAATCACAGTCAACATTTAGGGTCCATTCTTTTGCGGCAAGTCATAAACTTCCCTACTGTTATCACCAAATGACATTTCAAGGTCAAAATATAAAAAATGACACTTTTCTCTTCAAAATCCAATACCCCTATATACCGTTTCGAAATTTTTTGCTCAAATTCCCTTAAAACCTAAAATTGTTGTCAGTTAATATATTGGGAAAAGTAATTCATATTTGACAAAAATACAGTTATTTGAACAAATTTTTTGTGTGCATATTTTATGCAGTTTGTAAATAACCTTTCTTATTTCATAAACTCAAAACACTGAACAAATTTCATTTCTGTGTTATTTAATTAGAATATTCAGTAAGAAATATAGTAATATTCAATAATATATAGTACTAATTAATAAATATTACTAATTACTGAACATTACACATGCAGTTTTTTATACAATTGTCCTAGACTACCAAGCCAGGATCTTTAAAACTTTAAGCAACAATTTTGCGGAAATATAACATTCTATCTCTGTAAACTATCGTAGAAAATTCTTCCAAATTTAAATAGAGGACAGAGGGGGAGGGTGTACCTTTAAAATTTTGAACGAAAAACCTTCAATTTTTTAAAATAGAATTTGTTTAGAAACACAAATGTTATAGATACCGCTGCAAGCGAAGAAACTAAATCTAGTGCAATTGAACGAAAAGAGGATTTGTTTTATTAGATAGCAGAGCCATCTGAAAAAAAATTCATACAAAAGTTAGTGCTTCGTTAATACTAGATTAAAATCTGCTGGGAAAGTAGGGTTTCCATGAAATATTTTGCAGGTGCCCACTCTCGCTGTCTCCCATTTATTTTGTCTTTCACAGTTATCTCGTTGATGATTATAAATTGAACTGAAAATATTCATATTCCAGGAGCTATAGTAGTATTTGCTCAACACAGCGATTACGCTACTATGCCCATTAAAAATATCAGCTCTTTTACCAAAAATACAATAGATGAGAAGCCTTTAAAAGTGTGTTGTATATGACATTAAATGTGTATGACTAGAAATTTCACATTCGACAGTTGATGACACTGTAGGCCACGCCAAATCAAACTCTCCTTTGCTGCTTCCTTTTTCCGATGTTCGTCGCCACGGACGCACATACTACTGCTACGTGGTCTTTCACACGTATTTAATAAATCGTTTTTGTTTTACGGTCTGTGTTGTTAGTTATGAACACACAAACACGAGGTGCCTATGTCAAAGAAATTGATGTCAAAATAACGTCCAGTTTCTTCAAAAGGGTAGAGTACTCGGTCGACATCAACCATCCATGTTGTCGCAAATAAGAACGGCAAATTGAGAATCACGCACAACTATAAGCCGACTCTCAACCCGCGGTTCATCGTCGATAAACATCCGATCCCAAAAATGGGCCAACTTTTCAACTGGCTGCGCGATGTCACCCTCTTCTGCCACCTGGACGTCACGGACGTATATACTCATCTCGAGGTCGAAGGTGAGTTCAGCGACGCCCTCACACTCAACACCCAGATCCATGGCCTGATCCGCTCAACTCGCGCTGTCTGCGGAGCAGCCAACATTCCCGCCATCTGGCAACGGCGAATGGACACGGTTTTGCAGAACCTCCCAAATGCCGTAAGTTTTTTGACGACACCATTATTTTAACAGATAGTTTTGGAAATCTGATACAGGCTCTCGCAACATTGGCGCACTTTCGTCAACACGACCTCAAGCTCAACCGAGCCACGTGCAGCTTTGCGGAACCACTCCTGGAAGCTCTAGGTCATAAAATCGATGCATCAGGCGTCTACAAGTGTGATGCGCACATCCGAGCTGTACGGGACGCGCCGAAACAGACAACTCCAGCTGTTCTTGTGTAAGGCGACATACTACAGCGCCTTCATCCACAACTTATCAATGAGGGATCTACCACTGAGAGACATGCTGTTGAAAGACCCTCTCGTCTGGACACCCAAGAGAGACAGAGCCCACCAAAATATCAAGAAAGCTCTCATGTCGCACCAGGTCACCATTATGCAATATGACCCAGCACTACCACTTTCGCTGGCAACGGACGCCAGCAAAACCGGACTAGGCACAGTGCTGTACCATCGGCTCAGCAACAGCCATGAACGGCCAATCACTTACGCAAGTAGTACGATGTCAGTAACATAGCAGAGGTATCCCGAAAATGACAAGGAAGCTCTCGCAATTCTGGGCAGTACAGAAGTTTTTCAACTATCTATATGCTCGCCACTTCACTCTGATCACGGATCACAAATCCCTGACGCAGATCCTTCACCCAGAGAAGTCGTTGCCAGTCCTGTGTCTCAGTCGCATGGTCAATTATGCCGACTATCTCGCATCCTTCAATAACACCGTTGTATTAAAGACATCGAAGCAAAACGTCAATGCTGGTTATTTATCCAGAGCGTCGTTAGCATTCACTGTCTTCAAGATCCAAGATTCAATTCTGCATCCGAGGGAAATGACAGAGGATTATAACGACTTTGATTTGTATACTGTGCACCAGACGCAGCAGTTACTCGTGAGATTAGAAACCACCACAGACGAGACAAGGAAGGACCCTCATCATGGCAGAATAGTGAAACTCTTGGAAAGATGCCAAGATCTCGCCCACCATGTCTTCAAGGCACCCCGAGGCGAAATAGTCGCGCGCTGCCAACTGCTTGATGTTTGAGCACCGAGTAGTGGTACGAGGTACCATCCTCAACGACCTTCATGTATGTCACCTAGGGATCGAAAAAATGAAAGGAATGGCACATCCATTAGTTTTTGGCCATTATCGACTTCGACATTGAGAAGATCACCAAGTCCTGCACCATACGCGCAACCCATGCGCACGCTCAACCTACGTTCCGCGAGCAACACTGGGAGTATCCGGAGGCACCATGGAAACGCATCCACATCGAATACGCGGGTCCAGTAGCTGACACCATGTTCCTCAATGTCGGAGACGCTTACAGCAAGTGGTTCGAGGTCAAGCCGACGACCTCCACAACAGCAGTCGCAACAATCGCCCTCATGGATGACCTATTCACGGCGTACGGCACTCCAGTCACCGTCGTCTCGGTCAACGGCAGGCAGTTCATCGCAGAAAAGTTCAAGGCCTTCCTGCAGGACAGTGGTGTGAATATCACAAACTGATAACACCTTTTCACCCATCAACTAATGGCCAAGTAGAACGGTACGTCCAAACAGTGAAGGACGCCCTCTATCCCATGAGGACGACCAAGGGAACTTTGCAGACCAATCTGAACGAATTCCTTCGCCAGTTCCGGAAAGCGCCACTTTACCACCGGACAATCTCCTTCCCACCTATTTCTAGGGCGGGAACTTCAAACTCGTCTCAACCTGGTGAGACCCAAAGGTGTCCGCACCAGAATCTGCGAAAAACAGCAGAAATGGACGACATACCGCACACTCGAAGAGGGACAGTCTGATTATATTTTGCCCGGCAACTCGAACTTGGAGAAGTGGTTCCCCAGTACCATCGTAGCCCACATCGGAGATCTACACTACGAGATCAGCCACCGAGAGAAACGGATCAAGCGCCACATCGTCCAAATTAGTCTATTTCCAGAAAGGCAACCAATACTAGAGAACTAGGAACTGACCAGTGACGAACTTGACAAGATTCTACTAAAGCCACGACGGATTCAGTACTTTCAAGCGCCAGTTACCGCAGCACCACCCACAGGACGCCACAATGAATGCGTGGAAACCAAACACCAGCACCAACCCTGACTCCAGCACCAGCTACACCAGTTATAACGCGTAGGTCTAGAAGCACACGTCGCATACCCTTAATATATTCACCATAGTCCCAACAAGTGCAATTTAAAAGAGGGAGGAAATGTGTATGACATTGAATGTGTATGACTCGAGAAATTTTACATTTGACAGTTGGTGACACTGTAGCCCACGCCAAATCAAAGTTTCCTTTTCTGCTTGCTTCTTCCGCTGTACATCGCCACGGACGCGCGTAATAGCGCTACATGTTCTTTCACTCGTATTTACTAAATCGTTTTTGTTTTATGGTCTGTGTTCTTAGTAATCAACCCAAAAACAAAAAAATTGTTTAGAATCATAAATAACAGAGGTGAAATAAATAAAAAAAGAAACCTCATATGGGAATTTTACGGCAATCATCAAAAGAAGAAATAAATCCTATGAATACGACGATTTGTCTGGCAATACTACCAGACGCAAGGCAACATTCCAAATAGTACCTGAACTTCTTTACATGAAGTCTCACTAAGTAAGATAAATTATCTAAAAATCTGAAGTAAATATAAATTTATAAACTTAGTCAACAAAATAACACTCATAATTTATGCAATAAAATTTCCATGATGTCTAATTATGTATTTGTCTGTCGATAATTGTTGAAATCTCAGGGGAAAAATGATCCGGTAGATTTTTAACTTGATTAATATTAAAAGTTTCCTTTGTCACCATATTAGTCGTATATTTACCATTTTACGTCAAGAGTTCAAGTCAAAACATTAACAAAACAAGAAGTGATAAAAAGGGTATTTTTTAAATAATTATTCAAACACAAAAAAATAACAAATAGCATTTAAAAACTTTACTACTTGTTGACACAAACGTTTATAATGATCACAGTTGCAATATTTTGGAACAAAAGTTAGAGAACGCATGTGTTTACTGATGTTACTGATGTAACGTATTTACTAATGTTCTTTTTAGAAATGTTGGAGAAATTACAATGTGTAAAGAATATCCGAAGTGATGATTAGATATGAACACATAA
The DNA here is from genome assembly GCA_002313205.1 of Laupala kohalensis. NCBI lineage: Eukaryota > Metazoa > Arthropoda > Insecta > Orthoptera > Trigonidiidae > Laupala > Laupala kohalensis. Next base: position 970,291 of record NNCF01126794.1, read on the forward strand.
GTTTTCCAAATTATTACGCTAACATATTAACTTTGAATTATATTAACTTAAACTTTTATATTTTTGTTATTGTTGACATGAATTTTCATAATGGTATCTGCTGGCGTATTTCGTCTGCAACTAATTGAAGAGTCATATCTCTACGTCTCGGCGAGAGTGGCATACATTAAATTATTTTTAAATTATGAGGAAGATATTCTGACTTGATGATTGAAATAATAATATCTTAAGAAACCTTTAATGCTATTTTGGAGTAAACAAATAGTTTAAATATTTAGAATTATTTGAGATTTGGATGTGTAGAGAAATTTCGAAGCGACGATTAGCTATGAACAAATGCATTTTCCAATACATTACGCAGACACAATAACTTCAAAATATAATAAATTAAAAGTTCATACTTTGGTTACTATTGGCATGAATTTTCGCATCTGCTGCCATATTTGTGCTGCAACTTTAAAGTCATAGTTTTTATCTGAATCTCCGCTACGGTGGTATGATTGTACTAGTTTCTATTGTTTACAAACTTTCTTACAAAATAACATTATTGGTGAGGAAGATAATGTATTATTAATATTCTTGTGTGTTTTAAATTTCCATTAGAATTGTGTTAATATGCAATTTTTTTCAGTGAGATATGCTTGTTTATTTAGACATTTTTATATTGAAGAAAAACGTATTCTTTTTTAAAACATTTTGTAATGTTTTTAAGCGAGGGTAGTTTTAATTTATATTATGTTGTTATTAATTATTTCAATAAATTTTGAAACCAATTATTTTAATTGCTTAATTTTTATCATATACTGTTTTAATATTTTTTGTTTTGTTATATTCAGAGAAGTTTTTACGATGAGGGTAAGATTTTTTATTTGAACTGATAAATTAATTAAAAAATTAAAATAATTATTATTGATAAAATTTGGTTGTAGTTTTGCGTCATTAAGTAGAAATTAATTCAAATGTTATTATCAACTTCATAAATTATTTTTAATAAGCGTCTTATTAAATGGTTAAGTCAGCATAAGAAGAAAGCTAACGGGTCATTGTTATAAATTTTATTTCTGGGTAATTAAAGACTAATTAAATAGTATTAAACATTGGCACTAGTTTCATTTGATTGTGTTATAATGATTGTTCCAGCTTAATAGATCTTTGCAAAACGCTTTATTGAATATCTAATTTTCTATAACTGTGAGATTATACAGTATTCTATTTTCAATCATTTGCCACTGAAACTTTACATTTTAACTGTTTCTTTTTTAGTTTTCTCATGTGGAAATAACGCGTGTTTCTGATGAGCTAAGGAAATATTGCTTTCTTTACCCAGTCAACCTTACTTAAAAATATATACTACTATACCTATGTTATAATAAATAATAGAGTGTTTGAGTGACAATAGGATCCTTGTCTATTGGTTAAATAATTTAACAGTAAAAATATAATTGCTAACGGCTAACGTTAACTTGCGATTGCAACATTTTATGTAGCGTTTCAGGTATATGTTATTTTCGAGAAATTAACTGAGGTATTTTAATTCTTTAATTTTTTTATTTTCGTGACAATACGGAGAAACAAGAGAGGATTCTGTTTTGATCAACGGAATTCGACATTGTTCCAGTAAACATCCGAAAAGACGCAGTTTCAATAACCCAATCGGTTTTCGTGTTAGAGTTTTAAGCGACATCACAACCCAAAACCGACGAAAATCGAAAATTTGTCGGACGGTTTTGGTCAGGTCGGTTAATTTGACCACCACTACTGCTGTCATTGACCAAGAGGATTAATCAGAGGATAGTATGCCGCTTACTATCCGTCAGGACTAATGTTCGGATAGTACAACAGGTGCTATTCTCGAGAGGTAAATGCCATATAACGTCATAGACACTCTACTACTAATGTTGACATATCGGTTAACTTTTACAACAGATTGACCTTATTATTATGAATAAAAAATAACTTTTTTCCTCAAACAAAGTAATTTTCTAACTACCTATTCATAATATAATATTTGCTCTAATATATATTTAATAACGCATGAGAACGCGATGAAATCGTAGAAAATATACGCATTTGAAGAAAGAAGTTATTTGTTTATTCAAAATAAGTATATCAATCTGTTTTGAAAGTTTAACGCTATGGCAACATTAGCAGTTGACGTTACTTATGATGCCCATGAATTGTTGGTATCGTTGCAGAATTCAAATGACGTGCTACTTCTCTGCCGGATATGTAACAAGTGCCGATGCGCATGCGTAATAAACAATGTTTCTGTTTTTTTGTATTTTATTGCGATAAAAAAGTTATTACACTCAAACGTAGTGGGTGAATAATAACGGGGAGGTCAAAACACATTGATAAAACATATTTTCATTATTCCGTGATCAGACTGACAGGCTACAGAACACTTAGTCGGAATGTCCATAATTTATAAAATACTTTCATTGATTAACTGTTAAAAATCTAAGGGTGAACAATATATAAAATTACCTGAGCAAAATTGAGCAAAGTAAGACCTTTCATTTAAGTGCGAATTGGTTGAGAATAAAAAATTATTTCCGGCTTACTTGCCCGATCTCGTTCAACATTGAAAGTTTAATTTTAAATAATTTAAAAAATAATGATTTATGATTGCCGAGAAGTGACTTGGATTTTCATCACATAAGTGAGTATTTTATCCCATTGGTAGAAAACCAATTCAAAACACCGGAAAAGGTATGTAATAATAATGAAATGATGAAGTTAGAAAATCAGGTCTTTAAAATTTTATTTTTGAATGATTTAGAAATTGATATTTTTTGTGAGTTAAGAAGTTATTTGAACTTTTATAAGATGATTGAATGTTACATTTGATTACTAGAAAATCAAATTTAACAGAAAAAACGTATATAATAATATTGAATTAATTCAATTTGATATACTCTAGCATAATATTTTATAATTAAATATATTTTTGTTCTTCAGTTAAATGGTAGTATATAAACAAACGATCAAATAACCAAATTCAAGTGTTTTATTCGCACTCAATATATATGTTGTTTTGGATAATATTGCTAGTCTGAGTTCAAAAATTACACTTACTTTAACTCTCTCACGTCAGTTAATTTTACAATCGCAAAAAACAGAATTTATGAGGTATTCTAATTTCTGCGTTTTTTGACACCATTTGCAAGGTAATTTACTATGAAATCTTATGAAATTGATAAAAAGTCGAATAACGAATAAAAATTATTTATTAAAACATAAATGCAAAGGTATTTAAAATAAGGGAATGAATTAGTATTTAACGACAATATTAGGACGAAATTTAGTGTCCTTTAAAACGTCTCATGATTTTCTTCCTCCGTAGAACATATGAAAAATATCTGGGAAAGGTTCTTGGGATGAGGTCTGTTGAAATAATACAATTTATGCGTGTCTACGCTTCGAATGATAAGAACACTGCATACAAACTTCCTTTATAGTTGTATATGAACTCAAACACAACGTTTAAAATTGTTATATCTCGTTATGTGACATTGTAATTGCAACTTCTGGTGATTCTTTTCAAATAATGTTCGTTTTGATTAAGCATTTTTGAAGCAGTTTCTAAAAAAGAAATTGTCTGAAGCGTTACAGAAAAAGCACAAATTTGACAAATTTCCAATTTTTTTTTACGATCACAAAAATCCTTACGTAATAATCCTTAAGGAATACAAATATCATATTTGAAGTCAGCATGCACGAAATATCATAGAACACTTAAAATATTGCAAACTTCAAAATCCTGTTGCGTTGTGAATTGTCGTGCATGCTCCGTAACTCACGATAGGAATCATTTGTATAGTGTTAACAGTTCGTTTTGCCATCAAGAAAATTTCAAATCGTCGACAAGGGTTGCCATAAACAAAATTTCAAATCTAGAACAAGGAGATCGAAAACCCCGGATTTTGGAGAAAAAACCCGGACATGACTATGTAAAATGTGTAGCAATAGCAATAAAGATAAGTTTAACTTGTTATTGCGCGTCATTACTATTGTTAAACGGATGGCAATCCTACTTGTGCTTCTTCAGTTAAATTTTGTGTAGGTTGTAATATATTTTAGAGCTATGTCAGTCACACACCCAATGTGTTTGTTGGTCCGTCATCTATTGTAATGGAGTCCGTCATCTATTATTAGTCCCAAATATTTGGTTCCAAGATTTATTTCAATTTGCATACATGATAATTTTAATGTAAGATTGCGTCTCCTGCTTATCTGCAGATCATACTACTTTTTATCGTATGAAAATAAATAAATAAATTTCCTCTCAAAAAAGCAGTTAAAAACTGCATATGACCACGTGGAGGATAATAAACTAATATACTCTCCGGAAGTAAGCAAGGAACCATCCCACTATTTCTGAACAAGGGCCCTGAGGCAGAGACGGATTTAACATTTCAGTACACTTTCATTGACTTTAGTTTTCACGAAACACAAACAATCAAACAAATACCTATTCATTAATAGATATTTTTCTTTCCTTTTAAACAATTCTCAACAATTGCTCGTTTTTAACCCTTAGATGGTGTTTTATTATCCTTATCTTTTGAATGTAAGTAGTTTTTATCTATTGAACGTAAGTTCCCACCGATTGTCTTTCTTCTTGGGGTGTTTGACATCCTAGTGAACCTTTTAAGAGATGATTCGAAAAAGTATTTTTTTCAAAATGTTGAGAAAACACAATTATTTTATATTTAATCATTTTAAATAATCAATTTTCTAAAATGAATTGATTTTCTTTTGGAATACTAAAAAGTAACACATAATGAATACGGAAAAATTTTAACTTCTACTTATCAATAATGAAACAAGATAGTGTAAAAGGATTTATATTTCAATAGATTCAATAACTTTACGGTAGAGATTCCGTAAGCCTTTATTGAGTGGAAATTCCATTCGTATGAATTTGTTCGCTAGAAAATAAATACTACGCCTACAGATAAATTATATATTTATTGTTAGGCTGTAGTGCTCCTGCTTATATATTTTTTAATTAGTTAAATAGATATTTTTCTCTATTGCTTGCATTTTTATACTACCCACCAATGCTGATTCGTAGGTTTGAAAATTACATTAAATACTTTTTAAAAACGTACATATGAGATATATACGTATTAAATATACACATTGAATTCAATAATTTTATTATTATTATTATGCCACATACTAATACTCATTTTATTAATTAACTCTTCTTCCATCTGCTATATTCATGAATGAGGAGGATGAATAACGGAGAAAAAATGGAGACGATTGATAAATGATGTGAATTATTTATTTTATTACGGCAAAAAGAATTACCGAGAATCATGACAAATGCCCCCAGACGAAAGGCAATCGATTGGAACTTACGTTCAAAAGATAAAGACAATAAAAATATAAGCATCATCTTGGGTTTAAAAAGGTGCCATTGTTGTAAATTGTTTGAAAGAAAAGAAAAAAATTCGTATTAAGGAAATTGGTATATATTTTGGTATCGTTAGAACAACTATCTGGATCGTTAAATATATTCAGAAAGTAAACTGTTTTACACTAATAGCATAGCTCAATGATGACGTGAAATATTCATAAAATGTTTGGTAAACAATTTTGAAAATATGTATTGAAAATTTGCCATGTATTGCAAATTGTAGAGAGTGCTATAAGTTCTGAAAATCATGGATTGTAGTTTCAACATGTAACATTATATTTGCATTCTCTTGAAATCTAAAGCCAATATTATAAAATTGTTATCCTTATTCTAAAAATATTCTAGTGAATGTAATAAATCTTATTGAGTAGCCGGAAATCCTCTTTTTAATTATCTGGTAGCCGAGAGGTAGTCTCTTTATAGAATTAATGAAAATGTTCTGACAGGTAATAAATAAGTAGCCCAATTTGTTAACTGGCGCGAAGGCCAAGCGCTTTATAAAGAGGCTGAAAATCTTCAGCCAAGAATACAATTTTCATTCATTATTGGCCGGCTTTTTACAAAGCTTACATATATTTATATCCATTTATAAAAAAATAACGAGTAAAGTATTATCCCGTTTAATAATAAATTATCATTCCATCCTTATATACCATATATACCATCCCTATGTACCATATAAAAATATTCGTATAAAAAGTACCATACGAACCAGATCTAAAGTTTGGATACAAGTAAAGTATGTATCGCAATATGTACTTATTTGTATCCGAACAATTGTATATTATATTGGCGGGGAAGAGGGCCCATGAGGTGCTAAATGAACCCTTGATTGCCGTGGACTGTGGATACTTTACCCTGGTATTTATTCTTAACGAATTTCTAGTTGCATTGACGCGTAATTGCGACTGAATAATTATTAGGTAAAATAAAGCAAATTAGTAAACTATAATAATAATAATAATAATAATAATAATAATAATAATAATAATAAAGAGGTATAAGAGTGGCATTTGGCGGATATACTGAAAGTTGTGATGTTTTACGATCGTAAGCGGAAGACTGCAACTAGAGTATTCGTTAAGCACCGTTGGGAACCACGGAAAACCAACGGTCGGGGCAAGAATAACAAGTAAAAATAATAAGGTAGTTAACAATTTATGTTCTTTCTTCCCTCCCTCGCGGTGCTGTGGAACTCCGAACAGGTGTCTAGATGACTTGCCTCGATCGGCTGCGGTTTGAATACGAAACCCCTCCAATGTTTTCCTGAAAAAGAAAGTACATATACTCCCGGCAGAATCATTTTTCACGCACACTCTGATGACACATAAACGAAAATATTTCCTTAATAAACGACCGAAAAAATAAAGAACAATAAAACTATTTTGATTAGATTGATGTATTTAAAATTTATATTTATTTATATATTTTCAAATTCGCGAATTAACTTTTCCCTCACGCGCCGTAGAAAAATACCTAATAATTCCTTGAATTCGTGGTTGCCCTCCCTTAGTATTATAATTCCTAATCTTTCATTTCTATCCCGTTCCAAACGTTCCCTTTGAATCCAACTTAGACGCCATCTTTCTGTCGCCTCGCACGTCAACAGGATATGTACCCAATCGTCCGTTTCACCGCAGAGAACGCAGATGGCCTTCCTCTCGATTGTTTTTATTTTTCTAATAGCCCAACCGCCCGTTCGAAACCAAGCTAGACCACATCGCGCTTTCATCCCTAACTGATCTATATAGTTTTCCATACCCCAGTCTGAGTCGAGAAGCTTCTGTAGAGAAAGGGATATTTTATCCAGCCGATCTGTTTAAAGTATTTGCGACTGTATGTCCAATATCCTTCTTTTAATTTTATAGATACATATAATATCATTGTAGATAAATTCTTCCCACATGTTAGCAAGACCGTACAAGAACTTTTTTTACTTTTCCAACCCACCCCGTTGGATACTCTCTTAATCTCTCTTCACGGAGACATGTGGCTGCAATAGAGTTTCCCTCCCTGAATAATTTAACGAAAACCTGTATTGCACACTGTTAAATTTCAACACTAATTCCTAAGTATCAAAATTCTTTGAAAATTCAAGAGTTTGAAATGTTACGAGATAATCGCATAATATCTTTCAAATAATTTGCTGCTACAGATTCAAGGATATTGGTACTTGATTCAAGTCACCAAATTTCAGCCCCGTATGTCATGGCTCGCGTAAGTGCACCACGGAACACTTTATCACAAACACTGACTCGGATACCAGGGATTTTGTATCTCATTTGGTTTATTATTTTGAGAGTAGCCATGCCTTTTACGCGTGCTGTTTTAATTTGCGAGTTCCATGACCCGTTCATAGTGAAGTTAATTCCTAAATACTTAAACATTTTAACTCTTTCAATTTCTTGGTTTCCGAATGTCCAAGTTTCATTTTTACTATACACTGTACCGTTTTTGAAAGCTATAATTTTGGTTTTCGATACATTGACTTTCAGTGAAAGATCCGAGCAGAACTTTTCAAGAGTATTTAGACCCTCTTGGAGACCCTTTATTGATTTCGAACAGATAACTAGATCGTTGGCGTAAAGAAGTCCAGGGACACATGATCCATTTATTTGCGGTGCCATAATGTCCGACTGATACACCTTTTCCATAATACCATCGATGAACAGATCAAATAGTTTAGGCGATAGTACGCAACCCTGTTGAATCCCTAGTGATGTTCTGGCGTTAGTAGTTAAGTCACCATTGTCACATCTCACACAGAAATTGACATCCTTGTACATTCCATGAAGTAAGTTTATCATCTTAGTTTGATCCATAACTTTTTCCTATTGACTGAGTCAAACGCTTTATCAAAATAGACGAATCCACAATATAATTTACCTCTTTCCAAGTTTATTTCTCTCTTAAAGAGGGTATCTAGGGTGATAACGTTATGCATAGTACAGACTCTCTCCTGGAAACCGCATTAGAAAAGGGGATATGACCTTGTTTCTATCACACAACTCTTTTTAGTATTTCGTTTATTACGCGACAAAATGTTTTTCCCAAAATTGGTAGTAACGAGATACCACGATAATTTTCTGGTGAGTGAATATTTCCTTTTCTTTTAAAGATAGGTATCAGAACAGCTTTAGTTCAAACGGACGGGTAAACATCTGAGTCTAGTATATTATTAATAGTCCGAGAATTATGTTCGGATCTAACCACCATAGTTCCTTAATGAAAGGTGGAATTCCATCAACCCCTGATGCTTTTTTGTTATCTATTGAATTTACAACAGAATTTACTTCGTCATATGATATATTACGATCTAGTTCGTCAACCCACTCTGAAACAAATCCGCACGTAACTACTTCTCATTGGCTTAAATGCATCGGCTGTTGACGGCAGAGAAGATTTTAAAAATATTCTAACCACTGATCAGTTGTTACATTTTTTCCCTCGTTGAAGATTTTAACGCGTTGAGTGTTTCCCAGACTGCGTTTCCCTTTGTTGCTTTCAGAATCCTTTCTATTCTTTTGATTTCATTTGCTTGCCAACGACTTTTCTTATCAATGAGTAAAGATTTATATTCTTGTGAATATGTAACGTAGCTTTGACGAGCTGCCTGAGTGTCAAGTATACGATAAATTTGCAGAGCTTTGGTAGCTCTTCTGCGGCGATTGTAACATTCTGAGTCAAACCAATTTTCCTTCTTTTTGTAGCGTTCTTAATATAGCTTTTCATTTCTTTACCTGCATCACAGCGCCTTTTCAACAGTCTGCCACACAGCGTCCGCCGCCCCCCACTCCGTCCGTCCACGAAGAGCCTGAACTAGCGCGACCGCGAATTCTTCTTTCTTTTCCTCATTCCATTTGTAACGGGTCATTTTGCGACATACCATGGGTTGAAGATGTGGCGAGGATTTGTTCAATTTCAATTTCAAAACAATATTTAATGGGAGATGGTTCGATCAACTTCTGTCTCCAATTTTGAAGTTCACTAACCGTTCGGCTGTTTGTTTACTTCCCAGCGCAATGTCAATAACGCTACATCCCTGACTATTTATAAATGTATAATGCACTTCTATGTCTTCACCGCATTTCCCGTTAAAGATATCTAATTGAAATATATCAGAAAATTCGAGGAGCTCTTGTCCCCTCCGGCGGTGATCACATCTTTAATGGCTCTACGCAGGTGTCTCCAGTCACGCAATCCTCCTACATCATATAGAGATACTGATACATTTTCCGAACCGATTCTTGTGTTAAAATCACCCATAATAAGGAAATCAGTTCTCGGAATCTTATTTTCTAGATCATTTACGAAATCGGATAAATCTACGAAGAAGTTAGGGTTATGATATCGCGATGTGATAGGTTGCCTGAACGCAAATATAATACAACAATTCCATTTCCCTGCTAATCTCAAACAAAGGGTGTTGTCCATTTCTGTTACGTACTGATTTGTCTCGAGCTTAAAAAGCATGAAATTCCCCCGGGAAACGACCTCTACGACTACGTCTCAACATCGTTTTATGAACACCTACGTATTCGCTGATGGGAAAAACTCGATCATGTGAACCCCAGGTCTCCATTACTCCGACAATATCAAATTCTCTCAGATAATCTGCAACATCCGGCATATCTAATTTACATCTAAGTCCCTGCACATTCCAAGAAATAACTTGTGTCTCCTTTCCAGATACCTATCTATCACCACCTCCCCTCCCTCGACTGCTGTCCCTACTGGTGCAGGATCGGACTTCGTCTCGACTTCGCGAGGTTACGTCGCGATAGCCTCCAATGTTTTTAACGCGTCGTGAGGAGGTAATAGAAGATGTCCATGTCCCTATCCCTCCCCCATCGCGAATCGAAAAAAGAATTATGCAGGAATTTTATACAGATTTTGTACTAGCATACATCAATTTTGTACAAGTCGCGATTATTAGTTATTAACTATCGAAAGGGGGGGGGGGCTGAGGAAATATTTCGCCAGCCCCTCCCAACACGAATTCAAAAATTGAACACTGCTATCGTATTCTTTGAATTTCTTACAGTTTTGTACAACAATCGAACATATTTCATTTGCGACCAATTTCATTCTTGCGTAAAATATCAGCAACCTATTAGCAACAATTTATTCCGCAAACAAAATTCGATATCTCCTTTGTTTCCAAAGACATAAATGTGGATAGTCCAGCTTAAGGTTTTAGCAGGAGTTTCCTCTGTTTCTTGAAAACGGCATGAGCAACCAATTTTTTTCTTGGGCAACCAATTAGCAACAAATTATTATGTAGGTCCGGGCTTTGCGCATTAAAGTCCGGGCTTTGCGCTAAGCGCACTTCAGCTTAATATACACTTATTAGCAACTACCAAAAAACATATTTTGTATTTTCATCTATACTACTTTCTTTCATATTTCACTTTTGCAAACAACTGTCTTTAAACTCTTTTTCAAACGTTGATTTATTTGATGTGAAAGTTTGACGAAATAATTCGCTAATTTGATTAATCGCCTCTATTTTCATGAACAGCTCCATACCAACAAATAATTAAGTAGCTTCAGATGTGAGGACTTGCAAAAATGTATTCGCTGTGATTCCTTGTTGACTTAGTAACCAGTCATCTGTATCGACTGCTTTTGAAAATGTTTAATCATGGTAGAAATTGATATTTACATACAATATAAATCTGCCAACTTGGACTGATTCATGTCATTATACAAGCGTATTTAAATAAGTATAGCACGGGCCAGAGACGAATAGTGTAATCTTAGTTATTCAAACTGAAATACTTCTAAAAGTGAGTTTTACGGTTGGTATTCGAACTTCGACTGACGAAACTAAAGCAACGTTTTTTCCTTCGATCACCAAAATGTCCTTGAATACGAAGTATTGTAAGCTAAAAGACATGTCGCTCGTCTTCATTATTTGTCGTAGACTTTAAGCAAGAAACCATGAAAAGGTCAGGAAACTTTTTCTTTTTTATGGTAAAATTAAAATTTTCTTTGGAGTCTATCAGGGAATTCTGCTAATTAAATCTTAATTTGAGCTAGACTTCTATGAATCGCGTGTTTTAACGGTATTTGGATATTTTCACAGACTTTATTCATTAACCACGACATGAAAAACTAAATTAAGGTATAAGAATTCTGTAGTATTTCAGAATCTGCAATACAAAATTATACAATGTATATTACAGAAACTATCGCCATAATTTTTGCATCCTAAAATCTTTGGTTTTACGTTTATTTTCTCAAGCCTTCAACGATGCTGAACGTAAGGTAAAATGAAAAATATTGTTGTGGGTCTCTCCTACTTCCTCGTGACCCGTACTAAATTCTAGTTTCTTGCATATATTTTAATCTCGTTTCTAATACGTGTCATTTTGTTTATTATTATGCAGTTGGAGCTATCGCGCTTCAGAGTTTACTACAGCTAATATTACTATGTAATAAAACCGTTCAATTTTTGAAACCGTGCGCGGAGGGGGGTCTGGTGATATTTTCCTCAATATTTTTATTAACAATAGNTACAAAATTGTACGAAATTCGTAGACTCAGCTCGCAAGCACTGTTTAATTTTCGAATCCGTGTTGGGGGAGAGGGGACTGGCGACATAGATTAACGACATTTTCAATTGTTGTATAAAATTGTACAAAATTTAAAGAATACGATAGCAGTGTTCAATTTTTGAATTCGTGTTGAGGGGGGGGACCTGGAGAAATATTTCCCCAGTCCCTCCCCTTTTCGATAGTTAATAACAAATAGCCGCGAATTGTACAAAATTCAAGTATGCTTGTACAAAAACTGTACAAAATTCCTGCATAATTCTTTTTTCGATTCGCGTTACGAGGGGCTGGGGAATTTTCGACCTCGGCCGACTTCCGAAAGTACCAGAAGTAGACAAAAAGAAAACAGTACATTTTCAACTTTTTTCAGTTTTCATGATTTTTAACTTTGGAGCAAATTTTTGTTTTTAAATAATAACCAGAATCTCGGATCATATTAGGACCACAGAGCCTCCAGTTTCGTTTTCCTCTCTCCTTGTTTCACAGATAATTTTAAAATTATCGAGCGGCAGCTAAAAAAATAATTTTGTAAAACTCTTTTTTTGCATCAGTAGTCGACCGTCTCGAAAATAAATGAGCCAGTAGTCATGATGGCTGGACCGCAAAGTGGTGACAATGTTATTTACTCTTGACAATTGTTTATTTCAACATAAATGAATTCTTTATAATATTATAGAATCCTCTTACATATTTTATACAAAATAGTTGAAACACACAATGATATTTCTCTTTTAAAAACCTACGGTGACTGGATTTGGAAACTTAAATCTATTATCCATAGAATTGCTTGAGAATACTAGAATTCAAAGCTTCCAAGCATAAATGGCGTAGAAATTTTTGAAACAATTTCTTTTGTTCTTATATTTCATAATTTTATGTTTTTATATTATAATTATGCGAAACATATTATATATTTCTCTCCGAAAACATGTGGAAAAGGGCATTTTGCTCTTGCAGTGAACACACGCTCATAACAACAAGAATTCAACAACAGATACTGCAATTCACGAGAAATCAAAATCGAAGTTACATCTAAGCTTTCCAAGCGGTTACCTCCTTCATTTCTGACATTCAGACGAATGACCAAACATGATGTTTCAAAGATTTGTCTTATTTCTTAATTCCTGTCATAAACTGTATAAAACGCACCTTCCTTGACTTAGAAATAATTAAATATTGTGTCAAAAACAAAACCGGAGCCAAAAAGTATTCCAAAGCATAAATATGTGGTTTTAAAGCCCGATGTGCCGAGTACTGGTGCACTATCAAAAACTGATAAATTAACTGTAGTACGATAAACAAAATACATTATTTTCCTATCAATAATATATGTTTTATAAAAGCATCGAGAAAATTTCAAGTGGAAATTACTTACCCTTTTCTCGAAATCAGGGATTCCCAATGTTTTCCACGATTACAATATTTCTATATACTACAGAAATGAGTAAACACAGAAGATTAAAACCTAGGAATGTCATAAATACGTTGTGTTCGGGTTCATTTTTATTAAATTTCTGCGTGGAATTAAAATATTACAAGATAATAGGAATGCAAATAAAACAACTCAATAGCACTTTAAATATCTCTCCAGTACGTGACTGGCCAAAAACATTGGCGGCAGGTCGGTCGGTTAGCTTGAGGGTGGGCGGCGGGGTGGCAAGCCCTTAGGGCAGGTACCAAGTGTCGAGTTTAAGGGGACCTAAAATTTTTAAAATTACAAAAACTTTACAATATAAAATACATAAAGAAATTGACGAAGCGTTTAACCGAAATGCTTTAGTCACTCAAAGGCTTTGATGAAATGTGATGAGAATCGGTAATTTTGCAAAAATTAATCCAATAGAGTCAGTAATAGAACCAATATGTAGAAAAATTATATAATATTTTATTTTAACTGAATAAAATCTAGGATATATATATATAGCGTACTACAGAAACCTATTTATTTGGGGCGATAGGAAGTAGGAGGTGGGTGCAGGGGTGCACCCGGGTTTTATTTATGGGGGCTTAAGGAATGTGATCATAGCTTCAATGATGGGTTCGATAGGATACGTTTTTATTGGGGCTTTACGGCTCGCCGACATCGAGGTTATTGGAGTCCCACTTTTTTGCTCAGGTAGGGAAAATGCTGTTATGCACTAAGGAGAGCCAACATGACTCTCCCCGCGTGTGGGCCTCATCGAATGACTCGACCATACCCACTAAATCCCTCCTGAAATTCCATATATCCAAACACAAAGAGACAGGAAAAGAGAGACGTTTTCCTAAAACATTATAAAAAACGATAACAAAGAAAGATGTAGATTTAAAGAAAATAAATGTAAATTCAAAGAAAAGAAAAAAGAAATAAGCATGTAAATCCAAACTCTCCCGAGAACATGTGGGAGGAGTCCCGATTCATTTATGGATTTAAGTCATGACATACAAAAAGATCAGATACTGTGCCAAAGGCCACATTCCTGAAGAAATCTACAAAAGCATATCAAAGTCGATAGGATACAAATGAAAACAATGGGAAAAACCTAAAGATCCGTAACCTTGCCATAACACGCGATCGAAAAGGTCAGTCGATGAAGGGATGTAGAACATAAAAAACAATTTAAATATATCAAGCGATGAAAATACTTCCTTGATATGAAATCGCTTTCTAGAAAAATAGCAACTTATAGAAAAAATAACAAAGAAGAAGATTCTATGATCGATTTTTTTAGTAAATCACATCTTTATAAACGTATTGTAGAGTATGTGACGTATTGAAGACTATGTGTGCTTATCAGTCGTAACAAAGGAACCAAATTCATTCTTAAGAGACTTATTTCCTCGAATGAATATTACGCATCGACTATAGTATAGCAACGGTAGACATAAATGAATTTTCATCTCTTTGTTCGTTATGGCTTCCTTCAGCCAATTCGTGTGACCAAAAGTTTACTCACTTGGCACATCTGACGATTTGCTATTGGCCATTATTCTGAAATAATTGAGCTTGAGGAATCGGAAACGAATTTGGAATCGAAATGAGAATCGGAAAAAAATCCATCTTTATCATCAATACTTAATTGATCGACTAATTTAATATTTTATATGGTAATTTAGTAAAAGTTATTTTTAATGAGACTAGAAAGTTACTGTAAAATAATCACTATTAGTCTCTATACTAGAGGCTCCAGTACAATTCTATAGACAGCAGATCATGAGGTTATTAAATTAAATTAGAACTCACCAATTGTCCGGTTTTTGTTTGATCCCATTTTTCTACCAGCGTGATTGTTTTTTGTTTTTTTCGCTTCCTTCACCATCCACATGACGCTATTAATTGTATTAGCTTTTCTAAAATAATCGTTTAAAGCCCGTGTCATGGTTAATTGTATTTTTAGTACGTTTTACTACACAGATTGCATTCACGAAGAGAACGAACACTCCGCACTCAGTGAATTGACGTGACCCACTTGGCGGAGTTCCATTTTTTATATTTTATTTGACCTCTCGGCCTCCCCGTCTCCTAGTTGGCGGAGTATGATCGCCACTACTATCTTTCTGCGAACATGATCACTTTGCTGGACCTTTCCCTTTCCATACGTGTGAAAAGATAAGCCACGGCGCCGTGAAGTCGACAGCTGCCTAGGGTTATTTTCATTTCTTGTAGGGACTATCACGTTTTGATGACATACCGATCTCTGGACGGAATACGAAATGTGGTATGACCACAGGTTGCAACTTGTTCAAAAGGAATTTAAATCGTGTTATTTTGAAATAGTTTTAAATACGCTCAGAGACATTATTCAGGAAGAGAGCAGATTAGGTTCTCTTCAATTACATATCTTCATAGATTTTTTATCACGAATTTTCATCGGATTTTTTGTGTGAGTACACTATCATTCATGCTAATGCCACAAGAACTACTAATAACTGAATTAAGTACTTATATTTAACCCTGAATAGATGATAAACCGTCTAGCTATAGAGCAGCATGGAAACATAAACATACTATGAAAAACCTCTCTAATAGAAAATCGGCCCTATGAATTATATATGAGATTCCTACCCGAGAGGAACCCCACTTGAGGGTACTAAAATGTTTTAATGTATTTGGATGAATTAAAATATTTTTGATATCGCCTCAATGCGTAAGAATTATGCTAATACGTCCGTATGAAGGAAGTGTTGATATCTAAGAAGAAGGTTGAGAAGGACGTCTCCGGAATGAGAGATGAACTGATATTTCTGTTTACGTTGTGATATTTACAGAGATCCCATCAGAGCGGAGAAATCGCGGCTGGAACCTGGGTTCGTAAAAAAGTTCAAAAGATAATAGTTTACTCGAAGTCGGAGAATTTGCAAACCTTCATGCATGTCTATAAATCAATTTTGATCCTAAAATTATGCTCTCTGTAGTTTCGATTTTGTACAGTTAATTTTTGTTTTCGTTCAACAGAATAATTTTTATATTGATATTTGAGGGGGGGGGACCAATTGAACTTGGACGATACCCGAATCGTTTACTACACCTCTTGTGTTGACACATTTGACTTACGAAAGACATGTGTCAATGCGACGTCGTAGTAGCCCTTCGGGGCGCTGCTCATGACACCTTCACATTTTCTTATCAGCGCCTTCGTCGTGTGCTTAGTTGTAACTTACTTCTCTTTTCCGTTTATCATTTTAGAATTTTTAATAGTTTATTTTTAAGAGAGGGCACACGTATCCTCCTCCGAGGGCACTTTTATCCTCTTTCCGAGAGGGTGCACCGACCGGTCGGCAAGTCCATGGTGTTAAATGGTGATTTTTAATGGGGTTTTAAGGCTCGCCAACATCAAGGTCATTAGAGCCCTATTGAATGGTGTTATTCACCGTGGATCAGTCCGAGCCTGTTAAGAAATACTATTTGTAAAAATAGGTTAAATGGGTCAGCCACGCTGAGCATTCATTGTTGATGGGTGTTTGGAAACAAGGAATAATTAGGGAAAGAAGTAGTTGAAAAAATTTGCAACTAATCCTCGCACAGTATTGTTTAAAAATTGATTATTTTCAGTAAATGGTATTTTTAATTTTATTAGTGCATTTTATTGTATGGCATTCAATTCTCTTTGATATAGGTTGAATTCAGAAATCTGCCCCACCTTACGTTTTGAGTTGGACACGCCCTTGCTTCAGTAGCATGCCTAGGCGAGACCGGTCCACCCTGGGTCTCATCAAGTGAGGGGCATCAAAATTTGTCACCAACCATTATTTAAACTCGTAAATTTGAAAATGAATATCTGAAATGTTTTAAAACCCGTAAACTAAATAATATTTGAGCTTTTTAATAAATGAAACTACAATTTCAATCCTTTTGAACATATCAGAGCGTTGAACATGTATTAGTAGGGATGCAAACATGCTTGTATATGGAGACCTAAAAAACTTTAGTGCGGGGATCACCAAAAAAAAACTCCCGTCCCGAGCTTCACGAGTTCTTGCTTAATACTATAATTTAGAAACGGAAATTTTAGAAAAACTGAAGACTCTATCAGAAAATTATTTGAGTAAAATTGCTAAGTTATATAACTCATTTAGTGAATATGTAACTCTCAAGAACAGAATGTGGTCAATGACAGAAATTTTTACCCACAACGCATTGTGAACAAACCGAAGTACCCGCAACTCATAATGTGCACTTCAATTCGGTCATTGTCCGAAATACAATACATACAGCGCGTTATAGTTAACCATACCTGCTTAGATACCTATTAAAACTTCCAAAATGAGATCACAATACCTGCTATGCGATCTGGGCAAAACAACGTTCCAATTTTTTCCCAACCCATTAGTGTACAACTATCAGTTCAACTATTTTTAAGCCATAACCAAGGAGATATAGGAAGGAGACGAATCGGCGTTTTAAAAGTGGATTTTCGGTCGTTCCACCAGAAAGCACTGCGAGCGCATTTGCCTCAAGGCCATGGATAGATAGCATTTGCCTCAAGGCCATGGATAGATAGCATTTGCCTCAAGGCCATGGATGTATCTATGGCCTTGATTTGCCTTAATGTACTATAAGTACAGGTGTTCGCATGCGCCATATTGGATCTAACATGGAGTCATAATATATGACACAGCACTTGTAAGCATAGGAATCGCGCCACTTTAATTTTGAGAATTTATCATTTTTTGGCAAGTTCTTGAAGGAAAAAATATTGTAATTAAATTGTGAGTAGTTTCTAGGTCTGATCGTGATACGGAAATATTACAATTTGATTTTTATTAGTTCTTGAAATCACGCGAATTTGTTTCAAATCTTAACCAAGAAAATTCTTTACCAAATGTAATTCAGTAAATGAGACAAATTTTATATCATTATTACACTGTATTATTGTCCTAAACTACGCAATATGTTGGCAACACATTATTATAGAGTTATAGGTTATATATTTATTCCGCAGAACCTCTTTATGTTACAAACTTGATTTGGCAGTCAGAATGTTTAATAAAATAATGATTTTTTAACAGCTATACAATACTTATGTATAAATTTCACCACGATTTACAGTAATTTTAGGTTATCAAAATGTATTCTATTGCACTTGCCTATTTGTCAACAGATATCCGAAAATAAATTTAATGATTTGCCTTGAATTCAGCTCGCGACCCTTTCACTGCTTTAATGTGTTGGAATCGCCTTTGAAATAAAGTATACAAAGCAAGTGCACAACTACGGGGTGGGAGGAAACTTCAAGGTGCCTTGAATAATGCTTGAAACGAAGTAAAGAGGGACAATAAACATGCGCGCGCATGTTTCTACAGTCAA
Source organism: Laupala kohalensis (assembly GCA_002313205.1). NCBI lineage: Eukaryota > Metazoa > Arthropoda > Insecta > Orthoptera > Trigonidiidae > Laupala > Laupala kohalensis. Next base: position 989,066 of record NNCF01126794.1, read on the forward strand.
TAAATTTCAAGTTTCGTACTGACGACAGGTGCTCATTTCTATTAGCGAAGCAGTTTTACTGCGAAGGTTACACGAGGAATATGCTGTGGAATGAGGAATCTGTCTACCGCACGTGAATAAAAAGCGGGTTTGGACCAAGTATAAGGTAAGATTTTTGAATGCATACTTGATGTTTAACTGGCTTATACTTGAAAATAATGATGGAATTCTAATAAGTTATCATAGTTAATTTTTACCAACTAGAACTCCACTGGATTCACATTCTCGTTAGGGTGGTGAGTAATATATACAACGCATCTTTTCTGCTTAATTTGTTATGTTCCAAGCAGGAAAAGTGGGAAAGCATCATTTATACTTTAATAGTGGACTCTGATTTTGTTCCGAAAAACTTTGCCGTGGTTCTCACCTCAACTTAACTTACTCTAGGAACCTACTCTAGGTTTGGAATAAGCAAGTTATAGTATAGTAGGTGTATTAGTAAGGCTAACAATTGTTGTTGTTTTTTTACAGGACGACTGAGAACGTTTTATAGACCGGACTAGACTGTACTCATTGAAAAATTGGAGGAGACAAAGAGTTGCCAGAAATCCTTGTAAGTTGCTACTATGACCAAATTTTATTTTTATTTCTTTTCCTCTGAGGTTCTAGCATGGTAAAGTAGTACATAGGTTTTGGAATTTTCGTATTTGTGGGCTCCGCTTCAGTTTACGTGATTCTCTCTCGAATTTTTTTAAATTTTAGGCATTATTTGAGGCCTTTCTGAAAATAACTTAGCGTGAGCAAACAATTATTTACGATCACCAAAATAGGCGAACGCGCGTAACGGAACTTTCGGCCATATCGATCGCAAAAAAAATTAATTACATAAATTATTTCAGTACAAAATGATTCTCCAAAAAGAACACAGATGCAATGACAATAAATAACGAAATTACCGCACAACTATACGAACTACAGTAATTTATAGACTCGCTCAAAATCCCTATAAAATTTAATTAAAATACTCCATACATCACCATTAAAAAAGTATGTTAAGAAGAAAACAAGTTGTAAGTGTAGTTTACACTTTTATCAATACTGGATAGTTGGTAGCATATTGATTGGTGCATAATAAATTGAAAATATGGTGATATAGGATCACTAGTCTTTATTATTATTAATTAAAGCGAAATCTTTTTTTGCTGACGTAGTCGCACTCGCATTTGCCAAAATATTCTTCTGAATTAAGAGCCTCAAGATGCTGACTACGTCAGCAAAAAAGCTTTCGCTTAAATTAATAATAATAATAATAAAGATTATTGGTGATACTATACCACAAAATTTTCAATATTATCAATACATAACATTATATTTTAAAGCCAAAGTTGTTTTTAACACAGAACACGTTCTCATCATAACACCCTATTTATAAAACAACATTGTTTATCCAGTTCACACTTTTGCCGATGCTAACATATATCTTTTGTAGCCAAAATTGTTTTTAGCAGAGGACATGTTCTCACCCTAACACTCTATTCATAAAACAAAAATGAATTGCTCATCCAGTTCGCACTTTTGTCGATGCGAACATACTATTTTACAGCCAAAGTTGCTTTTATTAATGGACACTATTTACCCAAACACTATACTTTTTTTAACATAATTAGTTGTCTATGTAGTTCAGTATTTTATTGACACCTATCATAGTATTCTTAAAGTAGTATAAGTAATAATAATGATAATAACATGATTTATAATAATAATATTAATAGTATGATTCATAATAATATTATATTATTACGGATAATAACAATTAACTTTACTGTCAAAAAAAGCTTTAACTTCGTATCACCACGTGGTGCACAATATACTAATTTAGTCTAGGAAAATTACCCTAAGCCAGAGGTTCCCAAACTTATCCAAGTCGTGGCACACTTAAGAGAATTAGACTTTTCTCACGACACCCTCGTCATACAAAATCTCTCTGTGGTATATTATTATGTAATATCTATATGTGTGTAAGTATGTATCTCGTTTCGGCCAGCTAGGACCACGGACTGACGAGTACTCGTAGGGCTCAGTTATTGTGTGTGTTTACTCACTAGAAACACCGTGAATTTGAAATAGGAGGAAGAGCGTCTGGATAGGATCCAGATTGCCGTATCCGAATATTACAACTGCGGTGGTTAGTGGCAGAGGGTGATTGTTAGCCGCAGAGAGTGAACTTTTCATACGCCACAGCTATTTAAACTGAGACATGAAATTTTATCTTGCCCCACCCGGGATGACTTGGTGACGAGCAATCACGCTGACACCATGGCCACGAAGGGGACTCTAATATCTATATATTATTATGTAATGTATTGTGTTATTATTATTATTATATAATATACCACAGATAGATATTGTATGACANCATAATAATATACCACAGATAGATATTGTATGACGAGGGTGCCGTGAGAAAATTCTAATGCCCTTAAGGGTGCCTATATATAAAATGAAATTGGAGAAAAAGAAATTAGAGAAGTAGTAAGGATATTAACATAATTAATGCAATTCGTATTTAAAATTCATGCAAGTATTATAATTGTAATCGATAGGGAAACATATTAATAAAATTTAATTAATAATAAAATAACCTTGGTATACGTGCGTTTTGTTTTAGTGTGACGGGTGAGCCTGCTGCTCACTGCACAGTTGTTCAAACCGCGGAATAAAGTTTTATACAGCTACTCTGATTTCTTTTTCGACATTAATTTTCGAACGATATTTGCTCTTTATAACAGCAACTGCTGAAAATCCATCTTGGCACAGATATGAAGTCGCACAGGGAATGAGAGCCCTCATCGCTTTTGCTCTTAGAATGGGATACTAATTTTTTATAGATATCCAAAACTCCGTCAAATCCAAACAAACGAATTTTGCTTTCAGGTTTTTGTCACTTAATAGCTCAATCAAATTTTATTCTTCTTGTGAAGTGAGTTCTTTTGGAGCTTCAACATGGAATTGATCTTGGATCCACGCAAACTTCTTGGTTTGGTCTTCTGGGAAGTACTTTGCGAACCAGTCAGCTAGTTGTGACAGGTGCTCTGTGAGAAATGTCAACATACTACATGAAACCTTATCTCCACTACAGACCATGTACTGCTGCAATACAGGAAAACAATCTTTGCCTCCATTATCATTCATTTTTGTTTTCCACATCTGTAGTTTTTTCTTGAATGCTGAAATCCTCTCAAGCTTCAATATATGAATACTACGGCCCTGAATAGAAACATTCAATGCATTTAGTTTTTCGAATATGTCACACAAGTATGTCAGTTTCAGCAGGAAGTCTGGATCCGCGAAATTGTTGGCGTTCACATGATCATTTTCTTTCAAAAAATTGTAAATTTCTTGTTGAAGTTCAATAGTTCGAGATAGTACATTGGCACGTGAGAGCCAACGCGAGCTGCAGTAGTATATAAGGGACGTGTGCTCGACCCCCAAATCCTTGCATAGGTTTTTGAAAAATCTGGCTTTAAGTGGTCTAGTTTTTATGTAGTTTACCACGTTTATTACACATTCTAGGGCGAGATTCATTGGAAGACTCAGCGAATTCGATGCAAGTACTTATCTGTGTATGATGCAATGGGTCCACAAACAATACGGGATTTGCGACGAATCAGCGCCTGCAGTCTTCCGTATTGACCTGACATTGATCGGCCACCATCAGTGCACACCGATGCACTTTGTTCAATCCAAATAATTTTCGGTCAGAAGTGTATGAAGGATATCGAACACATCTTCAGCCCTTGCACTTCCTGTAATGCTTTTACAGAAGGTCTTTAACGATGTACAACCATCAATGAAACGTACATAGGCGATGAGATGTGCATCCTTATTGCTGTCTGTGGCCTCATTGAGTTGCAGTCCTAATTCATTTCCTTTCATTTTTTCTATCAATTGATCGTTGAGATCCTGAGTCATGTGCTGGATTCTTCGATTGATGGTGTTGTTCGACAAAGGAATACTCGCCAGAAGTTTCCCCGCATTTCCTCCTATCATTATATTAGCCATGTCCACAGCAGCCGATAGAATAAATTCCTCAGCAATAGTGTGGACCTTTTTGCACTTCGCTACTCTATATGCTTTTTGGCACTGACGCTTGCTTAGTGAAAACATTCTTTTGTTGGTGCAAATCTTTCATGTTTCTGCTAAAATATTCACGTGGTTTATCGACCTTGTTGGGATGCGTTGTTAGAAGGTGCCGACTCAATTTACTTGGATTCATGCTCTCGAATGATATAACTTTATAACAGATCACACACTGTGGTCTCTCTTCATCGTTGACTCCCATTGAAGTGAACCCAAAATCCAAGTAGCTCTCTTCGTATTTGCGCCATTTCCGCTTCTTTCCACGCACGTCACACGTCGATGCATGATCCTTATTAGTTCTTGCGTTGCATTATCGTTTTTTTTTCATAAAAAATCTATTCATTTTTATGAAATATATATACAGCTTTCTTAGAACACGATGTGCACAGCGACCACTAGCGAGATAACTGACGATGAGAGTACCTGCCCGAATAATCAGACGATCTGAGCAGTCGGAATGTCTACAATGAAACTCAATTGATTGTAAGGTTGATAACATTTCACCACTACTGCTTTTATTCTGTAAAATTTCATTCCTTGAATACATAAACGTATTATTAGATATTATAATTTAATATTATTGTTAATTGTTGTCGGATTGCATAAATAGTAAATAACACGAATTTAGCCAATATGAAATGATCCATCAACTCCAAAGTTGTGTATTAAAGTGAGAGGTTATGAAAATAAATTCGCATTAATGTATATACCATATTATCAGTTTTCGTCAACTTGAGTTTTCGTCATGACGAGTTTTCTAAAGTGGTCACAGGTCACAATCACTTCCTTCACTTCTGTCATTCTACTACCTATTGGAGAACTACTTTTCTAACTAGTGTACTAATTCCTTTTTTCGAATATCACGTATTTCGCGCTAAGCTAGCGAGAGCATGTTCCATCGACGAATCAGCGTGTTCATCATGTCGTGTGCAGAATATCCGCGTTAGTATATAGTGCTCTTAAATTTTTATTATAACTTCATATTCCTGCATCTGCTCAACAAAAGACGCATCAATAGTGAAAAGTAACATTATTTAGAAGCAAAAACAGGTAATGTCATCTTTTTACGGCTGAGTCACGTAAACTCAAGTTTACCCTATTTTTGTCGCAAAGTTGTAAAATTCACCGTTGTATTTATCCAATGAATCACGTGTTTGTTATCAGAATGGACATTAAATCATTTTTAATTTTTGAGGACTGATGGAGATTAAAAGCAAAACTTGTGGTTTAAATTCTAAGTGTTCTTCACTTTAAAATTATTGCCTTGGATGAATAATTAAGTTTTCTTACACTTGACTTAAATACATCAATGGCTCTACTTTCAACTAAAATAGTGGAATCAAGTTATGGTGTTATATTTGTTTAAATTATTGTATTTGTTATTTCAGGAGATACAAGAAAGGCTAAGCTGATAGGGATGCCAATCAGTATCTAAACAGCTATGTGAACATAGACCAGTTAATTTACAAATACTAAGTATTAAGACAAACTTAGGTCACCTGTACATAGTATGGTATGTTAATGGATCATTTTTTGGTAACATGTCCCATGGCAAACAATTAAATTGTTAACAAGCGTTGAAAAAATAAATTTTATATAAATTATGAAAAGACCTTTGCAAGATCTATAAAAACTGCAATTATTGATTACCTATCCATATTATTGTAAATGCATTTTAGTGGATCGTTTTTCAAAAAATGTTTCTTTACAAAACATTACTAACAATTTGATACATTGTTAAATTTGTTTTAAAATAACAACATAAGCTAGTCTATTATATTACGTGAACGTATTATTTTTTCAAATTCTTTTCTATGCAAGCCATACAAGAGACAGGTCTTTATTGAAGATGCATTTAGGGTCTATCACCAGTCTTTATTACAGGACCTTGCTCAAGTACTTTTAAGTGAATTTGTCTCAATAGCTTTGTCAATTGGCTGATTAATATTTGTTATGAAAAGGTTACTACGCAAGAGAGAATTTTTTCATAGTTTTTAAAACAAATATTTTTATACAAATTACTAACATATACATATTTGTAAGTTTCTTGCAGGTGATTTAATATTACTATTATTTGACTATTAATTTATTGCTAAATTTTTGACCATATGTCACAGCAGAATGAGTGCATTGAATTAGGTATTTTTTAAATTTTGTGTGCTTGTATTTTTATTGGAGCATTGGGTTTCTAAGTTTTACTTAATTTAGTATGAATTATTTTCTACCAGTTCTCAGAGATTACTATACTACTCGCTTTTATAAACCCCTCTCTCTCATTTTTAAATTTTATTTCTTGTTTGTATTTGTCCAAGTCTTATTTTTATTATTTAAATATGTTAAGTTGGATTCTTTTTACTTAATATGGGTAAAGTGTTATTTTTTATGGTGGGTGTTTCTATGATGTAGGAATGGAAGAAAAAATGTCTCAATGGGTAATTTTAAGTCTTTGTTTGCAGACTATGTGAAGAAAAATGGACTTATAACTACCTCTTAAAGGGGAAATTTATTACATTTAATTTAAATTCTTTGAAACCTACATGATTCAGCACCTTATTTTGTGGAACATTCAGCTTAAAAATAGAACTAGTCTGAAAATGACTAGTGGAAAAATTGATAAAAACTCTTTTAATTCATTTCTTTTTAGTTTAGCTGGTATATGATTAGATGTTTCCACATATTTTTAAAATGATCTAAACAATTAGGCAATGTGGAACTTTAAACAAACACAGGTTCTGGGACTTACTATACAAGATAACATGAAATGGAACTGTCACCTAGAAACACTGAATATGAAACTCAGCACAACAAACTATGCCATCAGAGTTCTAACAGCAAATTGCACAACAGATACCCTTCGAACAGTATATTATGCAAATGTCCATTCCATTCTAAAATATGGTATAATATTTTGGGGACAAGCACCAGAAACAAAACAAACTTTTTGTTTACAGAAGAGAATAATACGAACAATTACCAACACTAATAAACTTTCTATGTGTAAACCATTATTTGGAAAGTTGAAAATACTTCCACTGCCATGCATGTACATTTTTGAAACTTTGTACTTTGTAAAAAAGGATCTATTAGACAAAGGACCACACTATAGATTTAATTCCACTGTTCATGTTCACAACACTAGACAGGCCAGAAATATCCATCTACCACAGGTAACATCCATTCTTAGCCAGAAAAGCACTTATAATGCAGGTATACAGCTATATAATGCGTTACCACTGAACCAAAAAAACATCAATACACTGAACCCATTCAAAACAAAATTCAAACAATTCTTACAACAGAAACTCTACTACAGTGCACAAGAATTCCTCAATGGCAATAACTAATGTATGACATACAATCTGTTGCAGGTAATCATTAGAACAAAGGTGCAGAAAGTGACCTATGATGAAGGAAACTATCTAACAACATCAAATTACATTGTTTTATCATAAATATAGACCTCGACATAAATTAATAAAATAAAAGTAAAATAATAGAATTCCTACCATAGATATCCAATAACCCTAGCCTAAATAAATACTAATATTCTGTAATAGTAGAAAATAGTTGTATTTTATGTTAATTTCTACTTAGCCTAAGTTAAATGAATATGGTTAAATGTATCAAAATTAATATAATGTTGTAATTCTTATATGTAAATATTATTGTTTTTGTTGTTAGTTCTATGACTCGCCATACATCTTTGTTATGATCTATGTGGTTCAATAAAATAATAATAATATTATTATTTTTATTATTATCCTAGTTCCAGTGTTGACCGCCAGAGGTCTTACGTATAGACGTTTGTTTATAGCTACGGTTTTATTGTATTCCTATCTTGTCTTGTGTGGTTTAGAGCTAAGTAAAGCTTCCGTGTTTTTCGTATCCTGTGTTTTCTCATTCCAAATCCCGATACCCAACAAGAGATTTTTCTTGTGATTAATATTCTAATCTCCTTGATTCATTTGTTAAGACCTAGATATTAGCAAAATAGAAACTCTACAAATTTCCAGCATGAATTGAAGTAGAATCAAGAGTTGAACCAAATAATCAAGCTTGAATCACGTTTGATTTTAGGTTGATTCTTGGATATAGTACAATGTTTACCTTGATTTCGCCTTGAATAAACCTTCGCTCAAGCTTGCAACTCAAGTTGGAATGAAGCTCAAAGAGCGTCAACTAGCGTGCTTGAATTTACCTTGAATATTCCTCGAATCAGGCTTGCATCTTGAATGATCAAGCTTGATTCAAGTTGCCAGTTCCGACGTGTCAAGGTGGAATCATGGGTGATTCAAGTCAATTTTGCTGTCTAGGAATGAATATTTATAACTAATGTTAACCACGTCACATAAATACTCTTTTTTAAATTTCACTTCCTTCATTAACAATAAAATTAATGTTAAATATTTTTTCAAGGCGTTATCCACTTGCATTTTCTTAAAGGGTATGCTTCGTTAGATCCAATACGGGGCATGCGAATACTTGTACTTACAGAGCCTTAATTTGTCTGATCTTGAGACATGGAATGACTCTTGTCGCTACGGAGAATTTGCGAGTAAGCTGTAATAATCTTAAGACAAAATAATATATACACTTACAGTTTCTGTCATGAAAATGTTTATAGATAAAATTTCATGATAAACAACAATTCGTCTTTCACAGGACCATTCACTATCCCATTCCGCACGTATCACATAAGCCGATGTATGTGAAATTGTCCACCATGATATCGGGCTTCACAACGCCTGTTAACTATTCAATATATGCAACAAACTGATTATAGATATGTTCATAAATATCACTTGATGAGTCACAAAGATAAACATATTTTAGACATTTTCACCGAACAGGTGCTAATTGCAGGCAATTTTCTCATTCTTGCCACCACAGACAAATATTTTGAGAGGTTAGGAAACTTAGTTTGGATTGACCCCGGCTTTAAAAGAGCCTCCCCCGTTCAACCATTGAAACCGTTCCATCAGGAAGCTTGGTTTCATAATTTCTTTGGATACATTCCTTATAAAAGTGTAAGTCGCGCAAGGAATTGCCTGCACTGAAAACTATCTTTACAAGGAATTGCCCTTCTACAAGTGCACTGTACTATCAAAAATTGTTAATTATTTTAATTTACTCACATAATGATTTCAATAATGCTGACCCACAACAATGTTATGCCACTATATTAATAGCATATTAAAAGAGAAAAAAAATGACTGTTTAAGGAAATAAACAAAACACTCAACATTGTGAAAAATGCCTTGCAATATAGCCTACTACTTGAAATCTGTACACATAATGAATCACGTTTCTATGCTAGATATCTATAATAACAGTAATTTTGTACAGAAATAATCATGGAAAAAAGTTCATTACATGTTGTTGTTTTTGTTTTTTACAAATTGAATTGAATAAATAAAGCAAACCTTGGCGCCGAAAATAGGTTTGGATTTTTCTGTCCCAACAACATACTTCATTTTATGTCCTTTGGATAGTTACTGGTACAAAACAGAAAGACATTTTGTCTCGTAAATTACTTTTAAAACTTTCAAACGAGTAAAAATTGCCTTTATACGCGTATACCACACACACACAGGCAAATGGAACACCAATGCTATCTGTTGGCAGTGACGATTTTTGGTCCACATTTCGCCGGGAAAGCAGGTGGCCGATTCATCTCCTTCGTTTATCTCCATGGCCTGTCAACTGTCTAGTCAATTACTTTGTAAGCAGATTAAAATATAAGAAAAATGAACGGCACGACTCGTTTAAAATCAATATGATCCATGCGTTTTATACTAACCTGTTGTTATTACTCAGTAGTTATTTTTATCCACTGAAGTGTTTGAACTTTGTTTCACTAAAATTTTACATTGATATAAATAAGAAAATTTTTCAATATTTATTTTCAAGACTTCTCTGTTTCTGAATGCCATGTAGATAATACAGGAGTTTTCAATAAGTGATGAAGGGAAGTTTCGTATCATATAAAGAAGTACTAAATCTTGTTTGTACTATATTTTTATTGTAATTAGTACAGAATTCCTTCACTTGAATACAAAAACATATCAGAATTCAGTAGTATTTGCTTTTTTTACAGTACAAGACATTCCAAAAGTATCTATGGTCATCTATTAGACGTGTCTCAATGAATGTCTAATAATATTAAAAGTTCTTTATATCAAACTATCTTTGCACTAAACACAACTCATTGACCAATATGTACAATTATCAGTCAATGAAAAATGTGAACAAGTCTGTTTGGTAAGTAACTATTGTGTGTTCTATGTAAACAGACTTATGATGTAAATACAAATTATGTCCATCTATGAAAATATTGATCAAATGACAGTAAAAATTATTTTTGGTATAAATATTTGCATTTGAGTCTGTTCTTTACAACTTATATTTTGAAATAAGTCAAATATATTTAGTTCTTTCTTGAAGGAGATATTTTTACATTACTGAATCATTAATTAGAAAAAAATATCATGCATTTGGTATTTAAGTATGTGAGGTTCAATGTTTCGTGGCACATCAAAATTAGAAGTGATGAATATATACATAATGACTGTTCATGTAGAGTCGACCATCTTGATAATGCACTTAATGGCCTTTTCATTTGTCATCTCTTCAGTTTTTTTTTCAGGAAAACTTGTTTCTCTAATCTGAACAGTCATTTATTCATTTTTGTTTGAACATTATGCTTGAGGTAACTCCATCTCAGATATCACTGGTAGTTTAGAAAGAAAGAGAGAGAGAAAGAAATAGTCATTAAACAACACTAATTATGTTTGAGAAATAAAATATGTACATGGATATACATAAACATAATTATATAATTATTTGGTACTTTATTTATTGTAGTCCACATACACTCTCACTACTTCTCCTGAGTATTTCCTCTGCGATGGCATAAAGTAGAAGTCTGGCTGGAGTTCATGGGAATGACGTGGCGGTCCACCTCTATTTCTATCTTGAGTATAATATCCATTGTGGTGAGATGGCACTTGATGGGCCATTCGAGGTAATGAATATGTTGCTCGCTCTGGTGGTCCTGCCATAGGATACACTGATCGTTGTACTGGCTGTTTGTCTGGATAATGCCCACCATGATCTAAAGCAACTAAAGGCCTACTGTGATTTAATGTTAAAGGCCTCTGAGAAGAGCCATTGCTTGGCAGAGTAGTGGAAGAACCTATTCCCATGCTACCAGGTACAGCTTTTTCTTCTGGTTCATAAGCCTCAAAGGCATAATTAGTGTTGGCTGCAGAATAATCCTTCCATGCAGAACTTGGAATAAGATGATCCTACAAAATTGAAAAAAAACTATTCTCAAGAATTCTATAGGAAGGAGTTTTGACAACTATTCACATGTTTACCTTTACAACAAAGACACACCACTGAATCACAGGAAATGTTAATCTAATACCATATTCATTCATTATGTGAGGTCTCAAGGGTGTATGCCTGCTTTGAGCTCATTGCAACTGAAGTCAGTAAACCCAACTTCAAGGAACTCTAAAGGCATACTCAGACAAATCCTTAATGTGACAGACCTAATTATTTCTTTATTCTCATACAGTTATTCCAATTCTTTAGTAAAACCTATTTCTACTCAATGAAACTTACATTTAAAAACCTCACCCCACAGCAAAGTGTAATGCATAAATTTTAGTTCCTAAGAATACAGAATGTAAAATTGATTTTACCTTTCCAACATCTTACGAGAGCAATAAATAAACATTTAAGTATGAGAATGTTTTGTAGCATGTAAGATATCAAGTGGAATGTATTTACCTTATTATATGTTTTGGGCTGTTTCACTGTTCGAACCAGAGTGCATATGGCTTGAATGATAGCAATAAGAACAAGAGCACCAACACAACCAAGAATGATGTACAACTTTGTTGGTGTAAGCCAAGAACTAGATCCAACAGTGGATGGATTTGATTTCTCAGCTATAACTATAGCAAGAATAGAAATATTATGGATTATGAAACAGGAATAAAGTCAAAGACTAATATAACTCATGTTAGAAAGAAAGGAAAACTAACATTTTTGTACATCAACAACATGGTATTCAGGATCAACAACTAAAATGCCTACTTTCCCACTGGATACAGTACTTTTCAATGCCTCTTCAAGAACAGCAGGAGTCTCTTCAATGGCTTTTTCTTTCTCAAATTCTGCTTTATCCAATTTCATATTCATTTTAACTACGACACCATCTCTTTCCCTGCAATTATAATTGACAATTCTGTGAAAACCAATAATTTCAGACAAATTAAATATAATGAAGACTTTTATGACCAGACTCATGAATAAATGAAGAATTTTCTGGGATGCAAAGTCATGGTCTCTTTTGGGTAAATAAAAAGGTCTAGCCTGTTACTGCAGTAAGAATCTTCAGTAATGTGTTTTATGATAATGGAGAAGATGCAGACTGACCTACTGCAGTTACAGGTAAATGTTTGGAGTAACTTAAGAAACTCTACTGCTTTTAGGTTTTAAAATTCTTCCTTTATTTAGTTCAGAAATTGTATTTGTATGTATGAATATGTTCAATAATTGTATTTATAAGATATCATTTGAAATAAAGATAACCTGTCGGTACCAAGCAACTTATACTTTTCCAAACATATTTTTAATACTGAAATTCAGAGAACCTCCAGATAAGTTAAATTTTGTTTTAAATGTAATCTGAACACTAAAGAGAGTTAAATTATCATTAAAATGTCAGGTCTTATAGAAACAAACTTCAAGTTTTTCTTATTTAGAAAGACCACATAACGGTACCCTATTTTACTCTGATTGGTTAAATATTACTCCACTATTATTGTTAACTACAAATGTCAGATTCAATACAAGTCTATATAAGATGGCTATTCTTAGTTTAATTTCAATATGCTTTATTATTTTATACACAGAGATGAAATATAATATTCGAGAGAGATTCCACAATTAAACACCAAATTTACACAAGAATGGTTAAGAGAATTAATATGGATCTTTATCATATATTTAGGCATTTGGAAGTACTATTTTGGGAAAGCACATTCTTTAACAAATGCTCCCACTTCTTGAAGTATTTCAAAACATGACATTAATGGCACTGGTCTTCTTGAAAGCCCCAAATGATGATCGCCAAAAACAGTTTCTCTATAATGACAGTTCCCGACTTCTACCAGATTTTAGTTAGTTAAACCTCCAGACAGATTAAAGGTGATAATTTTGTTTACATAACATGAATCTTAGAAGAAGTAAATTTGGAAAATAAATGTAGTATAATGGAATCTTAGACTTTCTTGTGTTTTCAGAACATCTTAGAAGCAGGTGTTAAAATTTTATTTACTTTAAGTAGTCCACTCTACTGCAGGTACAATGTTCACATTTATATTGTGTTTTAAATTTATTCATTTCAAATAATCTTTTAAATTTCACTATGAATGCACAATTACAAGAATTAACTTAACCAGATCCATTTTCTTGAAAGTTTCCTCACCCTTCTGATCTTTGTATGTAAATGTATGGACCTCTACAGTCTTCTTGAATATAGAGAAGTCTTTGCATACCAAACAATTGGAACAGTAATTAATAGTATGTTACACAAAACAAAAGTTAATTTACAGGATAGTACTCCTATGTTGATGGCAATAGCATGAAGTGTCCCTAAAACACTCACTTTCGAAATTGCTCCACTAAAATTTTTTTAAATCCTGGCAACTTCTTCAAAGCATCACTGAAACTGCTGTCCACTTGTGAAGCAAGGGAATTAAAGTCTTGTGAGCCAGGACTTGGTATTTGAAAACCTTCTCCCAAGTTCCTCAATTTTACTTCCATATTAAGAGATATTTGTGGATCTACAGGAGCACTTTGAATAGGCTCAAGTTGTTCCTCTAAAAATTAAAAAAGAAATAAATTAATTTAAATTTACTCTAATATCGTAAAACCAAATTACCTCTCATGGCAATACATACCAAATGGACATGGTTTAATGCAAACACGCTCAGCTGATACAATTGGAGTTACTTCATGACGGCGAATATTTTTACTTACTTTTACCACAGTACCACCTCGGACAGGAAATATGAAATAAAAACATTTTCCCTCTTCAAATGAAATATCCTGGAAATAATAAAATGAGTCAGTTAGTTTTATAAAATCAAAAACTATGATGTAATATAGAATGAGACTTTAAAATACCTACTCCTTACACAGGGTTTAAACACAAAAACAGTATAATAAACATGAAACTATTCTTATGAAAATAATAAAAAAGTTAAAACTCTTAATTAACGTGATGTAAATTACTTTGGGAATTTACAGTGAAGACATTACAATTAATTATTGTAATAATTTGTCTGCCACACACTCCACTTATTTGTTCAACATAAATTAGTTTCAGAAGCAATAGCTCCCATCTTCAGCTTCTGCAGACTCACAATTATAATGGGATGGAATATCAATCATAATTAAGCTGAGGATGGAAGCAACAGCTTCCAAAACTAGTTCCTATTGAAAAAGTATGAGGAGTGTGTGGCCAACAATTTATTACAATAATTTACTCTTAATTAATCTTTGTACAGCAGCAATCAAGGGTCTGTGAAAGTGCATATATCAACTAACATAAAACTTGTGAATTTTGTGGCTGTTTTCTTTAACAACAATGCTCATATCACAGAGGTTATTTACAACATAACACATAAAATGTTTCAATTTTATAGTACAATAAATGTAACATTTTTGTTACTTGTATCAAAATTTACCTAATACATAATAACAAACTTAAACTAACCTCTGCTCTGTCATCTGATAATCTCTTTCTTGTAAACTGAAGAGTTGTGATTCCATTTTGGAGACTTCCGTTCTTACTGATGATACCTTGAGCTCTATCCAGAAGAGGAGGAAGATAACTAGTAATCCAAACATCCATAAGGAAAGGTAGTCCACTATTTTCTATCCAACCCAATATTGCATCAGATTTTGACTGTAAATCAATGAATTCAGTGCAGTGAAAATTACCTCCAAAACTTATTAAGAGACAGATATAATATTCATTAAATACATTTTCTTTTAAAACATCCTCATTAAATTAAATAAGTAATAATACATCATTATAAATAAATGCATAATAAGAAATATCAATGACAATGCTTATTTGGTTTTAATTTCTCACAAAAATACATAAACATAAATACATGAATAACTTTCACTTATTTATATAAAAGGATGATTCACCATTTTCTGATCATTAGAGAAGCCAATACCAGTCCACGTTGTGGTATGCTTTGTTTTAATTGTAAACAGAATTTCATCATTCTTGGGCAAGTGCACCCATTTTGCATAATATTCACAATTTAACTGATCTGGATTACAATCTTGCGGTGTTTGCCAATGGCCACCACAAGTGTCTTGAATAACCGATGTCTGTGTCTGGTAAACAGCTTCATCTGCAGGTATTAGAAGAAAAATAATACAACTTCTAACTTCAGAGATTAATAATAAGATAAATGACAATATTTCTTGCCAAAGAAGTTTAATGCTGTAGATCCACGTTGCTCTCCATGTCCATGATATTTTAGTTCATCTTCTCTGTAAAAATCTTTCACAGAAGCACTATCCTTTTCAAGACCAGATTTTGGTAGGTGAACATAATTGTTTGCTTGTTGTCCTTGTGCCCAAATAACGTGCATCAGTTCTTTCTCAATAGAATGGTCAGTTGGCTCAGCAGCTACTCAAATGTCAATAATATTATAATGCATCTTAAGAATAATAACACAGGGGAACAAACTTTTTCTCTTTTTTCTTGCACAATATTTTTCAACTGTTTCTAACTACGTTCTCAATGTTGATACCAAATTTGTTATTAGTTTTTCTCTGCATGCTAAAGTTATCATCAGTGGTAGATCCAGGATTTTTGTCCTGTCTGAGGCTTAAGAGATCTAGGGGAAGGAAAAATTTGGAAGTTGGTGTAATACAATTGTACATCAATGCAAGAAAAATTTTGTTCCCCAGTTAAATGAATGAAATGAGTAAAATTAATGGGTCAATATTTTCATTTGAAGTTCTGAGTAAGGCAGTAAGCTGGTAATATTACAACATCCTCCCTACTCTCTAGTTTTACAGAAACTTTCATAATTTTACAAACCTTTCAGTTTCTTTCGAAACAATATTGTGGTTATACCATTAGTTTCAAAACCCATGGCAGCTGTAAGATCACTTTTGCCGCTCCAGAAAGTATCAACTCTAGGTGTCGATCTGAAAATTTTATGATAATTGTAAGGTGAAAAGATCCTCAAAGCATGTATTGCCATGAGAGTCACACCACAGTCACAAGTTCACAAGTTTGACCAACCTGTCTCTGGTGTAGTAATCTCCTATACGACTAGTATTGCCTCTAGCAGTTCCTATAACTATATCAGTGCAGTCCATAGAATTGAAGACATGACGAGGGGTATATGGTAAAAATTTATCTCCTGAAAATCCACAAAACAAAATGTTACTCAAAGTTTTAACACTAACTTCTGAGGTACTACTCTGTAGTGTCACTACTTGGTTAATAAAGCTGGAACAACCATTATAACACAATCCAATGAAACTAAACTAATAACAATATTTAGCACTACTTAATGAGTAATTAATCACCCAAAATAAAATTTGTAACAATGTCCCATTAAAAAAGAAGGGTTGTATCAGCTTTCTTTTAAAGCTGCAACAACCATTGAACAACATACCAAAAATAGTAATTATTTCAGCAACATGTATTGTCTAATTTAATTATAATTTGAAAAATTAATTATAAATATAATTTGAAATAATTACTAATTAATAAGTAAAAGTTACCTAACCCCCAATTTTTTTCAGATAAGAAAAATGTGAACAAAACTTTATTTATATATATGTTAAAATACAAAAATCTTACCCTTATCTGAAAAATTAGTTAAAATTTTTATAAAAAACTCATGCATATAAACAAAAAAACAACATAAAACAAAAGTAAATTTAAAAAAATATAACAATTTAATTCAACGAATCATAAACAACATTTTATTAGTCACTCATAGGTTCCCTTCAAAGTCTCACAAACATCCTTTAAATAGAAGCGTCAATGTAGTATCTAACATTGAAGTATTAGAAAACAAAATCGAACAATGATATTGTTAATCAATACTGTATGTACTGTTTTGATTCTGTGGTTTTCTGTAATAAATTTTATACAATATAAACATTTCCGTTCAAAACATATTTCGTGAGACTGAGATATTACGTAAATTTACACAATTCTAATTATTTTGTAACAGAAAAAGCCAAAAGCGTACAAACAACAAATATCAAACAGCAAAACTGAAATAACGACAGGTTTATTTTCATTGTAATTGCAAGACCCAAAATGATTTGTTACAATGGTTTTGTTTACTTATTGGCATTGTGGTTCATGATCTCATGCTGTGTCTCTTCTTCTAATTCCAAATCTTTGAGATTTAAAATAAACCAAATGTCAATTATATAACAGATTTACTTAATATTATATTTTGTTAATTTCAGAGGACTTGTGTAAGGAATTACTTACAATATAAACAATTCCATTCATAATATATACGGGGACATGTCAATATACGTCGCAAACGTTTCCCTTATACCGTTTTAAATTTCGAGCCCATTTTTGCCAGCAGATATGTACGCTTGTCGTACAAGCTGCGTGACGTCTCGTAGACATGTCAGGAATTTACTTTGATTATTATTGCCTCTATCCAGCCTTGCGACTTATTTATTGATTTACCTACGTACTTATTTCAGACAGAGATAAATTTTTAAAAATATGATTTTCAAAGACATATGGCCACCGTAATCATTATGAAAATTGTCAACAATTGCGTAGTGATTTAGTTTAAATATATAACATTACATATTGATTATGATGGAATAATTTGGAAAACGATTTTGTTCAACGCATATCCAGCATTTCAAATAATCTTTTCACAACAACAGCACATACAATGTTAAATATTTAAATATTCTGATAACGTTGCCATGCAGAACACATTGGGGCTTCTTATATACTATCAATATCAGTGCATTAAGATATGCTGTGTTCTGGATTTAACCTAAATGTTGACTCCCACTGCGGAAGAATACATGTACATGTAAAAATACTCAGTAAAAAAAACTACTTTCATTTACCAACTAAACCTGTTGAGTAATGTCAAATGCAAAAATTAATGGCATTAAAATATAGACTTAAAAAAATCAAAAAGACTTATCCGGACTTGGTATAAGTATAAAAACTTGGAGGGGATGGTGATCCCTCATGACCTGCGTTTGAATCAATCCTTACAAGTGAGTTCCACATCTAGAGTACGCTCACTATGTAGATGCCCTCTTATGATCTCAAATGTGTATCACCTCACGTAATACGGTATGTTAAGTTTTTTGTCACAGTCAGTCATGTAACATCAGTTCCACCCACACAAAAACCCATAATCGAGTTTCCTGACTTCAAATAGAATAAGAAATTATCTCACCTGGCTTGGCAGCTTCTCTTTTAGTGCGCCCTGGAATGAGGAACGAATGATTCATAAATTATGTATATTTCACATCATATGAAATATGTTGAGAAAATGATCATAACTTACGGAAGATATAACATTTTACATACCTTTCTTAGTACTGACTTGATATGATACACTTGTTTGCACAGTAAATTCCGCATCGCCATCGACTGGGTTTGGAGATGTTTTGGTTTCCCGAGATGAAACGACTTTGTTATTGCCCTGGGTCACTGACTTCGCCCTCGTGGTTCTTGTTGTCGGTACACTAGTCAGAGGAGGGAGTGTGGTCGTCGGTTCTGGTTCTGCGTGAGGCTCCGGTTCACTTGATGGTTCTGGTTCGCTAGTTGGTTCAGGTTGTGGTTCACTGGTGGGTTCAGGCACAGTGCTAGGTTCTGGCTCTGGTTCACTACTTGGCTCGGGTTCACTACTTGGCTCGGGTTCACTACTGGGTTCCGGCTCACTACTTGGTTCGGGTTGGCTGCCAGGTTCTGGCTCGTGCTTTGAACCTTTAGGAGCAATTACTTTACTTCGTGGTTGAGCTTTGGTAATTGGTTTAATTGTACTGGTTGAACCAGTCTTATTGCTAGGTTCTGGTTTGCTACCTTGTTTTGGTTCACTACTAGGTTCTGGTTCGCTACTTGGCTCTGGTTCACTACTTGGTTCCGGTTCTGAGCTTGGTTCAGGTTCGCTATTTGGTTCCGGTTCGCTACTTGGTTCCGGTTCACTGCTTGGCTCAGGTTCGCCGCTTGGCTCAGGTTCGCCGCTTGGTTCTGGTTCACTGCTTGGTTCTGGTTCACTGCTTGGTTCTGGTTCACTGCTTGGTTCTGGTTCACTGCTTGGTTCTGGTTCGCTGTTTGGCCCAGACTTTCTGGAAGGACTATGTGTTTCCTGGAGGCTCCGAGACGAATCCACTGCATCTCGCAGTTCTGGGAAATTGCGGCAGGTAGCATTCAGGGACCGCGGTCGCCAACCAATTCCGACGTAACTAGTACCATTAGCAACAATAACCATTTCAATTTCTTTCTGTTCATGCAGAATGCGCCAGTACAAGGTGAAGGATTCACTCAAAGAACGTTTTGTATAAGCAGAATAATCGATTTGTGTAGATTTGACTGAAGAACCTGAAATGCATACCAAAACAATTCATGACATACCGTTCTTAAGAGAAAAGCATTCCAAATTATCAGACCCCCTCCTCCCCGAGTATACTCCATTTACTTAATGTCGTACATGAATGGTCACATGAATAAAGCATTATTTCATGTGAAATCCATGTCAAGACTGTAGTATTTTAATGTAGGTTAGTATGTTGTCACATGTAACAATGTTTTCCCAATTAGCAAAATGTATTCCCTCTATGAAAGTAAATTTGTATTAGAGACTCAAGTGCTATAATCAAAACTATCCGAATGGATTCGTGGGATTTATGGAGTAGGGCAAGGTGTGATACAGTGAAACAATTTCTATTTCTCTCCTCCTGCCAGAAGTGGAAGGCGATCCTTTCAGGGGAAAGAAAAGGAATTAATAGTATCTTATGTTATATTCAGCTTATGTTATATCTGAATTCATCCCTAAAGGCTCTTTGAAGGCGAGGATAATCGGTAGTGAGGTAAGTAAAATATATACCTTAACAATTTTTTAAAATTTCTGTTTCTTTTTAATGTTGATACATTTTATTTATGGTAGATGTCTAGCAGTATCTTGATAGTAATGACAACCACTAAACATTCTTCTATCTGTACTCATTTCCTAAGAATGATGCTATTCATTCGAAATGGTGGAGTGGAGAAGAAAGAAACAAAAGTAATGTGGCACAGTGACACAGCGACTTAAAGATTTCGAGGATTGAATGCTGAAATGTCATAGAAATGTATAAAGCCTACGCAGTGCCATGTTTGAGAATCATCTCTTTACTGTATATCAATACTATAGAATTTTGTATTAATATAATGTTAGAAACTGAAACATCGTCATGATCCAACAGAGGTACTACGAATCAACTTGTAAAACTCCATCGTTAGTTCATCTCATTTGATTGGTTGAGTTCAGAAAGGTTTGTTGCATTCTAGGGTAAGTCAAGCACGTGTAAGTCGTATATAACCCAACCTAATCCGCTTTTCTCGATATTCTTCGTCCGTCTCTATTTTCCGATTCTTATTATTCCCGAGTCGAATCCATACCCTATTGGCGGGGTAACTTAATCTTGTGTTTAGGAAAAAAGCATTACTCTAAGAGTAGGATGTCCTATCAGCATGCTCACCATCATTATCACTTCAATAACAAAAAATACTTACGTTGGTTACAAGATGTCCCGAACCAACCAATGTCGCAGAAGCACTGCTTTCGAGGGGCTGACGTCGCTCTCACATCAATGCACTTGCCATGCACACCACAGTCTTTGTCATCCAGGCACTCGTCTCGGTATTGACAACGTGGACCGTAGTACAGTCGATCACAGAGACATTTTGCCAAAATATAGCGTCCATGTCCGCTGCAGGTTTCCTTGAAATTTTCCTCTAGAAGAACACAGCAAAATCGCATCGTCAATGAGGCCACTAATTTTGGCAGACCTGGTTAAAAATGGCGAAACGGTATTTAGGGTCAAAAAAATGGGTATGATCACCTAAGGCCACAAATGGTCGTTCGAAAATGTCAAATGTCCATTTTTACCTGAGCGTGGCTCTCCGGATGTGTTTAATGGTGTAATTACTTCATAAAAGTACGAAATTTTCATGCATCAATGTTAGAGCGTAAATTCAACATGAGAATATTTGTATTTATGCAAACCAAATTTTGTGTTGATATATGAAATTGAAGTTGTCAATTTCTTCCGTTCCCGTTCAATCCACACTCCAGAGATCACATTATGGGACAGAAAAATCTTACTAAGATTGGTGGCAAAGTTACGATGAAAACTTTCAACTGATCTGAGAAATATGGACTATTTGTTTAAAATTATTTTAGAAGAATTTTATGGGAAAATGTCAACACACTCTCGTCAAACACTGTGGGGATATATACCCAGAAAAAGTATCGACAAGCGTGAAAAGAAGTTTTGAGGAAGATTTACGAAGACACGCCAGGTGATTCGAACAGCTACGTGACTGAAATTTCAGTTGAGTATTAGTCCACTTCGTTAGTGACTTAACAAATGATAAATTATCAATATTTTCTTACAAAAAATGAGGAAATCTCCCTCTGGTTGCGTGCCAGAGTAATTATAAGATCCAAGGTTTCATTCCTACAATGGATTTTTGTCACGATTAATTTTTATCAACGCAGGGTTACTTCTTTCCCGGACATCGTGTGAATGTTACCAATACATTCCAGTTTGTGTTTTTTGGTAGAATTTCATTTCACTCCAATTTTGTTCAGATTTCTGGGAATAACAAGTTTATTTATTTAATATTATTTCTTTATTTATCTTGGTGTAGAGTCTAACAACTTAGGGATATGGTAAATAATGGCTTAGCACCATTTTACTAACACGTTTGATCATTTCTTGTACATCTTTGGTAATTGTTGTCTTACGATTACTTTATTACTATAACATATAGACCTACTACATTTTGGTGTAAATCTTGTTTTATAGTTTGATTCTACTTTGAAATAGGTCTGAATTGCAGTGTATTATAAGAATTTGTTCCTTACCATTAACACTATCCTGTTCTTATTTTTGTAAGTGTCGTAACGCTTCCGGAGCTCTTGGTTTAAAAAAATATTTTGAATCTCCCAAAACATTTCTTGAACCTCCCACCTCAAATAAAATTTTAGCACATGTAGGATCGATGGAACTTTTGATATTTAGGGTGAAATGATGATTTAAATGTTTTCACAAATCTCCAGCTATATCTGAATTTTTCCTAATTTTATTGTGTCGAATTTGACAAGGTTAAAACAAGAAAGGAGACAAATGTGACTGCTGAAATTGCCAGTGACATTATTAAATGAAGATTATAATATGTGATACTGTTGAACAAGAAATTAACATATATCCTTTCAAACTATTAGAAAGTGTCAAATGGGGTTTCACCCGAACACTAAGAATACTTACTCTGCAAACATAAATATATCGTATTTAAAGGGTATTCAATGTCAAATTTGAACCGTTTTCCTGCTTCCCATCAATTTCAATAATTTTTTTCAATAAAATTCTATCATTAATAATATTATGATCTTCTGTGCAGTTTATCCTTAAAATATATATTTCGTTTTCATTTTATTTTTCAAACAAATTTTTAAATGAATTTTCTTTTAAAATTACCAATAATAGAGACGGTGGTAATATGGAACCTACCTTTAATATGGTAGCCGTTGACATTTCCTCCGAAGTTGATGTACTCGTTCGATACATACTTAAACTAGACCTTTCCTCGAGAAAGAAGTGCAATCTACGTTTCAGTCGTCTGCATTTACCCGTTTGCAGTGAGGAGGCTCTTGTTTATTTTGGATTTTCCGAAAACATTTCTAGAGGTAGGTTTTTCAATTATTGTGAATTCCATACTGTCGGTAGTCAAATGTATGCTTTCGCTCCCATGGCTATGTTGGAAATATGGAGTTCTAGTTAATGCGACGAATCAGGTGCCACAGATTGCGAGTTGTCTGTAGGGAGAAATTTGGAATTGTCCGTCGATTCACTCAGGAACGTTGCACAGATTCTGTGTAGCGTCACGTGCAGGCGTTGGGTGCCCAACGAATATTTGATGTCGACCACAGAAGTGATATTTGGGAATTTTGAAATGAAATTGTGGTTAACTCTTCATTCTAGACGAAAAACTATTTCTACTCTGCTCTGTAAATAAAAGTGTTTCTATGCAGTTCTACAAAAATTGTTACTTTATGTGCCAAAATAATACTTCTTTCTAGCTAACTTTTCGTTTTATATATGCACTTCGGGATTTCACAATTATTTTTAAATTTTCATGTGTTGGGTTTCGCGTTGCACTCAGTCTTTTCCGCCGCTTTCAAATATTCTTAATTAATCAACACAAAATTGTGATCTTTGAGTATCCTACAGATGAAGATTGGGAAATCTTCGCGTCTACAACTTTCATTTTAGACTCAATAAGAGAGCTACAATCATTCAAATTCACATTAAAAATGTTCCGACATCTTTTTTGATATCACACTTTTTGAGTTGAAGGCAAATGTGTGAAAGTGAAGAATATTATCTTGCCGCTTTTTATCAAATGTGTCAGAACTTTTTGTAAGGTATAATACTTACGTGTCGTTTATTTATTAAAAAAATAAGATCGGGCCAGGGAGATTAAGGTGTCAACATGACGTGGAAGGCTGTTCAAAATAAGTCCAACCACAACATTTGGTGGTCATACTCTGCAATAGTGTCAGAATAAGAATAAAACAGCTACTCAATTCAAAATGATTTCCTCAATTATGCGCCACTATATTACGGAGCTGAGCGGAAAAGCGAATGCACCGAGCTCTGTATTCAATTTAATATCTTGCATACTGGTTCCCTTTACGAAACTTGCTTTATCACAAAGTTTATTGATTAAGATTTGTTTCCAAGCTTTAATGAACATTTCTTAAAATGTCACATCATGATATATTGATTGATGAAGAAAAAAATGTACTCTACCAGGTAATGTATTTTTCTGAAAAACTGATACCTAGAGGAACATAAAAACTCTAAGAGATTCACTACTGAGAAAATACATAATATAAAAATACCACCGTTTGTGTTGTTTATTGAAAATTCCATTAAAAAGTTGCGTAAATGATAAAATAAAGACAAAACGCTATTTTACGGAGGTACTGCACAGATGTTTGTAGTACTGTAGCATCACTTAAGATGCAATAGGTATGTTTTATCATACCTTTCGAAAGTTTCAGGTTAGACAAGAACCTTGAACGTGGAGTTGCAATTTAAACATATTGAGTTTATCAATTTTTCTTAAAATATTATTTTTCAAGTAGAACAGATTTAGGGTTTATTAATATATTTTACTATTATTTGTTGATGTTACTCAATCTCATCGTATATTTTGAGAATACTCAGTGCAGGAGTACAAGGAATGAGAAATGACAAACTGCAATGAATATCACTCCAATTATTAAAAATGACCCTTCAGTCTTTCTGTTATATCACACAGTTTACTCTTTAACAACCAAACGTTTCGGACGAAAAAGAAAATATCTCTAAGAAAGGAGAAAATCTTCTCAAGTGAAATAATAAAATAAATTCGAAGAAATGAGTGTTATTTCATCATAAATAATAACTTTTTAAATTCTCATATAGAATCTTTGGCATATATCTTGATTTAACGAAAGAAAGTAGTTAACATTTCTCGTAATAAAGTTAATTGCAGAATTTTGATTTGCATGGACTAACGAATGCATTCCTTGAAGGGTGTTATTTACATGTGACAAAATATATTGGTTTTCATGCCAACGAGAGAAAAACATTATGTTACTGATTTTTTAATAAATATCTCGTTTAAATATCTTGTTTCAGGTTAAACCAATTTGCTATTAATTGTAGCTTAAATTACCATTATATTAATTTACCATAAATTGTAGCTTCAAGACGACATAGGTTGAAGGATACCAATAACGAATTGACCTGAATAGGTTAGATAAAAAATAAGTGAAATAAGTGCATGAAGAATGATACAAACTTTTGCGAACATCAACGTCAGCACAAGACCAGAAGCGGTAAGCGCTGGACCACTCAGACGCTTGTCTCATCAAACGAATGGTACAGTCACTGCACGTGAAATCCGGAGGTAGATGCACAGGATACGACTGGGCTCTGAAAGAAAATTGAAACTTACATTAATCTTTACACAAATACTTTCTCAATAATAATAATAATAATAATTTAAATATTCTGTTTCTATATATGTTTAAATACGATATACCAATATTTCTGAGTGGATGCATAAAACAAAAAAGAAATTTCTGCTACGGTTGATGCCAATGTTTCTATCAATTCCTGTTTTTTTCTTACAGCACTATTAATTTCATCGTCAATATTCATCATGCTCATAATACTATTCATATAAATAATGACGAAACGCCAGATACATTTCCACATTTCCAAAAATGGAACACTTTGCGGCATACTCGTACAACGCATGTTGATCAAATTAAGTTCTATGAAAGCCGGAACTCTACTTGGATGTATTTTTCGCCGAGAATCTATTTAACCCAGGGGATCCAATGATGCTCAAGGGATCTTTTACATGCAGTATAATCATACTACATGTCGTGTAGGGATTTTAGCTCCCAAAAAATCGGTTGACCTCGACTAGGATCGAAATTCTCTCACAGGGACTTACGAGGGCACTACGATAACTACTCAGCCATCGGCGCCGCCGGCAGTGGAAGAACCGGCGCTGATGGCAGAAACTTAGCAGATGGCAGAGAAATAACGTCGACATTTCTAATGTGGTTCTGCCCATAGGGTCACAATTACCGGGACCCGAGATCCATACGCCATTTATATTATTATTATACTGTCATTTTCATGACTATCGATGGTCTTCGTCGGAGTATGAACTAACTCCAGGTTGCAACCAGCTTCCAAAGAAATCATTTATGTGATATTTTTTGGTTCTATAATACTATTCACAATATACGCACAATTCCATAAAGTACTATATCTTGGATCGTACAATCTTTGCCACATCCTGGACCTCCGTTAGGTTGCTTCTTGGGTCAATTGGTATTGAACCTAGAGCACCAATAATGACAGGAACAATTTTGATGTTTACATTTCACATCCGGCGGACTTCAATAGCTAGGTCCTTATACTTCAATTTTTTTCCTCAGTTTCTTTGGATACGACATTACCATCATTTGGTTCTGACCCGTCAATTAGAAGACAAGTCTTCATCCTATCGTGCATTACAATATCTGGTTGTTTGGTTGCAATCGCTCTATTATTATTTATGTATGTATATCGATCCGGCCAACTAAGGACCACGAATGACTATTATTATTATTATTATTATTATTATTATTATTATTTCGTTGAATTTTTTTTTCTTAGCCAATGCTGATTGATAAAATGGCACGGGCCTAGTGGCCAAGTGTCCATTTCCTTTTCAATTTTCTAAAGATAAAAACTTTATAACTACATAGGATATTGCAATGGTTTTCTGAAGAGATATGTAAATGAAATTGGGTAAATTAAATGTTTTTAAACTGGAATGTGAAGTTTTTGAAATAATTCCTGTTCCAGAAATTACTATTGGAACTATATGGATATGTTTGATCTTCCAAATTCTTTGAACTTCCTGAGAGAGGGAATTATTATTATTATTATTATTATTATTATTGTTATTATTGTTGTTGTTGTTGGTTCTCTGTGTTCCTATCACGGTCCATTATGGTTCTTCATCAATTGTGGGATCAGCTCAAAACAATAGTGAGTAAATTTATTCAAAGATCAATGTTGAGCAAGTTCCTGACGACAATGTGGCAGGCGTTAATCACGACAGACTTCTGGATAAGCTATGCAGTTCCCTTCTTGATTCCTAGGGCTACGAGGTTTTTACGTAGGTTCTTATGTATTAGCCTTGCGCTGCAAAAGACAGGGTAGAAGATGCACTTTGTTTACCTTCCACTGGTTCTTAATGCTGTATGCCAGGTCGGCATTCTTTCTTTGTTTTTCAGCGTAGGTTTTCTGCATATTTCGGACAAACGGGACTGCAATGTCGACAATGACGGCTGTGTTTTTGGTTTTATCTATGATAGTAATGTCTCGTCTATTGTATTCCACTTAATAATAATAATAATAATAATAATAATAATAAAGTTGTGTGTACGTAGACTTACTTTTTCGGGTTTATTTATTCTCAACTGAAAGAAATTTCTTGGAGTACTTGAATTATTCTTAATTAAGATATATAAAGAGGAGACGTGTGTCGAGCAGTGAGGGAAGAAGATACAGTCAAGCTGATCGGACAAGGTGTATTTTATCAGGAGTGAGGCGTTCATTTAAAGTGTTAAGTGAGACATTACCTGAAGTACTTACAAAACTCGAGAGTAACCGAATTACCAGGTTCTATAAGACAACTTGAAGTTATCATAACATGGTCCCGGTTGTGTTACAATAACACCACCTTGTCCGGTTATGTCTAATATAACTGAGTGGAATCAGTGTGGGTAGATATTGGCATCAAATTGTATTCTTAATTTCTGTTTAAGTCGTATTCTCAATACAGGCCTTTAAATTCTCTACTGAACAGGGAGAAGAGTGTATGAATAATTAAATTAAAACATTTAAGTTTCGAACTATGTTTATAATTAAGTCTTACCATGTTGCTCGACGATAAAAATTTATTAGCTTATTACTAGTTTTTTGAAAGATAGAACAATAACATTAAAAAAGGGTCTACTGTTTATGAAATAAATGGTTTCACTTTTAATGTGTCAAGTTAATGCAAAAACTCATATTTGTGTAATTACTTTACAGAACTCTCCAGAAAACTTATTGTAGCGTTTATCTGAGATTCTTTTATCTATAGCCTACGAATACACGGCGTTTTCCTGACTGATTATTCATCAGCACAAAGAAATATTCATTTCAGATGGGAACTTGAAATTCTGAAAGAATTTTTCGAAACTTCGCATTCAAAAGAATGAATTAAGGTAAAACATTATTTTCGGAACTTTCGCTATACATTGCGAAGTAATTACGATATTATCTCGGTTGTTTTTTGTACATGTTAATTCAAATATTATATTAGGGTTTTCCAAATTTAGTTTTCCTTAAATGGGAGAAAATGGTTAAGATTTTGTAGGTTTTTGTTGCCCAGGGTGTATCGCCACCACATGTTCTGTACTCCTACACATTAATGGACCTCCTGTCGCAAATAAGAATGTGAAAAGGACCCAATATTGTCTCATTTCCTGCTAAGATTATACGTGTACTTTATTCAATTTTAGTGTTTACGTGTTTTATGTGTTCCAAAGATTGGATAGCTTGATTTAATAAGATGTGTCAAGGTATCCAAAAGTGAAATGAATGATAAATACTCAGTAGTCTTTGAGGAAAATTTCCAATTTGGTGTAATGGTATTGTACGTAATATTTGTAATGTACTCTGGTGAGGGTGAGGTGTGAACAGGGCATGCACTATACGGATATTAATGGGGATTTAAGAAATAATTTTTGCTCTTAAATCTCGAAGTTTCGTGAACAATATTGAGGATGTTGCAAGCAGCTAGCATTGCAAGCACGATGTAGAAACAATCATAGTACAGTGAATAAATAATGGAACAACATATCAAAGACAGAAAGGGAAATCCCCGCGAAAAGGGTAATCTATTTTGTTCTTTCGTGGATTTTGAAAAAAAAAACCATTGGAAATAGAGAACAAGAAATTGTTTCATTTCAAAGCGAACACAAGAACTTAGATTTATTTACAGTTATTATGAGAGACTAAGGTTCTCCTCATACGGAGCAACCCCTCTTCACACGAGGCGACGCGACGGATACTCCAGTGTCTTATCAGTATCTTGGATGTCTCTTCCAATAATGAGTCATGGTGAGACACAAAAGACGCCACTTCCAAGGGATACGAATCCTACGCGTGTCCCATCACTCGCACGCGATCTGCCAGGAAGGTCGCGCGTCCGTTGCGCCTCCTACGTTTCTCACAATGCCGAGGAACAATCTTTTAAAATTCAATTTCACGATTATTTTGTCATTTGACACAGGTTTATTCCTGTATAAATATTGTATGATGTCTAAAATACATGTTAAATATATCAAACGAACACAGTATTTAAATCAATATTAAATTTATTTATTGATATTAATGAATAAACTGGTAAGTTACCTGTTGTAATATACTACATTTTTAATAACACATTTATTTCACATTGTTTTTTATGTGAATGTTATAGCAATTTCAATAGCTCCATAGCCGTGGAAGAGATAAAAAGGTGTGACAAAATGATTTGCTACATAATTCCTGATAGTTTTAGTTGAAGGTTGAGCATTTATAACTGCTTTATTGTGGAAAATTAAAACTGTGACATTGTAGGTGGAATTTTCGTTTGTTGTGTTGTGTTGTCCTGTGTACCTTCTTTTTTCGTAACGTAATTATGGGGAACGAAAACATTTATATCTATGCCATTAATCGTCCCTGAAGACTGGCAGTAGACTGAATGAGAGACAGATATGAGCAGAAGGAACTACCTCAAATGGACAGTGATTCTGTCGTTTCTTCTCATATTGACCAAGGTGAAGAAAGTGTAAGGGCTGAGAAGACGTTCCCAATGCATTATACAAATTATACGTAGCATTTGTGAATTCATTCATTAATATGTTTACTCTTGTGTGTATTACTATATTTATCTTCTGTGAGAATCTTTTGTAAATATTATTGTAGGAATTATATTTTAGATATTTGTGTCTTTATCGTTGGTTTTCAGTGATTCCTAATGACTTGATAGCTGCAGTTGCTAAAAATACTATAAACCTAATAGAAATTAAGCAAAACTAACAGAACATTACTGTACAACTAATAGAATTAAACTCCATAGTAACTAAGCAGACAAAAGTACACTTATTACTAGTCACAATTTTCCTATACATAATATTACAATCATAAATAGTCCATATTTTTTTAAAGTAAATATTTGGCAAATTAGTTAATTTTAACAAAACCATTGCAACTTACCTTTTCATTGAGAGTAAATACCAGGTCATTGTGTACCCATCCCACGTCTACTAATAAGCATTATTGAATCGTAAGAAAGACAATAGGTAAAAGTCCCGTCGCATATTGTATGGATCAAATATTTCTTTGTTTGATCATTTTTTTCATATTGAACACATGCGGGTGTTTAGCATTGTCTTCAGTTTGTATTGTCTCCAATAGCAGTTAGTAGCTCAAGAACACTTGGACGATAGAGTAATCATCTTCTAACTTTCGAACTCGAGAATTCTTGAGAAAGGCAGTGGGAGTAGAATGAGTCATCTAACCCTTCGTGACGTCCCATATTTGCCCGTCAGAGTGATAACAAAAGTTAATTTTACAAAAAAAAAAAAACCGTTGCCTGTGAGACCAAAGTCCGGCTCTCGAGCAATGCGTTCGCAAAATTTTCGGCAATGTTCGTGCTCACTATGTTCGTTTAGTGGAGTGTGTCAAAAGGAGCACGTGAACGATGTTGCGTTCAAGCGCGTGCTCCGATGACTCAATTACGCTCGGAATGTTTTTGCAATCTCTCTGAAATTTGGTCCACTTGTTCTAAAATTTGCGGTACAACCTCTTTCGATGATCTGATAGCCTATAGGCAAAAGTGGCTGTAGCTTGTATCCACAGGTGGCGCCAAGGAGACTATGTACCTGACCCGTTCTGACCAGACTGTACCCGTGCCTTGCTACCCGTCCGTGCTCCCTACCAAATTGGATCTATTGGATGAGTTACCACAGATCGGGCCTCATCTCATCATATCCTTTTCATACTAATGAACGAAAAAGTGTGCAGAAGACCGTATATGGAATGGTTCAGGATCTGACACTATTCTAACTTCTCTGTATGTAAGGTCAACTGCTACGTGAGTTTAATCACAAGACACATCGTGAAATGTTTTGGAGGTAGCAACGTCCAGATGGAATCTAGATTGCCGTATCTGAGTATTACAACGGCGGTTGTAAGCCTCAGAGGATAGAGTTTTCAATCATCACTGCTATATGAAATGAGACATAGAAGTGAAAAGCTACAATCAACTTCTCTGATACACAGTAACGAGATCGATTCAAAATCTTCACAAACCAGTCGATAGAGAGAACATCCTATAGTGCTCGCAACTAAATGAACGTATCAATAACATTGGTCCTGTCCACTAATTCCACTGAGAATTCGCTATTTTATGACTCCATTCTGCATTCTTTGGTACTAAAACATAGATTTACCAAATATGTGCCATACATGTATTCTGAAAAATCATGCACGAACAGCAAAAAAGAAAATCAACAGTAGCAAGT
The DNA here is from genome assembly GCA_002313205.1 of Laupala kohalensis. Taxonomy (NCBI): domain Eukaryota; kingdom Metazoa; phylum Arthropoda; class Insecta; order Orthoptera; family Trigonidiidae; genus Laupala; species Laupala kohalensis. The sequence continues at coordinate 1,020,700 of NNCF01126794.1, forward strand.
CATAAATTGAGTTCGTTATTGCAAAAGAGATGCAATACCTAATCAAGAATTTTTACACGGTCATGTTCCAAGAACAGAACGGAGTGATTAAAAATAATTTTTGACGCACATTGTTCATATCTCTCATCAAAATTACAGAAGAAATTAGTAAATGAACCAAATTTCTTGATGAATATCTATTGCACACATTAAGTACTACCAAAGCAGTTAGTCGATTATGGTTCTAAAAGAAAGTATCATATATCGTACGCAAGCGTTCAAGATACTATTGTAAATATACCCGTTTGGATATTTACTAAAATTTGTAAGCTCTCGAGAGGTGCAAGGTATGACTATCCCTGATCTACGGCTACTTCCTAACACCATAGTGTAACCGTAAATGCCTCGGTTACTACCCTCTGACACAGATTGTGAAGGTTTAGCGCCAAGAAAACGGGAAAAGTTTCACCATCCACGTAAAACTACACACAAGAAAAGTAACAACAATATAATGTAAAAATAGATAAATACACTGAATATACTAGTATTGTATAATTAGTAAAGAATCACATTTAATTAAATGTGTTAAAAACAATTAATACTGTTATTTATTTTAGCCCGAGTTCACAACTAACTTCAATTTTAGCGACCTTCAGACCTTCAATAAAATTCACTTATGGAAATCGTAATCACAGTTACTTCAAATTAAAGGTTGGGTTCAAATAAACCTACATCTTCTGCACAGCATCAGGACAGGCACATACCAGAGACAGAGTCAGTCAGAGTCAGAGTCAGTCAGAGTCAGAGTCAGTCAGAGTCAGAGTCAGAGTCAGAGTCAGAGTCAGTCAGAGTCAGAGTCAGAGTCAGTCAGAGTCAGAGTCAGTCAGAGTCAGAGTCAGAGTCAGTCAGAGTCAGAGTCAGTCAGAGTCAGAGTCAGCGTCAGCGACAGTGATCCAAGGCCGACGGTGCGGGTTCGACGTACGGGGGTGAACGTTTCGAAGTCAGCGGCGAATGCGATGAAGTTGAAAGCGTATAGAGGAGCAACTATACATCGCGAACTCTTCAGGTGAAGTGCCCCTTAAACTACCACCAAACACATGGAGAAACACCGTTGCAAGATCATTCAAAAACCTTTCGAGTTGCGCCATCCGAACAGTCTCCTCCATCACATCTCACTCTTTCCGTTACCTCATCCGCCACCACCCTTTTGCATTCGTCACCAAAAGGAGCAACCCCCTCTCCGCAACTGTTCCATCAAAAAGCTCCCAAGCCTAGCGAACGCACCCCTTTTATCCTACTCCCGAACTACTTTTTGCGTCGTGGCTAGAAAATTATTCGTGCTTCTACACGTCACAGTGAATGACACGTTAGAGGGCGCAGCCACCAGCGATGCTATCGAAATTTATTTTTCGATACATTATGCTCACTCTAATTCATAAAATTTGGAACGCAATCTTGTATCTAATCCCAATGTATGCGCGCTGTAAGTTCAGAATTATGCACACCCTATGAACATGCAACCACCACTCTCAAAAACATTTTGCACACCGAATGAACGCTCAACTTTACCAGGGCAATAATAAACTAATAAAATAAAGTAATACTCGTATACTATTTCTTCAGATCTACTCACGTTGCATCACCAAGGATAAACTGCGAGTTGTTGGTAACTGGAGTCAGGTCGAAGAGCGATCTTCCTAAGGAATCCAGCATCTGTAGCCTATATCCTCCCTACAACAAAAGAAAAATATCCTCATTAAAACAATAAAGTTAACATCATTAATATTTTTGAGACAAAAAATAATTCACATTATAATTATTGTTAAAGAGTATTATGAAGTTTTGATGTCCATTCTGAAAAAAATATATTTGGAGATCCTCAAAGTTTCTGTTCGACAAGATTTGCTTGCTATTTAATTTAAGTACATTTACGAAAATAACTTGGTCTGAACTCCTTTACTGTATAGGAAGGCCAAAACATTGAGGGGAACCAATAAAATATTCTGAACGATTCGGAGAGAGAATCTCAGAGAAAGAAATTTCAATTACTTGAATCTCTTATTTGTGGCATGATGATAAACATTGAATATCTAGGAACGATTTATAAACAGATAGTCTTTATCGGAAGCCAAATTGGGTGCAAGAATTAGTGTTGTCGTGTGAAATAATGCGCAAAAGAAGGTATTATTTTTTTTAGAATATTACAGAAAGAAAGTCAACAAGTATATGGGTAAGGAACGCTATTGAGTATATGTGTCCATATGTTGTTGCTTGTTGTTTAGAGTTTTAGTACTTTTGACAGTTCTTTGCATATTTCAGTAACAACTACTTCTGAACATATACTGAAAGAATATATAGATAGACCGACAGAAACGGGCGCGGGAATGAACATGGCTGTGATTTATTTGTTTAATATGCTTATTGTTGAGAGAACTTAACTAGGAGTGGATCTATTACATTGAGTTCCGATTTGAGAAAGAGGAATGAAAAACTGAAAAAAATAGCATAATTCTAAAAGTCATAAGTTGTTTCACAACATTTAAGGAACTTAAGAGAAAGAGACATTAAATCAAATCTTACCCATCAGTTTCATAGCCTTAGGTTGTAACATCGAAATCACCTCCGTCGAACCCTTCGTAAAATATCGCAAAAATGATAAAATGGGTAAGTATGATACTGCCTTACAAGTTTTCTGCTCTTAAATCAGTTGTGTAAATTACTTTATGCTGAAAATAAAACAGTATCAACGGCAACGTATTCATATTCAACAGATCTGAAAAACACCTTTGAAGGCCCGCTCAAAAAGTGTCTCGAGTTCATTGGTTGGCAGAATTTTCCCTTTACCTCGATGCTTACCATGGCAGCTGTATACCTACACTACGAATAAGCCAAACAAACCAGATTTCACCCATCCTCCCTGATCTCTACTCCATTCCATTCATTAAAGATGGGTGCTATTTTTATAAAGAAATATCATTTTTTGTTTAGGAGACATGCTACAATAAGAGAAAAATCAACAATTCTTTAATTCAAGACGAAAAGAATTCGAAAAAATTGAGTTACATATTTTTAAATACTTAAAAAATATATACGTGTACATATTTTTCATGTGAATACGTGCCTCATCATATGCTTAGAAATATAACAGAAAAGAATGATTTGCATAAAGAAGTACACTGGTAATACTTGGACTTGTCCAAATATTATTCCCGTTTTGAATTAATTGCATAGTAAGTGGGACTACCTCATGGCTTTTGCCCAGAGAAGAGCGCATGTGTAGTGATGAAAGGTCGGTCGACGAGAAGAGACACGAGAGAGAGGAGACGGAAAAGGGAGGGAAGAGGAGAGGAGTGGCAGATGGGAGGAAATTTAAAACCAGACAGGTTTTCTGCAGGATGTTGTCAGGAGACCTTGCTGTTGGGACACCATCGATAGCAATTCACATTCATTTGTAAACCGAACGTGGCAGGGTTTTTCAATAGCACATCATAGATAAGGAATTTTGAAAACATTGTTACTCAAGCTATATATTCTTACAAATTTTCCTTTCGAAGGTGCACTCTTCCAATAGATTGTGGAAGAGGGAAAATTTGTAATTTAGTCATTTCTTCGTTTTATTAATACAACGTCAGCCTAGAATCTCGGCCGAATGATCATTACCTGGGTTCAAGTTCCAAAATCTTCTTGTCTCTGTATTTGGTCGCTATCTCTTTTTTTAATGTTTGTTTTGCCTTGTTGAATCATTATCAATATATTTCTCGCCATCTTGTGTCTGTCAATGCTTCTTCTTCGATGCGCTGTTCTTTTATTTCAGTGGTTGTAATGTACATCTTGCATGCCCCAGTTAGAAAATATATTTATTTTTCCTTTACAACAGCTTTATAGTTTTATTGTGCTTTACAGCTACAGGCCAAATTCAATTGTCTGAATTATTTTGGAATCGGACCGATTCAGATACGCGGAAATTCGGACGATTTAATTTGTAGCTCAGAAACTAAGGAAAAATGGCCCAAGAAAGAAAAAAAACACGACTTACACCTGCAATTCCGTCAATACAAGTACATACTTCTAATTACTAACCAGAACTGGAATATTCAACATCGTTCTCTAGATCATTCTAGGATAGGGAACTGATTCAGTACTCGAAATCTTAAGCTCTAATTAAAAAACCATACTAATTAATTTTTTTTGTATTATTGGAATATCTGAGCCAGCAGCTTTGTTTTTCTCCTTCGCTTGATTCTTTTGTTTCTCTGCTAATTTATTAATACAAAAAATTATTGAGCTTCTTCTAAAAATACTACATTTTCCCAAACTTTTTTTGCAACAGTAGTCGACGGCCTCGAAAAAAGATTTGAGCTTGTAGTAAACATGAACATTTGGAACACAAAACTGTGAGAAAAATGTTACTTACCCGCAATAATTCCATTAATTTTAACATAAATGAATTCCTCACAATATAAGAGAAACGTTCGTTACAAATTATTACTTATAATTATATTACATCATCTTCAGTAACATTACAAGTTATGTATTTATTCTTTACATTTTACACGTTAATTCGCATAATAGTTTACCAGCGTAAAATATGAAATAAACTAGAATCTCTTTTCTTTTTAAAATTTACAGAGAGTGGATTTTAAAACTGAAATCTAATTGCTTCCAAAGCGTAGACATTTCTCGCATAATTTGATTTATACTTATGTTTTAATTCTGTGTCACGTATTTTGGAAAACGTGTGGAAAATAGAGCACTATTAGTCGACACCCCAATCTTTTAATAACCACAAAAATCCAACTGTAAAAGCCGCTATTCACGAGAGAAAAAAAATACTTGCGAAGACGAAATAAGAAATTTCACGCTTTGTAAAAATATTTTGACAAGAAATCAAAGTAAATCTAACTGCTCTTAGCGGCAACACTCGGTATTTCTGTCACTCAGACAAATATACAAGTTCTCTAATCCAACGACCTCCATTAATGCTTCTTTAAATCATAAATTGCATAGTATTCAACATTTCTATTTCAGAATGCATTGAATATTGCGTTAAAATGAAAACCGGCGTGAAAAAGTACCCTGAAGACTCAGTACTGCGTTCTAAAATCAGAAGTGTCGAGCATTAGCGCATTTACCCTACTTCATCTTAAAATATATGTTAACTGTTAACAATATTTTCGAAAAAAGGAGTAACGCAGTGAACAGAGTGAATGAGGCCAACCAGGAATTGATTTTTCCGTCCATGGAAGCCTTGTTGAAGAGAAAGGTTACATTTCCAAAAGGAAATTTCAATAAATACACTCACTCGGTCGCGTAGGCAAAAAGGAAAAAAAAATAGATCTGGGGCCAGATTCACAAAAGTACAATGTTGTTAGTAACAACTTGTTACGAGCAATACTTGTAATAACAAGTAGTTAGTTACAATCGTTTCACCAAGATTTCGCTAACTTGTCAGTAACAAGTACTTGTCGGTAACAAGTGTAGTGCCTTCACTCTTGTCAGTAACAAGTTTTGGCAGACAGTCTACTCTTTCTCGTTTGATTCTGCGTTACGTAATGTCAAATTTGGTATTTCTAGAACATTCTTTAGTACACTTTTTTGGAGACATAGCAGAGGAAGTGATACTTCTTTACGTATTATTAAAGATATTTCAAGCTTATCAACAATGACTTTCCAAACTGCATAATAATAACTGAGCTAAAATAATGACGAGTAACTAAATTAAAATATACAGAAAAATAAATACGGTTCCTTTCTTGTCATACGTTTTTGTAATACGTCCCTCTTTTTCTGCCAGCTTTACAGACGTCATTCTAAAGCGTTCGTTAAATTCGTACACCGACACAAATATAAAGTTCACTGTTTCTTTGAATGTTTTACTATATAGCTGTACACGAATGAATAACTCATCTTCATCTTCCGAGGGAAAAAATTGACCGCCTCATATTAATAAAATAAAACTTGTAACACAGTTTATTTTACAAGTTTGTCAGCTTCAATAGTGAGTAACCTAATAATGTTTGTGGGTTACAAGTAAATCACTTGTAAAATAGTAAGAATTCACTTGTAATTACAAGTTTACAAGTGTACCTTTGTGAAACGATAATAACTGGATATTTTTACAAACTTGTGAATCTTTACGTGTCACTTACAAACTTGTACTTTTGTGAATAGGGCCCTGATATCATACAATAATCAATTTACCCATTCTTTTAATATACATCGTATGAACACGGTTTTTATACCGTTACTCTATCATGTAGCATGATTTATTGCCTGGAGTGAACAAATTTGAAACAGCAACTAATTTTCTCGTCATGCAAATCTCCATATATCTATGATCTCAGTGTTTGTCTAGAGACAGAAAATTATTGAAGAGGAGGAGGCAAACCAACGAATCTATGAAAATAAAAGTATTGTAGATTTATTAAAAAGAAGACCACGAAGCTAAAGAGAAGACTCACCCAAAAAGTCAAGCTAGACATCTATTGAAGGAAAGGAATAAAGGTATAGAAAATTAATAAAAATTCCCTGTCTACTTTTTGTTAGTTTTCATCTGACTTACAATTTGCACTGATTGGCAGTTTCAGTAAACAACAGGTGAGTGTTAATGCAGTTCCTGTAATCTACCCCTAGCAATTTTATTTGTAATCAGAAAATTAAATTTGTAAACAATATTATTTTTCATTATATATATGAGAGAGAGAGAGAGATGTGATCAAATAATAAAAAATTAGAACAAGAAACATATCACTGAAAAACTACCTGGTTTACACAATACAATATTATAACATGTTTGTGTAGTTTCTGCTTCTTTGTATGTTCAATTGTCCTGTTGTTATATTTCTTGTTATAATTTGACATTATTTGATCACCTGACGATGGTTTGAATCCAAGTCGGAACGTTGTGTTCCGCTACTACCGAAATTTCATATCAATCACTTTGATATTCACATATAAGGGTGTGACTGAACACTGTTAACTGAATTCTAACAAGATTAATGGAAAATGATGAAGAATTAACTAGGAAATCAAAGCCGAGAAGAGTTACGCTTTCCATCGTATTCCCATTTCGCTGGCAGCGCGTCCCTCAGCGACATGAAGAAGTGCGTGGACAGTAGCCTTGAGAGCTCGGGACAGGCTTTCGATGGTGACATTGAGGTTTCTAGATCACTTGATGAACCAGGTGTGCGTCGGGGCCGGGCTGTCCGGCCGATCGACCGCTGGCAATCGGAAGTCACCGCCTCCACCACGGATGCTACTCATAATTAAAATAACCTCGATATTTCCCAACCGACCCCAAGTTTTATATCGCCATCATATCCCAGTTCCGTAAGGAGAGGGAAATCATCCTTTACAAAGTGATGGATAGTCCTTGTCACTAAGCGACAATAAGAATTTCTTTAATTAATAGTTTCAATATTAATTTTTAAAACGGCATTATTACTGTTTAATAGTTTCGATATTAATTTTTAAAATGTCTTTTATTATGTATGAGTATAATATTGAAACTACTGATGTTTACGAGGAAATCTTGAAAGTAATATGACACTACTGTCATCTAATAATTAAAAAGTGAAAAGATAATGAAAAACAGAAAAAGAAACACACAAATGTCACTCACATATTGAACGAGACAGTTCCGGTTTTCGCCTTAGTCAATCACGTACTGAAGAGCTTCTCTTGCCTTCGGTTTACGATAACCGACCGTTAGAAGGAAGGAAAGAAAAGTAGGGGTGAATTTTTATTTTGAATTTTGAACAATTTACTGCTGTCTATTCAAAGCGAGTTTGGTAGAGGTTCCTAGGGATCAGATTTAACCTAATTCACGTGTTTTTACTTCTGGTGATGAGGAATTTTTGGAGAGAGTTTCCAAGACCGTATCTGTAAAGCATTCATTAGATTTTTTGTTATGTTATTTAGCGTGGAAGAGGACAGGTTGAGAAGAAAGGGATTTATCACATGAAGTTCTATGATTGTTCATTCTGATATTGAGAGGAGTGGTAATTTCTTCTACATAAAAACTGGTGCAAAATGTGCATGTCAGGATATAAATACAGTTCATTCAAAATGTGCATTCACGGATTGATGTATTTTGTGGGTGTACTGAGTGACTGGACCAGTAAATGACATGGGAGACTGGATAATCTTGCATGTTTTACAACTAGGTTTTTCACTGAGCTTTGTTCCAAAAGAGGTCAGAGGGGTGTGGCTGATGTCTTTGTTTTATTCAAAAATTTGTGAAGGCTAGAGGGTTGTTTATAGACAAGTGGAGAAGGGATTTGTTGAAGAGGGCATCTCCGCGTCTATTTCTTTTGCATCTTGTAAAGAATTGGCAAAATAATAGGCCTACTGTCCCGAAAAAATTGTCATCCTGACATGAAATTGACCCTCGTAATTGAACAGGAAAACTACCCTTTACAGAAAAAGCTGGAGATGGACACTGGTGACGGTGTAACAGCATACACCGCTTTGAGAACCTTGTCACAAGTGCGTGAGGTGTCGGGCGAGGACAGGACAGACAGCAGAGACAGTAAAAACTCCTGGACACTCGATCACCTGATCATTCTCCCAGTGATTTTTACCTGTGGAGTAAAATGTAGGGTCAGGTGCACTCAAATAATCCTCAGACACTGGAAGAGCTACAGCAGAACACTGGAAACGATATTACTGCTATCCCGTAAGCAGAACTGCTTGTGAGTCTTCCAGTTTGATAAATCGAGTATGCATCGACATCAACGGCCACCTATTTCCAGCATTTTCTGTCAAGGACATTTCTCTTGTTCATTAACAAGGGTCAATTCCGTGTCAGTCTCATTTCGGTCAGTTTTACATTGTCCACCCTGTACATCCAGGGTGACCGCGTCCAGACAGGAGGCTTCTAGAGCAAAGGGCTAAACGCGTTCGTGACATTCCTTCAGCCACACAGTCACAATGCGTGGGACCGACAAGTACCCACCACCTGCGTCCGAGGATACGCACGATTAATAGCGACAGAATGCTTGCGGATCGGGTTACCATGACACGTTCCCGTGCGAGAAGACATTTCTTGCCTTCAAGGGATGGCTCTTTAACGATTCAGACAACTTGAAACTGCATAAGGTATACAGAATTAAATCTTTCACCGAGTATGATTTTAAAGCATCTTTTTTATAACACATAACTGAAAAACGATCGTACTTAATTCTACCAATTACAAATCGAACTTAATTCTGGATATTCAATTCTGTGACGTCACGAAAGCAAGCACTATTCCAGTGGGTTGCATTACTCCTCTAAAAATTTATTTCGGGTCCACGTCTCAAATGCAGGGGAAAATTACGAGTTAATCAAAATTGATTCAGAGATAAAGTCCCAAACTAGTCCAAGTTTTATTGAATTTCGGAACATGCGATGAAATGCACTCAATTCATTAGAAGAAAGAAGTAATAAAAATAATACAAAAATTGAAATTCAATTTACACTTCACTTTACCTCCGAAGCTGGCACTGCTCGTAACTCAAGCTAGTATACACTCCGAGTTAATGATTTCCTTATTGAATCGTTTAATCAACAAATTACTCAAGAAGTCACTGACAGGATAAACCAGACATAAAAAATAAAAGTTGTAACCGAGAAAAAAAATATGTTAGCACTATAACACGATCAAACGAAGATAATGCTCATCGCTCTTCTTGAGTTGATTTACTTCATACCACATTTATTTATATTAACTTGAAAGAAAAAACAATAAATGACCAAATATTCTTCTCATTGATTATCCGCTGCACTCGCGCCACCCAATCCCACGGATAATTGGGAGTTAACTATTTTATCATAGATGTAGTCAGAAACGAGGAATTGGATGCACGGTTGGAATGTTGGTTCGGAACAGCAGCGGGTCACAGAATTCAATGATTGTAGGATACAGCAGACAGAATTGTCGATTGATAAAAAGAGGTGAAAGTATCGGAGTATCCAAAGGGAAAGTATGCAAAAATGTAATCATAACTACCACCGCCGACCTTGACCACGCATGTTATCATTCATGCTAACACATATCCATCCCTAAGAGTCACCACCCACATATCCTTTTCAGATTGTGTTCAACAAGAGAGTAAATGTGACATAAATAATGTAATCAAATTAGTTTCCCAAATCACGACGGAGAAGGCAAAGAAAACCTGATCATGTAGGATTAATAATTAATGCGTATGCTGTCTTCAATAAACTAAATGCATGTCATGTTCACATACAAAGAGACCCAATTTAATTATGTAATATCGAATAAATTAAAATACTTTACTCCCCATCAGGCAACTAGCTTCCGGGGAATGAAGAAATGTACACCTCGTTCAAGTCACGGACAAAATTAATAGCTTTCTCGCCATTCATGTTCGTATTTAAGAGAAGAAAATTAAATCTTCAGTTTGGACATATTTAGCCCTTCTTATTTGGACACTGCTCTTCAAAACAGCTACAATGGACATACCATTTATGAATGATTTCATATTACCACTACATCACACAGAAGATATCACGTGGTACTTGATCAGATGTATGGGCTGAAGGCGCAGCAGAGGACAATGAATACGCAGTAAAATGCCTCTTTGGAGGTACAGAGATGGTCTCACGCAGACTGGTAATTCCGAGTGAGAGTACGTCTGAACGAGTAATCCTCGCGTAAGAAGCGAGAAACCACACCTCGATGCCTGCGGAACACCCGATTCCGAGGAGCTATAGCGACTTTCTCCAAGAGAAACTTTCTCTGAGCGCGGGTTGTTTGCGGGACGCGGGGGCGCGACGCGCGGGTCAAAGACGATGCGACGATGGAAGGGAATAGTGTAGGGAAGAAGAAAGGCGTAGGGTCGAAATTCCGGACGGGAGAGAGGGATGAAAGAGCAACAATATCGGAGTAATTGCGTGGAAGAGAGGGTCCAAAAATATTGGAAATGTTGAGTAAATGAGAGGGACGAGAATATGGCATCTTCCGGGATCATTTCAAGTGTCATCCTGACCTCGCAGGAAACTTGACTTCGCAGACCACCTCGCTCTACAGAAAATTCAGAAGGTCTCGAACCACAGCCATACCAATTTCTAAGTTAGAACTTTAGAGTAGCTGTAGAGAGAAAGTGGAATCCACACCTGGGGAATAAATTTTCTAAGATGATCGCTCATCGCTGTGCGGATGATAAAAATGCATAAATTTTTTTTTTCGGATTTTGAATTTCGAAAAAAAAAGTGTTCACAAGTTCACAGTAACTATCCCTGACTGTGAGTCAAATTTCGAAGCTGTGGTCCTTAAGGTCTCTGCGCCGAGGAAAAATATCAAATCAACCGTTCAATAAAAAATATCTCAATCTAAATTCGAAAAAATCACTGCTCACAGCACTTAAAATCACACTGAGAAATGCGTGTACCAAATTTCGAAGTTCTAAGTCTTACGGTTTCCTCACTGCGCATCTGACAAGAGAAAAACGTTAAATAAATAAGGAAAAATCTAATTTGAAATTCGAAAAAATGTTCAGAGGTCCTGGACACTGGAAAATACGTGTGGCAAATTTTGAAACTCTATGCCATAAAGTTTTTCAGCAAGGCGAAAAAATCAAAATATGTTCAACGTTCTAAAAAAATAAATCGAAATTCAAAGAACGTTCTTAGTGGTGCACTTAAGTTCCGGTGAACGCGTGAGTCGAATGCCGAAGCTCTACACTTTCTCGTAATCCTTCTACGAGCCGCAACATTTTTTAGAGGAACGCTTAAAAGTTAATAAAATTTAAAGTGAATTTAGAAAAGAACTTTTCATGGTTCATTGAGCCCACTCTAAATCACGCGGGTGTCGAATTTCGAAGTTGTTGGGCAATCCGTCTTTGCACTATGCGGCGGACAGACACACCGACTACCTTTGTAATACTTTGTTTCATAGATGAAATGAAGATGTGAAGAAACGACTGTGTTGTGTGGAAATAATAGGCACTCCGCGAAACTTCGGAAATGTGGTAGAAGTTTTGGGCACCTCGCTATCTGAAGGACGCAAAAGCGTATGGACGCGCGTTTGATTCCAAAACTGTCTTTCATTTAATTAATGATACTCCAATTGATTATTACACCAGATTAACAAAATGAACGTTTGACTCGAATAACATGGAGACATTAAGTTGAATCATTTTAATTTTATTTTATTTGTGATCATTGATCAGGTAATAAGCCATGCTCTTCCGCCATTCCACCGCAATTCAAACTCGTATACAAATTTAAAAATTAAATAACATTGTGTAAACAAATACTACATCTAATTAGTATAATACAATGCAAAACATTCATTGCTGCAATCATAATGCTAGTAAAGTGTGAATCGGCTTCATGGTCGACTTATGTCGAGCTTAGTTCCAATATCCAAGAAATTGTTAGGTCTACAGTAGAACCCCTCTTGACCAGCTTGGTCAGGACCAAGACCCTGACCGGTTATCCGTTTAGCCAGTTAATCCGATCTGAGGTTTCCGTAAACAATCGATTTTCGTTTAAAAGGAGCCAACAATTTTATCAGGTTACAATGAATAAACAAGAAAATAGATGTCATTGCAACTCGTTCTATTGTACCGTATGAACATACATAAACGGACACAAAAAAATTAAACAGACACACCTAACGTCCCGTCACCCCGTTTTACTTCCCGGGAAAGACCCGTCAAACAATCAATGTTAGAGTCTTTACCTGCCAGCTGCTGAAAGAGTCTATAATACGCTGAAAGTGGGGAAATAACTTTTCCACGGAATAGGTCGGTTAATCCAAGGCCGATTAAGAGGGTTTCTACTGAAAAAAAGTTTACCCTGGAAAGACTAAAAGTCTTTGCGTCAAGTGAATTCGACGAGCGACGCAACGCGGGAGGGAATTGAGCGGAAGAACCGCGCAGCATAGCCGACATCATCTCGAATGCAATAGCAGTTGCGCGATCGCTGCGCGGTGGAAGTCACGCATACGTGGAATGGCGACAGCGCATGCGCGTATCTTTGGGAACTGCAGTGCATGCGCTCTCATGGTTGTGACCGGTCAACGACGTTGCATCTAGATTCCTCGAGCACAATCTGTTCGCGTTACACTCGCTTTGAAGATATTCAGTCAAAAGATGCTCCAGTCCACGAAGATTTTTAGGGATCTCCCTTACTAAAACTAATGCCAGCAATCAGCGGTCTTTATTTAAAAAGATTTCATGGAAATAGAGGGATTTCAACAGCATCGGATGGTGTTATACAATTTATCCTTAACTATCCAAAAGTTTTGGCGGTTAAATTACAAAAATTCTAAGGGATCATTCGGTATAAAAAGTCAAATGCTGTAGTTGAAACAACCTTGTTCATTTTTTAAAAGTATTTAACTACTATCACGTGTTTTACGTAATCCACATTTACCAAAAACTACTTAAACTGTATTTACACTATTTAGTATCTGGAGTTCCGTAAATGTTGCTTTTGTCCAAAAGACGCTAATGCTTCAGTTTAAAACTTTTGAAGCCACTGAAAATAATTTTATTATACCAAACTTAAGAAAAATAAATCGCTTTTAATGTATTATACATTTATCTGCTTTACCCATAGGAATCTTGGAATATGAATGGATCAGTCATGAGAGAAGTGATATGTTTCCTTAAATTTAACCTCCTTCCCTTTTCGTAGCTGTTAAGCCAGCCTTGTGCGATGGTCTCTTGAAATGAATTCACAAAGTCCAATAATTATTTATAAAATCAATGAATATATTGACAAATAATTGCTTTGAACTTACGTCACTTTATTTCTATTTTTAGTGTGTTTTACAATGATTTTGAAAAATTTAATATGTTTGGCTTCATTGATACCAATTTAATAAATTGATATGAAAAGTGTTCCAAAACATAGTACATTTCACTGGGTTGAATGGATATTGAATTGCAATAAAAAAGAATTGGCAACGGCTTAAATAAACTCGACCACGCTGCTGGGATTAGTACTTCCTCAATAATTCATTACATTCCCGATTTGCTACAATCTCGTTCCATGAGCATTGCAAGTCTCCTAGTGTACTATCGATAAATCACTTCCCATGCTCTCAAGCCAACCCTGTTTCCGAGCAAACTTTGACAACTACTAAATAGTCTTTGTCATTTATTTTTCAAATAATTTGCTAATTTATTGAACAGAAAATATTGGCATAATGTATCTTTTCAGGCAGCGTAATATTTTCTTTTTAGGTCGGGTTGTCATGTTTACAAGAATTGATGTTCCGTTTGTTTTTGCACCAGTTGTTTGGAGATCAGTGGTTTTGACTGCCTCCCTCTCTTACATGACCCCTGATACCCATCTTATTCCTCAGTTCAGAGCGAACTCCTAAATATATGGCGATCGATGAAACATAGTTACATGAATACAACACCCCTCCTCAATAGCCCGATAAACCTGCTGAATAATGAAGTTCGCTACCCACAAGCTTAAATCACTTCAGAAAATGATCTTGTATCAAACATCAGAAAAAAGGGTAATCGTATTATAGAAAACGGTTTAATGGAAGAAATTCATTTTTGAACATACGAACTTTCAATCTGCCAAATAAATGAGGAAATAATATTCAAACAAAAAATAATTTCACAGTCATTCCTAGCGCCATCAGTCACATTACTGATCCTCAGACAATCGAGAAGCATGTGCATAATGTTCCCAAACCAATATCTTGGTACTAATAAAAATAGAAGTCTCCATAAAAGAGAATAGTATCTCAGAATTGCCTCAAAAAGCTAAAGAGAGACGTATTCGCTGACAATGAGGCAAGATTTCTTGGGGCAGGATCGAACGCGTCCAGAAATAATACAAATGCCGAGAGCGCAGGAAATCTTGAGCCTCGAAATATTACAGCGTGACGCCCACCTCATCACAGTCTATTGCACTCCATACGAAGAACTGGATAAAAGACTTAACAGACAAGTTAATCATGTTACGTCGAATGAAAATGGGAGACGGGACCGGGATTCGAACCCGGGACCTTGAGCTCTACGCGCTCATGCGCCTACCAACTGCGCCATCCCGTTCGCCTCTCGGGCCCGTCTACCATTCTCATTCAACTTGTGAAACCCAAAGACCTCTGAGGTGGTCTCGTAGAGACTAGATTCCTCATCTGAGGCGACTCCCTTAGGAAGTACTTGATTTGGGTATTATTTTCCATTTCTGGTTCACAAACATAGAAATCTCTTAGATTNGGAGTCGCCTCAGATGAGGAATCTAGTCTCTACGAGACCACCTCAGAGATCTTTGGGTTTCACAAGTTGAATGAGAATGGTGGACGGGCCCGAGAGGCGAACGGGATGGCGCAGTTGGTAGGCGCATGAGCGCGTAGAGCTCAAGGTCCCGGGTTCGAATCCCGGTCCCGTCTCCCATTTTCATTCGACGTAACATGATTAATCTGTTATCTGGCGGCGAGGTTCACCGTAATCTAAGAGATTTCTATGTTAACAGACAAGCCCTGTCGGAACACTAAGAACAGAAATTCCAGTTAGAGTGTCCACACAAAGTTAAATAAAAGAAAAATATGCAATATTCTTAATTGCCTGATTCCACATTTTGCTTTTTCAACCAGATTATATTTCAACTCGCAAAATTAATAATTTTTCAATGTCGTTAAAGCATAGTTACTTCCAAAAGTGCATCAAAAACTTCATTATAACAACATTTTTATGTACTTATCTATTTTAGAATTAGTATTTCCTTCCCCTAAAAAGGAATTGAAGGTATCCTGTAACACCTGCGTGAGAAGTGGAAATTTAAAAATAATTTTGACCATGTGAAATTGAATATATTATCTCTGATTCGACAACGTATCAATTAATGCGTTAATTTAATTGTATTAGTTATGATTTTCATTGATTTATTGAACCAGATATAATACTGATTTCGTGGAACAAAAGTTATGTTCATTCTATAAAGAACTCTCGATTTCTCAACTCAGTGGATCAAATTAAAATACAAATTTAACGCTAATTGGTAAGATAATTCAACGCTTCTGAACATGTACAAAAACTAAAAACGGCCTCTCAGCACAGAAACATAGTACTCTCTAGCCTACCTCCACGTTGCAACGCTTCACAAAACAACCACAAAATTAACCTAGTAAACATCTCAGATCTTGACATTTTTCGAAACTGCGAGATTGTTTTAAAATATTTTACACATAAATCTACTAAATCTATCGTTATATGTGGTGATTTCAACATCGATTTCCTGAGTACTTCGACTCTGCACCTTCACCAATTAATCGATTCAAGAACCTTATAGACTCCTTCAACCTTATTACTACGATAAACGACCCCACTCGCCTCATCTCAAACATTGCTAGATCAGATTATCGTCAACCATGGAATCTCGTATTTCTCTGAATTGTTTATCGCCGGATACAGCGATCACCTTGCTCAAGTATTGACAATTAAAGATAAACAAAAACCACTTAAAATCCTTTACAAGATTTCAAGAGAGTTTAATGACACAAATCTATCCATATTTATAAATTATATACGTGAAGAAACATGGAAAAATGTCTACAATTGCCAAAACACCGACGACAAATTCAATGTATTTATCTCAATATTCCTAAAACATTACAACTCTAGCTTTCTCATAAAACACAAGTGAATTAACACAAAGAAATACAATAAATGGATCACCCAAGGAATAAGAATTTCTTCAGAAAAAACGTCGTTTATATTATCTTTCAAAAATCTATAGCCAACCACCCGAATTCCATGATTATTTTTGTAAATATAAGACTATTCTTCGAAAAGTAGTCTATGCATCTAAAGTTATGGAAAACGACAGGCATATACTAAAATCGAACAACCGGACGAAAGTCATGTGGAATATTGTTAAAAATTACACGTCAACATCTGAAAATCGCAAAGAAAATATTTCTCTCCTAAACGATGGCAAAATCGTATCAAATTCTCAGGACATCGCAAATTTGTTTAATTCTTACTTCTCAGATAACGAACTCAATATCTCCAAATCAATGTCCTCCAAGAATATCCACCCATGTACCCAATTCTATGTTCACTTCCGAAACTAACGCCAGTGAAGTCATGAGAATCATCAGGTCATTAAAAAAACAAATTTTCAACAGGCATAGATGATATACCCGAGTTTATTGTTAAATTTTCGTGACACATTACATTAAAACCACTCATAAATATTTTTAATAGTTCTTTATCGGAAGAGGTGTTTCCTAACATATTAAAGTGAAACCTTTACAAACACAGAAAACAAACTTCATGTTGGAAATTATCGACCAATATCACTACTACCCACTTTCTCAAAAATCCTAGAAAAATTGTTCTATAAGCGTCTTCTAGATTTTTTATCAAAAAATAACATTCTCTCTCACGATCAACACGGTTTTAGGAGATCCTTTTCCTCTACAAGCGCCATATTTTCTTTCTTAAACGATGTTACCACATCTCTTGATCGTAGAGAAAATCCTCAGGGAGTTTTTCTTGATTTATCCAAAGCATTCGCTGTCATCGATCACGAAATTCTCCTCCCACATCAATGGCTAAATTCTTATTTAAAAGAGATATCAACAGGTCCAAATAGCATATACTAAATATAAAGTACTTCAGCGTTGTCTTTCAGAAACAAAACCACTTACTTGCGGAGTACCCCAAGGTTCAATTCTCGGTCCTTTACTCTTTTTATTATATGTGTACGACATGTCATCCTCCATATCAGATTGCAAAATTGTTCTTTTTGCTGATGACACTAACGTACTATGTAAACACACCAACGCTCAAAACGTTTTGTCTAACCCTTCAGCTTGGTTCCATGCAAATCGTCTCATTGTAAACACTGACAAAACAGTGTCTATGTCATTTCACAATAGTAATACAAAATCTTTACCCCAGGTTTCTCTTTCTTTAAACGGAACACAATTAAAAACTGTTACGAATACAAAATTCTTAGGTCTCCATATTCAAGACAACCTCAAATGGAATTGTCACATTAACAATCTTAATTCCCAATTAAGTAAATTGTGTTATGCATTCCGAATCTTAGTTACCGCAGTTAGTCCACGTATTTCCCGTTGCGTATATTTTGCAAACGTTTACTCCCATTTACGTTACGGCATTACCTTCTGGGGTAATTCCGGTCAGAGTATTTAAACTTTCAGAATTCAGAAGAGGATAGTTCGGATAATTTGTAAATCTCACCCCCGAAACTCTTGTAAACCTTTATTTAAGGAATTAAATATCTTAACACTTCCCTACATTTATATTTATGAAACGGTCGTGTTTGTTAAGACCGAATTACTGAAGTGCCACCCTTGCTTCATACGAAACAGTCTCGTTTACGAACACAATACTCGCAGTAGTAATAATATTCATCGTCCTAGAGTGTCAACCACTCTGTCAAAAATTACCATATCATTCGGGAATCGTTCTATATAATTCTCTCCACAACAATATAAAAGATATTATGAAATTGAATATCTTCAAATCCGCGGTTAAAAGCTACCTCTTGCAGCAGTACTTCTACGATGTAAAAGAATTTACTGATTTTAATAAAAGTTAAATTCGTCTTATACTTTATCACGCCATTGCAGTTGTACTTTTAAAATAACTTATAGCAATTTCAAAAACTATTTTCTTGCATAATTGTGTTGTCTTATGATTCATATTAATTTAGTTTTATGTATTCATCTTTGACATGGTTGCGTACATTAATTCTGTAGTCCCATCCAGGCCCGGGTTTTTCTCCGGTTTTCCTTCAGGTAGAAGTGGATTTCTTATACAGGTTCTCTAGGTTTTTGTCTAGGGGCGTGTTTATTATTTAAACAAGGAATCGTGAATTTAGTGTTACTTCAATTCTTATGATTTATAAACACTGTACTCAAAATAATCGATAGTTCTATAATAATTCGTACATGTAAAAAAAAATTTTGTGTTTAATTACAAATATGTTGATATTCTATTAGTATTATAACATGTAGCTAACTTTTTATATAATCTAGGAATTTTTGCTGAAATTTTTGAATCCACCTCTGCCTTAGAGCCCTTGATCGGTATTGATGGGATGGTCCTTTGCTTGCTTCCGGAGAGTAAATCAGTTTATTGTCCTCCACGTGGTCATACGCAGTTTGTAGTGCTTTTTTGACAATAAATTTATTTATTTATAGAACACTGTTCTCTTGCTTATGAACATAAGTCGTATTTTGATTACACATAATCTTAACGTTATTTGAATTCATAATTTTAGATAAGAATTTTGGTGTTTTTTATATTATGCTTAATACATATTATTAACTCAGACAGTGTAGTACACATCATTAGTAGATCGAGGATAATAATTGCTAATAAATGCAATTTATGTCAAAATTTTAACGCTGCATAAATATTTTGCTGGGGTAATGTTGTATTCAAAGGGGACCAAATTGGAAGAAGACAAACCACCTGCCTAAGAGTTTTCAAACGTTTTTAAAGGGATTGGCTCCGAAACCAAGAAAACGTGTCATAAAGCATGGCACGTTCAGACGGTGCCAGTGGGTTAGAGTGCGCTCGACACCTCATCCTGTTTTCGCAATCTCAAGGACGGTCGTCACCTTGTCGACGTGGGAGCTAATTGGATGGTGAGTACGCTGAAAGAAGTTTTTGTTTGCGCAAGTATCACCATAGTGACGGACGAACATTGGAGTCTGCGGACCAGTATCTTCTCATGCATGAGCACAGCGATGATTATGTGTAATCAAAAGACGACTCACATCTAATATTATTTTCCGACGCCATGAAAAGAGGCAAGATTTCTGCTATAAGAAAATTATTAAACGCTACTGTATTTTGTAAAGTCAGAACACTCGCAGAAGTCTGATATTTTCATCAATAAGGAGGTGTAGTCTTGTAAATAGAAATTCGGTCTTCTGTATTCGATTCTCTTTATGTCGGTACAATACAATTAGTGTACAAGAAAACTAATACAAAAACACATTTGTGCATTAAAATAATAGCTCATAAAAGAAATTGGTTTTCAATCAAAAATATACATTTTGCAAACGTTAAAATTAATGCATTTTTTCTATCCTTCGACTCTCTAAATCAACCCACAAACCGTACCTTTCCGACTCTAAAAAATGTACCTTATCTTTTAAAATAGTAAATTCTGAAATAACAGTTCAATTATTAGACGAAAGAACAAACATTGTTTCCCAATCTGCGATTTATTTATTTCTCCACGTGTTGCTAAGCCTCATTGATCATTTCAGTAAAACGATAAGTCTAAACTTCGCCAATAACGACAATATTGCCATGAAATAACTAAAAATATTCTCAATAGAAAACAATTATCTCGCTAGGTAAATAACGTGAATTAATTTGCTAAATATATGAAAATCCCGATTGAGACGGAAGAGATTGATTTCCTGCCTCCAAGATGATCAAGATGATGGTCTACCTGCGAAGGGTCTCCTCCTCATCCCCAAATATTTCCAGCAGGACAATTCGTATCTGCGAAGGGTTTCATGATACGTCGTTGCTGAGATCCCACAGACGAGAAGAAATGGCGACTTTATTGATCCGAACTTTGGATATGTGCCTCGATGTTTGTTGTAATGGTGTATTCCCGATAACGAACAGTTTCAAAAACCACATTATGAGTCTCCAAAGCGAACACTTATAATTTTCGGCAAGGTATTAGTCTCGAAAGCGAACACATTTCTACAGATAAGCGCATGGAGGAACATCATTTCATGATCTAGCGGTGACTGCGGTTAATGATTTATTTAAGAAATTTATACGGTTTTTTGGGATACTACATATTTTTTGTTAAAATCTAGAAGAAATCAACCGAAATGCGGGATGCAACTTATTTACTTTTAAGTCATATTTCAGTTGTTTTTTTATTTTGTCATTTACATGAACATGAAGAATTTATAGTACAATATAAGACTTAAATTTGCTCCAATTTGTGTTCTAAAAACAACAGGTTGCAGCTAGTTCATAAAGAAAGCGTTCATATAGATTGAGAAGCAAATTTCTTGGAAATATTGAAGTGGGGCATGTATGCGAATGAGGGAATAACTTTCCTTACCCCTGTTACCCGACCGCGTCCCTTCCGGTGGTAATTGTAGGGAGACTTATCTGTATAAAGGGAGTTTTTGCATAGCATACCTGCGAGCTATCGTATACGCTACCCACATGCAAGCTGCTTCTGCGCATGCTCAGAAGTTAGTGGTACACTAACGCTTCTAACCTAGTACGTTACAATGCCTCTGTTTGCGTATGATAATGGTACGCTAGAGAGAGGTCATGGCGGATTGTGGTGTGGATTTGACGTTATGTTGATATCTGAGAGGGTATGAGAGAGATTTGTTGGTTGTGTGTGCAGCATGAGCACGTGCTGGTGTACTCGCAGTATAGAAGTAGTTTGTCAGGGTTTACAATTTTTAGTATAATTTCAGCGGAAGGTACGCTATGCAAAATGCATCGACTACACTAGATCTTTCCATGTACGTTACGCGTTTAGCATCATCAACATAACGTATACGCTAGGAAGCGCGCACTTATGCATAAACTCTCTAATGTGTCAGCTTTAAAGACTCTAATATCTAGTGGAATTTTGTGTGTTTGCATACAAGATTCTTAACAAGGTGTTCATTTTTGAGACCTGTCGCATATAAGACGCAATCTTTGTAATATTTTCGTGGTATCAATTATTACGTGAAATTATTTTCTCGTCAAAACGAGGAGTGATGCTATAATTAAATTAAACATGTCAATAGTGTTAATGTTTCAGATGTTTTTGAGTAGTTAACTTCTTCAAAAATTCAAATAAGAATCTTTACCAATATATTATTCACAGAAAGTTTTTTCCTCGAAGTTTGGTCAAAATAAATTTTCTAAACATAGGCGTTGTAATATTGTGCATTTCTCTTTGGCCAAAACTCATGAAAATTTCCTTAGTTAAAAACACACATGGGAACTATCTTCAAAGTAAGAAACGGTAAAATGCTCACGTTTCCTTAGCAAATGGAATTCGCTCACAATATGCTAAATATGGTTGAAACACTTGTTTCACAGAACTGTATCTAACTCGTGTATTCCAAATAATTTTCTCAATTAAGACTAAGTTCAATGAACGAATGTTCTGTATCTAAATTTGAGTGTCCGGCATGGAAAGGTCTAAATAGCATACAACTCTTAAATTTTGCTTTGAACGTACCAAACGTATGCTATGAATATACTGCTGTTATTTGGAAATTCTTCGTGGAAATCGAATTGAGTTATTCTCTACAATCATTGAGGTTTTTGAAGTGCCGTTTGTCGTGATTTTGTTTGGTATAATTGTAATAAATTATTGAAATTATTTCATCTAGATAATATCGTAGGTTATTTGAAACAGGTCTGAAGCTTTCTTGCATCTTTCATAAACTACATCCCTCATCTTTAATTTATTTAAGCTTACGAGCACGATCCTTTCATTATAGGAGGACAAATAAACAAATACAGTGAATTACTATGTGGTTGTGCGATGATTAATTCCATCGAAAAGAGCAAGGGGCATTTCTTCAAAATTGTCCTAGTGCGCTAAAATAAAGAGTGACCATTGGCCGTTTTAGTGGCTAGACGAAGTGAGGAACGTCTCTTTAACTTGTAGACCAGGGCCTATTTCGTTCTCGAGGATTCATAACGTCAGCAACAGTTGTCCTCTAACCAAAGGTTCTACGGATGTCTTCGCAATTATGGAAACACGCTTTGAAGGGAAGGTTAGCTAATAACGTTGCTGTTAATCCGGAAAAATTGAAGGAAAGAGGGAATTATGCTGTCAAACAATGTTACAACTCAGATAAAAAAATATCTGAGCTCGAGAATAAAAAGACATCATTCAAGCTCTTAGAAATGTTTTCTCCTTTGCTTCAACTGAAAGGTGCTTGAGTCCATTAAAAGCTTTGTAGAACAATTGATTGGATTGATAATTCTAACACTTCGGAAATATAGACCCCTTGAAAACTTTTAATATTGCGCAAAACGACATATTTTTGCATTATTTTCGAAAACAAAGTATTTTTTTTACAATTACCATTAAACATTAATATTTCTTCGTCAACATCCGTTGTTTATTAACTGAGAAAAAGCTGCGTCACTGATATAGACAGAAACCTCTCCGCTATCCAGTCCAGCAAAACGTTACAATATTTTTATGGATAATAAGTTTGAGAATTATCTCTTTTATTGCGGCAGGTTGGAAAATATATTTCGTAGGAAAATATAGAGTCGTGATCTGTAATAATGAGGATCCCTGGGCTATTCGGCCAAATCTGTTCCTTTGAAGATATTCATTGGAAAATTTAACAAATTTCCGAGTTGACTGAGCGACAGTTTCTCCAGATTCTGGACCTTCCAGAACGTTAGTATCTGATCGCGAGACATAGTTCGACTTTTCTCTGAAATTAGAAACGAGGTTCAAAGTTTTTATTTGTTCAGAGGTCTTTTCTGTTACCACCTACTGAGGGTAGAAATGTATCCAGTATTTGCCCCAGTATCACTCAAAAGTATGCTATTGAAAATGCAATATTGTATTCCTACATCGAAATTCACAAATTCTAAACCACAAAATACGACATATACATAAAAATAACTATCAAGGGAGTTTGTTTTTGCAATAAAATTAAAAAAACAGAAGAATTGTTTATTACGCACGCACGCCGGAATTTTTTACATATCCGGCAGAGAATTAGCGCATAACAAATGCCGAGGTGCATGCGTAAAAAACACTGTTTCTGTTTCTTAATTTTATTGCAAAAAACAAGCTATTGCACTCATATACAGTGGGTGAGCAAAGTCGGGGAGGTCAAAACACATCGATAGAAAATAGTTTCATTATTCCGCGGTAATATTAACAGGATTTACGCTTAGCCGAAATGTCGAAAATTAAGAAAATATTTTCATTGATTAACTGTTAAATAACTAAGGGTGAGCAATGTATAAAATTGCCTGAGCAAAATTGAGCAAAGTCGGACCTTTTATTTAAGCCCAAAATCGTTCGAATCGATAGAGAATAAAAAAATTCATTCCGGCTAACTTCTCGGGGCAGCATTCACCGACCGCGTTGGTGAGTGCGAAGAAGAACGTCCCCGAGCAAGATAAAGAAGACGAACAACACCCAATGTCCGCTGTGGCGCGGGTGTGGCTCTCCTCGATACACTCCGCGTGCTGGTAACGGGAAGGCACTCAGAGCTGGCGCACTGGGCGTAAAACCACGCTTCTTGCACTGCCCGCTGCGTGTAAGAAAAGGTTCTCATGCCTTACTTCATGTCCATAAGTTCTCTCACGCCAAAAAATAAGTAATAGCGATTGGTATAAATTCAAGGAATTGATGGACGCATCAGGAAAATTGTATCACTGCGGAGTATTTGAATTGAATTTTATTTTACAACCAATTAGAAACTTATCATGCCCCACTGTCGTAACAATTCGGCTCATTGTGTTGCATAGATTTACAGATACATACTGATTATTACAATACACCTATTTTAGCTTAAAGATAATGATATTTTTAACGTAATGTATACCTTCTTAAATAATGCGAGGTAAGGCATACAGAATCACAAATGCAAAGTCAGATTGACTCATGTTGGGATCAAATTGATTTGAAAGACAATGACTGATAGTTAAAAATCCTAATATCATTCCAAACTTTAATGACTTAGACTAGGAAAGACGCATGCAATTTCTCAGTACGATGAATAGCTACAATAGGAATGCAATTGCTAGACCTCGCGCAACGGAACTTACCGCCAGACGCATCTGGAACGAAACTAGCTAGATATGTAGGTGACTGATAACTTTTGGTCAGGTGAAAATGGCGACGAGCCGGGAATCGAACCTGGGACTCCTGCTTTGATCGCAGGGGTGTTAACCACTACACCACCCGTTCGCCTTCCACAACTGTACACCACACATCGTATGGGTGGAAATGGTGGAAATAAAAAAAATTATGTGAATAAGTGGTGGTGTAGTGGTTAACACCCTACGATCAAAGCAGGAGTCCCAGTTTCGATTCCCGGCGCGTCGCCATTTTCCCCTGACTGAAAGTTATCACATATCTTCTCCAAGTGTAGGTACACGGAAGAAATACATGCATGTAGGTGACTGTTACATCATCATCTTCACATCTCAGCATCAACAAGTATCCGGCTACGCTTTCGTAGTTTTAATAATATTTCCTTACAGTGTGGTACAATGTGATCAAATCGACTATGACAAGCGTGAATTTTACTGAAGACGTAGCAAAGCAAATGTTTCAAACATTCGACCGCCATCTTACATTAAGAAGTTTCGCGCTTACCAAAATAGTTCCTGTCCCAATTATTTTTCACTACTTATAACTCAGAAATTTAATATCAAAATTTTCTTACGTTGACAGAAAATAAAAGATCAAACAAAAGGATACAGTTGAAACACTGACTACTCATCATTATCATTACTTAAGACAATTTGATTAGTTACACTGGTAATTATGTGGTACATGTAAATGAATCAAGACATATTTATTAAAACCATTAAGATATTAAAGAGCAATTTTAAAACGATGAAACACAAATTAAAGATTTAATGATGTTGCAGTGTAAACTACATTCAGGATAATTTGCGGAATTATTTTACACGCAGACCCTATAGTTTGTCTCTCGCAATAGTGGGATATAATTGGCATACGGGGTGCTAATTGAGTGGATATCCTACACTTTGGTGTAGGATACACCAAATCAAAACACAAAGGATCTCGAAATGTGGAAAAAGAATTTTCACTGTCCGTAGCCACTTAAGGTAGCATGAGAGATCTGATGACGGTTTTTGAATGTCCTGATTTTTTAAATGAAAGAATAAACTATTACCTGTCAACCCGTTTAATAAAATTTGGACTTTGCGCAGTCGATATTTGAAAACAAAACGATCATGACGTTGTTCAGGCTTTTATGGATAAAATCTCTGGGGAAACTGTTTTTTCAATAAATTCGCATGTAATTTCTAATGTGATGGATATAAAAAACTATACGGGTCACAAATTTAATATAGATATTAACAGTACGAAATTTGCCTTTTCTTCCTTTTTTAACTATATTCTATATGAAATTCGAGTGAAAATGCAAATATTATATACGAAAATTTTTTATTTTTATACCGGTTCCATTAGAAGTAACATGGGAGTTTATTTAAGAACCGTCCCACCGGAGGTTTTATCCATAAGAGACCGTACAACTTCAAGATGGATTTACTCCAATGTTACCCCTGCAAGGTCCAAATTTTATAGTCGAGTTGATCGATAATGGTTCATTCTTTCATTTAAAAATCAGGGCATTCAAATATAGTCGCCAGGTCACTCCTACTACGTTAAAGGTCACATTATCTTCTTTTACATTGACCTCAAACATGAATTCCATCCTTGATCTCAGCAATCGACTAGGGAATAGACTGAAAATTTTATCCAACCTCATCTCGTCCTCTACAATCCAAAGAATGGCCTCTCACGTATCGGAGTCCAATACTTATATGCAAAATAGTAATTCGTAAAATTACTTTTCCGAACCACCTCCCCGTTTATCATTCTTTTCGAGTCGCTGCGGGCGTAGTGAAACCATCACATTTGACACGCTCGATCAAGAAGACCTTCTGTGATTGGCATAAAAGTTTTCTGAACAGAGAACACGCATCAATTGAGTCATGTAAATCGAAAACGTTCTCAGTGCCAATTTTTTTTGCGAAAAACGTTCTCCTCGCTATCGCTGATGCTGTGGTTTTCGATCTAAGTTCCTTCTGTTGATAGTTTAATTATAAGAGTCAAAAGATATCGTCGCGAGGCTAACACGTATTACACAATAACAGTCAGGGAAATCGTCATAACATATTTTTTACTATTTTTGCAATAATTTGTCGTAAGGGCAGGGAAAATGATGCTTCATCTCCAGTAAACAAATTCAGCAAGAACAACACATTCCCACTATGGTGGACCATCTGATTAATCTCTATAAGTTACTTCCTTCGTATCCAAGTACAACATATTTCAATTTAGGACAAGAAAATATTGCAGACATAATTAAATCTCGATTTTCCAAAGATATATTCAAACCCCCATAGTCAAAACTTTACTACCTAAAAAATAATCATTAACTTCACGGTTCCTAGGTATTCTTCTCATCCCCACCCCCATACACACACGAAAATGAAAATAAAGTAATACGAATAAACTATATCATGCACTTAGTTGCACGTGCTGAATAAAGCACTCAAAATCAAGTTAGGAAGTTTCCTCAAACGTTCCTGTAAATATTAAAAACACTGCAAGGGCGATCGGATTACCCAGTTTTAAAAATAGATGGTTCTTAGGCGTGACACATACACTCTCTTTGGGTACTATCAATGGTACTTTGTATTAGAAAATCACAGGTGGCATTTGGAATATTCTTCACATTTTAAATATCTGATTCAACGGTTCAGAGTATCTAGACTCTACATTAAATTCCACTGACACACAATTAGAAAAGTTGTATCACGATAATGAGAGATGAGTTGAAGGTCAAATAAACTAAGATAGTAGGGTTTTGTTTATACTGACAAAAATGTGATATCATCGACAGAGGATTTTTTTTAATCTAAATTTTCATGATTATAAATATTCGAAATATGTAGTGTGTTTCTATCGTCACCAAGTAGGTATACTTATTCAGTTAGTGTATAATTCCAGTTCTGATATTGATAGTCGGGGTTGTTGCCGGAATGACCAGTAAATTACACACTAGACTTAATTATTTTGGAATAAATTTCTGTAAGCCAAACGAAATTTTGAACGTGGATACTTAATCTCAAAGAATACAATATTTAAACTAGAAATTTCGATTGTTATAACAATTATGAAAACATTTTTACTGTACAAGCAAAAATAGTATTTCAATGTATTGCTAAATATTTTGAATTCAAATGTGTATTGGTGTCGTGCCATGTGCTTCTAGTTGAGGTGAAATTCCCTGTTTGTGGTTAAATTTTCATACATTAACGACTAGTAAAATTTAAGGAAAAATATTTAACACCGCGCCTAAATTCCTTCTTACAAGATTGAAAATAGTTGTTTATAACTAGTCTTCCACTGATATGATTTAAATAATTTGATTTAACATTGTTTCAAAACTTCAAAATGTTTCCAAACTAGATCTTTTCTTCCAGAACTGATGATGTGTTGCATTTTCACCCTCCTTTAGTCAATTTTAGGGTAATATGTAGCGTTTCAACAATGAACAACTTAATTGATGATTTTAGAAGCTTGAACTGTTTCGTAATCCATAATGGTTTAATAGTTTCGTAATCCATAATTTTTATATTAGATGTGCATATTATTGCTTTAAATTCATTCAGACCTATGACACGCAGACCAGCTGCTGATTTGGCCATCTTTAGGGGTAAAAGTGTGTAATACTAAGTTTTGTTCAGTTTTGAAGTCATTCGCGAGCCATAAAGAAATACTCTGCGGTCCACTTTTACAAACATTTTCCCTTTTGATTATTTTAAGTCTTATGTATTTTTAAAGCTTGTGCGAGTTTATACTAATGTTTTGTGAGTCTGTATTTGTATTACTGTGTAATGCGCACTAATTGATGCTAAGGAGTGACTAACTTATTTGTAGCAAATAAATAGTAACAAGAATACGGAAATCAGGAAAAGGCGTTACCAAATTCACCAAAATTTCTTTTTACTGAGGAGCTCGTTTTCCGAAGGAAAAAAAACATTCCCATGAAAGCCGTATTGCCGTTATTCTCGAATTGAATGCAGTTTTCTTCTTAACTGCGTTTCAACAAGAATAAGTTAAAATGCTTCTCTATACTTCGCAGTAGCATTCTAGTCGAACTAAGCAATAGAATTGTGGGGACAGGATCTGTTGCAGGTAATTTGGAGAGCCATTACACATGAGAAGACTGGGAATCTCCACGATTCACTGGCGCGACTTAAGTTCCAAGCGTCTACAGACTGTATTGTTACGGTTTCGAATAGGACTCACTTTCCCTCAGAACTCTTTATTTATTCAAAACATAGTTTATAATAAAGGATACAAGTAGAATAAACGCCCTATCTCATAAACTTTCCCAGCATAAGTTCTATAACCCGTGTCATTTGTATACAGGTCCATCTATCCTTGCAACATTTCCATGAGGATTGGAAACAAAGAAATCAAGTTATATCGGAGCATGAAAATGTTATCAATCATACGTCATGCATCAAGTAATAAAATAAAGGCGTCAGAAACTAGGAAGGATTAATCATAATCTAATTTTTAGCAAAGGATAAAGGGACACGTACGGAGTAATACATTGTGGGGGTAGAGAAATCTGTAGAGTAAAAACTCTAGCCTCGATCATGCGGTCCTCGATTTCGGGGCATTCTTGGGATTTCCCGTTCACATTACAACAGTAATCATAATTAATGATCAAAATTAGCGGCGCATTTTCTTCATCCCACCATAACATCTGTTTCGAAATGATGCAACAATAAATTTGGCAGGAGGGTATCCATGTGTCAGTTAGAAACTTCAGTTATGGGAGGTCTCCCTGTCAATCTTTTAACACTTGACAACCCTTATTTAAAACATTGCATAAATGAAACAAAAAAGAAAACTCCCTTTCAGATGCCTGGTACAGTCAATCTCACGTAGAGAGACAATTTCAGCGATAAATCCGAGAGAAGGAAATAACCGAAGAACATCCACAGCCCATTTACCCGCATCCCTTATGAGGGGTGGGTTTTTGAGATTCTAATACTACTCAGAAGGGAGGGAGTTTGTCCAAGGTGGTTTCTCCACTTTAGTAAACCACGCAAGACACTCCCTTCTAACAATTCGATCTCAACACGCAGAATCGACGCATTCACCCTGGGCGTCCATTACGTTGTCGACATTGCCTGCGTTTGGCAATCTACGCGGACCCAACAGCAACAGCCAACATCGCGCACAGGGACAGCTGAGGAGCGGAGAGGAGAGTTAGATGGAGGCGCGGAATAAGTGCGGAGAGACGAGAGGTGAAGGGAGACGCCAAGGCGAACGGGCCTCAGCTTCTCGGTGAACGGAAAGAGAGTGGCAACGCGGCGTAAGATGTCTTCTGCGACTCGCCACGACTAGAGACCTTCCTCGGGAGAGAACCGTCAACCTTAGAGCTCGTAATTTCTCATAACAGCTATCTTTACTATGCTCAAATTCTCCTAGACCCTTTGGCTCCAGCTGTCACTCGATGATCGCCTCTTAGTGGTGGAACAGGGAGAAAGGGAGGGAGACACGACACAATCATGTGACCAACTGCAGTTAACTGAACCCTCTATGAGAAACTGTTAGTAGAATTTTCCGGAAATATGAGAAATTCCGCAATATATTTCCTTTCCTGACGGTTCTCTCTTGATTATGGTCTCTAGCGAGGACCACGTAAGAGAAGAGTTGACTTTCCACGGAAATGTTTCGAAAGACGAAAGTTATTTGTAGGTCTCTGAAGCCATTTATAGATAAAACATTTCCCCATTCTAGTACATAAGGCAAAAGCATTAAAACATTGCAAAGAATGCAGTGTACATTCTGCGGTGATGAAAATTCCTTTTCGCAATTCTTCAGTCCTTTCCACAAATAACTCTCAAGAAATTTTGAATGTATAAACAATTATGATTATAACAATTTATGGCATCTAGTAACACAGACGAACGCAGATGTACTTTTGCATTGCTGCGGATAATAATACAAGAATTCAGGGGATTTTCAAATCACAACAAGTAATAATACATATCAATTTTTGAACGGATCGCAATTTAGTTTTAAAAGCTTAGCAATTATATATACCTCATTGTTCCAAGGGTGTGTATTCTGTTAAATTTTCTCTCGAGGAGGTGTAGGGGAGCTTACCGATTAACGCACGCCTCCTTCCGATCAGTCACCATAAGCAAATAATTTTCTTGTTCAACTCAAATGCGCAGTAATTACACAAACTCAAGAAATAAAACGATTCAAAAGAAAAAAAGGTACATAACAGGAACAAAAGTCGATACTATAGTACATGAACTGAACTACATACACTGGAAACACGTAGTACAGTTCTAGAATCTGAAAGGGTTGTGTTGCAACTAAGAAACAGTGCCAGTAAAGAGTCTTCAGAACATTGATGTGTTTACTGAATCCAAGATTTGATTGGACTGACTGATGGTTTATTCAAACTTCGTACCGCATCCAAGGACAACACAACGGGAACCACTAGAATCATTAACATTCTCAACGACTCATCCTGTACGTCCTGAGATGAGACAACGATATTGTGGAACTAAGCTAATCCACAGGCTGAGCAGATTTTCACATTCCTTATTCGCTTCACTTTCTATTTACCTAGAAATAATTATCATGTATCTAAAAAGTTATAGCAATATTACATTCAGACTTTATTGTAAATGAATCTTTGTTAACTTCACTTCCTTGTAATGAGCAATCGGCGGGAATTGACAATTGGAACGTAAAGATGAGGTGTAAATAATGTGTAACTACCTTCAATTTATTTTCGATAATGATACCAAATTAGATTAAAAAATATTCATTTACTCCATCGAAGGAGTTATTTTTCAATGTCCTATTAATACTGTGTCTTAAAGTTTCAAGTAAAAGGTTCAAAAATTTTTTAAATAAAAATACATCTTTGCTATTGAGATGTTGAAATGAACAAGTCGCACATAAATTATTTTTTATTCACAGTTTCTTCACCAGAAGATACAGTGAATAAATATTTTATTTCTAACGTAACTGATTATTTCGATTCACATTCCATTTATTTCTGCCACCACGACTCAAGGCATTAAACTTCGCTCTGTTCACTAAAAAAATGTCCGCATTTTTCTAGATCGGAAGGGACATGCTTGAAGTAGACGAAGACGTCATACTCTGCGCAGTTATATTCTAAACAATACTACACATGATTCAGAAGTTTTATTTTGAATGAACCGAGGAAAGAAATTTGGGCAACATCCACTTCATATACGCACGTACTATGTATGTATTAGGCTACACAATGATGGCTGATGGGTTTTCAAGTGAGTAGGCAAGAGATGTTTAAATCGTGTTAAAGTTGCAATACTGAGGGATGGTTGCACTCTTTTTTAGCAATCACATTTTAAAGAATTTATGTGATGTATGGTTTGGCAGACGAAATGTCAAAATTCAAGAACGGGACGTGACACCAGTGGAAGCCTTCGAGAAAATTTAATATACAGGTTTTCATTTTGATTCTTAAAAATAATACTGAAAATTTCCAGGGGTACATTTTTGCCAGGTTTAAACCAATTTCTAATCGCTTGACTAAAAATTATATTTGGTATCGTCTTCCCTCCTAATCCCGTACAATTTTTCCTCTCTTGTGTACAATAATACCATAGAAAAAGCTATGCTTCGAAAAGCGCGAGACTCTGAAAAGTGGGAAACTTAGGTGATATCTTGTTCGCCTGATGAAGTCACCGATACATGCGTACATAAGTACATACGTAATAACACACGCGTTTAACACTGGACATCGCGAGACTGAGATATTGTGGTCATGGACTCAATTTGAAAAGATTTCTAAACATTTTATTTATCATTAAAATACTTTCCCTCTTCCTTGAAGTGTAATCGGAAATAAACTATTAAGTAGTTAGTTGTTAGCTTTTATGGTCAAAATATTTGACGTGAACTCATTTTTGGTCCTGAAATCTCATTTTCCTAAAATCGAAGACTAAGAAAAAATAACTCTCTCAGTCATCTCACTTCCCAACTATTAAAATAATAACATTTATAATATAGTATACCAGATGTCGCAGTTGGTGCAATATATCTAGGGAAATTTGATGTCTCTTTGTAGCAACAGATTAGTTCTACCTCCCGTATAGCACTTGCTATATTTTTAAAATTTGAAGAGAGTTTGGCGGTGTTCTGAATATGCTGCGTTAGACTAGTTTCTCGAGGAGCAGATTCGCTCCGGTGATGAACCGATGAAATGTGCGGTTTTCTTCCCCGATACAACTAGTTAAAGGATGGCCGAGTGAAGCGAAGCAGTGTGGTTTTCCGCGAACATAAATGCCAGTTACCACTGTCTCCACGGTTTTTATTTGCGATGCACGAGTACAACATAAGAAGTCTTAATAGAGCAATGACAAAAGATATCGACCTTTCCAATCGGAACTGGAATAATCACCAAACAGTAAAATGTGTCGCGAGCACCGGAGTTACGATTGATGTGAATATACCGCTTATATTGCAAACAATATCAATGATTGTATATTTATTTAAGTAGAAGGAAAATCGCCGAAGGAAATATATAAAAGTACACGCATTTCCTTTTAGTCTTATTATGTGGGATGAAACTGCTTGAAGTAAAGACAGACTATTACATTTTCATAAACAAATGATTTCTTTTAACTAGAAAAGTTGTAAAAACTGCGTTTGTCTTCTTGGAGGAAACACACATAATATTATTTATAACGATGGTTTTCCGCAATTACTTAATTGCTCAAAAGCATTAGTGATGCAATAGATATATAAAATATATTTTTAAAACTTAAAAATAACATTAATGAACAATAAGACAGTAATGTGATAACTGTAATCAACTATAAAGAAAACAACGAGATTTTCTGCAAAATCAATATCATTTGATAATGAATTCATGAGCATAACGAATTACTGCGATTTGGTCAGACATGTCCAAAGATCTGTTG
The DNA here is from genome assembly GCA_002313205.1 of Laupala kohalensis. Classification (NCBI taxonomy): domain Eukaryota; kingdom Metazoa; phylum Arthropoda; class Insecta; order Orthoptera; family Trigonidiidae; genus Laupala; species Laupala kohalensis. Next base: position 1,054,404 of record NNCF01126794.1, read on the forward strand.
CTGGTATTTACACTCCAGCAACCTCAGATATTACAAAATTTGAACGTTTTGTTTTGGAAACATGCTGAGGCAAGTCATTGGGACAAATCTCGGAAAATGTTAAGAACGCGAAAACATCAGTGAAGATATTCATGTTGCAATCAGTAATGGGCACCAAATAGCGTAGAAAATGTTCTAACCTTCGCACAGATTTACGTACTTCTTTGGCTTAACGTATTTAATTCTTTCGAAACCAATTTAATTTTTTTCAGTTGCAAAATGACACCCAGACAGAGTAAGAACAAAAGAAAAAATGTATGTGAAGCGCTTTATTAAGGAACTGTGTAAGTGATATAGGTGTTCAAAGTTCAACAACAAATTACAACAGATGTTCAAATTTCGGCCCATTAGCGGTGAAACAGGCCTCGCACCGACGTCGCGAGGTTACGCTAACTCCAGGTAGAACATACTTGCCAATCCATGCGACTTCGCTGCGAGGCCTGGGCCGAAATTTTAACATCTGTTTTAATTTGTTGTTGTTCAACGTTGAACACCTATATCAATGTCTCAATTCTCGTCATAAATTTACACGCCTTTTTGTCCTGTGATCTTACTGTCTGTGTGACATTCTATCTCCTTCGGGAAACACCTGTGGATATGTGTACCTTCATTATTTTTTGTTACTTTTAATGTGCTGTATCATCACTACAATTTTTACGTTTATTTCTGGGACAATCTGTACACTAAAAATGACGTGAGATTACCCGGGTAGCCAAGAAATACCCGTCGCCATTTTCGATTTTCCCTCGACTGAAATATTGAACCTGGGTAGCCATGAAACGACCATGGACTTTGGCCGCGGAAGGCTCCGTAAGCAAATACAGCATTCCTTTCACCTACTTCTGAAGATATCAAATGTATCACTGCACGAAACGAACTCCTAATTGAGGCCACTGATATAAATTGCCACCCAAACTCTAGATAGGATCATTCATATCTGCAGACAGTCCCCTGCAATATATGCGCGTGCGCACGCAAGGAAGCTCTCAATTTGCTTCTCTTAACGTTGTTTTAACAGCTTCCTCCCCCGCTCCCACATCCGCTTCCTCCTCCGTTCTTAAGGTTGTCGTGACACAGCACTCTGTCGATACACTCGGACCAGCGAAGGTCGGAACGCAGTCACATAAATTTTTCACACAAATGGCACGAGTGGCGATGAAGCGCACTCGGATCGCCCCGGAATTGAGAGACTTTTCTACGTTATTCGCAGCCTACATGGATGTTTGTATTTCATTCCTTGTCTGCATCGAACTATTGCAAACACCGGTGGTGCAGCAAAATTGCATGTACACTCGCACATCGGTTTTGGCATTAGTACACTGAGAAAATACGTACTCCTAAGGATATGAGTACCTTAAGATTAGATGTAATATACAAATTCAGAGGGAGCAATGTATTTCTCCAAACCTTTGGACGTGACATCCCAACATTCACGAGCGAATACTGTAAGGTCACATTCAAAGATTGGGATATCATAACCTAAGGTTTGGAGAAATCTTACCCTTCCTCTGAATTTGCATATTACATCCTAACCTGTTCTCTCAGTGTACTGCCTAGCGCACATGAGAGAGTAAAATAAACCGACTTTGTTAAGAAGTATTAAATAATAGAAAGGTAACAAAAATTGGTAAAAAAAGTAAGACAAACAGATAAAAGTTGCATAGGACCAAAACGAAAAGCGAATGAGACACCATAATAATAGTTATTAAACATTATGCAACATAGTACAGCGCGACAAAGTGTAGACCAACAGAAAGGGATTCATTAGAAAGGTGAGATATACCGAGGACAAACTAATATGAAAAACCAGCCTGGAAATCGAATTTACGTTGCAACCAATAAGCGGTTACATGAATATAGTACAAAAGAAAATGATCGGATTCCAGTAACAAACGCTTATTCGTGCGGGTTTGATTTCCTCCAACAATATCGCTCTAGTTCTTTCAATATCAGAACGAAATGTCCTATTATCACAAATGTATACGAAGTCGTAAAGCTACTAAACTGAATTTCTATTCTGGTAGGCCGAAGAAAAAAATTCAACTTCTGCATTAATTTTACTCAGACAATCCGCAAGACAATATTGTTCCGAACCAACTGAGAGAACGTTTGATAATTCAGGAATCTGTGTATATAATGTCATCAGATCCCCGATCCCTAGAAAGCGAAGTTCAAATAAATTTCAGTAATTTTTTCAATTTTTTATTTCTACGTTTAAATGAAGTTCACAAGCTGTATTTTAAGTATTCTGGAAATACAATGTGCCATTTCGTCCAAACTGTGACCCTAGTTTGCGACCTTTTTCCAAGACACTATCTTTCCTAAGTTTAGAGCACTCATTTCTGAATGTCATTACCAATAAATAGTTTTGCTTACATTAAAAATGTTCATTAGTAAGAGAAACATATCTAATGATAGGGGGAGTAGCTCACGTGTTATCAACACGGAGAAACGATTCTTCAGGAATTGGGAACAATATTTTTTTACATCGAGTACGCAATACAGTATTTTGAATGACATGAGATTGCGATAGATTGCTCCAACAAGTGTTTTAAATGAAAGAAATAGTTTTCATCTATCAAAAAACCTGAGAACATTTTTGGCCTCTTCGGTACTAATATTTAAAGAACAAAGTTTAATACAAGTATGCGTTATCATGGAGAAAGCATTTCAAGTGATTATATTTTTATGTTTTGCACTAAGTATGCAGTAGAAACAACAATAACTATCACGTTTTTCACAAATTTAATATAGGAAAGAACAGTCCTGGAGATAACTACCCTTACCAAGCAATTAAGAAAGTTCTTGAACAGAAACTGTAACAAAGAGAGGAGAATTTGGAATCAGGAAGCTATAATTATACGGCAGCCAATGGTCATATTCAACAGTGGACTGGGTTTAGTCATTCTGAAGATTATTTTCTAGTAGATGCATAGTTTTATAATTAAATTTCAAAGTTTAATTATTGTTCAATTTATGATGGAATGACTTTACTCTAAACTGCAAAATAGTACCTTCAAAATGAGATATGGTTAGGACATACTTGTGCATAGCATGTTTGTAACACTGTCAGGAAGCTCTGCTATTTCCCAAGCCAAAATGATAAAATATGAGAGAGGGACCGAGATTTGAAGGGGAAGGGAAGGAGCAAAATATGTGTAAGGGAGCCCACCGCGTGAATCGCCGACCTTGTGAAAACCACTTCAAACTACACAGGCGTCGTTCTTCGAGTGAAGTTTCGTCTTTTATGAATCGCTTTGCGTGAAAGGAAGCTCGAGGCCTTGGCCTCAATCATTCTGCTTCATACGCAGAGCGATCGGAGCTCTGAGAAGCTGACCACCAGGCGACAACCGGACTCTCACGAACAAGGTCTCGCGCCCGTGAGGTGGTTTGTTTGCTTCCATCTGGAAGGTCTTTTGCTCGTACACTTCACAATTAATAACGCTACATGCATTTCGCGTATAGCGTTATGATCATGGTGGTCACCAAGGGGGAGAGGCAGGGAGAGGCACTTGCCACCCTCTCCCCGCTAAATAATCAAGGTGAAAGTAAAAAAATAAAAGACGAATTCAAATTTTTAGAGTGTAAATCACTAATCAGGTCAATCAATTCACGTGCGAATTTAAATATGTTATTTGAATGTGAAGTATGCGATATTGACGCTACTTCAGCATTTCGTCAAATTACGGTCGTCAACCCACGCCGGTTGAATATCTAGCGAACTCCACGTCTAGAATCATTTAGGGGTTTGTGTCACGTTTCAGCACACTTATTGCTAAAATGAAATGTATCTACTTTGTCCCCTGATAGGTGTAAACCTTGACCCCCTCTTGTCCAAAATCTGGTCAAGCCCTTGGTTCCTTCTAAATTTTATCAAGTCAATGAATATTAGGCACGAATGTACTGAAAGATCTTATACTATTTAATATAATGAATTGAGTTCCAGAAGAAAAAGGTTTCTTTATTAGTTTCCAAAACTTTGTTCCCATCTCTAGAGCCCTATTCACAAAGGGATATTCTAAACGCCGAGCGACTGTGCTACTCCGTGACTAAGAGACTCGGAGCGTGTAATGAAGCGGCGTCACTCACACGGCGATACTCCAGTTGCGGCGACAGGGAGACGCCGCGACGCGAAGACTGCATCCGAGTTTCCCAGTTTCTGAGTCGCGAGCGATAGCAGCCGGCGGTGTCTTGTCGAATAGTGATATCGCGAGCGATACCTTATCACTCGTCGTAGCGCTTATTCCAAGAATTTACTAACGCCTGTCAGAGTTTAAACGCTTAAAAAAGCAAATACTTCACATCTAATTAAAACTATTTTAAATCTGCTTAGAAAATTAATATAAAATTATACCAAACTCTACTTTCACGTTTCACACTAAAGTATAGAATACCTATGAAATAACAGCCAATGCAAGCTAATACCGGAAACGGGAGCTGTGTAAGTATAACGAGTTATTCGAGTCGCCCAGTCTCTCAGTCGCGTTGTCTGACCGCTGGAGACACGATTACAATATCCCCTTGTGAATAGGGCCTTACAGATCCTCCTCCGAGGGTTAACCGGGACAAAGCATTATAATAAGTATTCGTTGTTAAGTTATTAGTCTTACGACCGAAATCAAGTCTCGTCGAAGTAACTTTGTTGGAAGTGAAATGTGAAATGTTGTACAATTCTTACTTTATTTCAGTTGCTGCACCAATCACATAAATTCGGAGAAAAGTGTATTTCATAAAACTGAAGCAAAAGGTCAACTTCAAGAGCCACTCGGTAAAGTACGAGAAAGACAGGTTACATTTGTCAGAACCAAACATGGTGAAGCAGGTCCTCTTCTCGTTTGAGTTTTCTTGGTTTTCAACAAGAGTGGTGGGCACAGTAGAATTTAAGGTTAACAATATTATTTCATACTTTTACCTGTTTATAGAAGAGATAGCTACGTCCTCTGATCGTATTTATCTGGCCTTAGTTATCAATATAAGAGTTCAATTCCATAGAATTTTACGATGACTATAAATGTTGTCGCTCTCCTAGGACATTTAATCAGTCACTCTAAACAGGACACACTGGCAGTCCACTCTTCGGCAAATTCAGTCTCAACAGATAATACACAAATTTCTCGAGGATGAGACACAAATTTCTGGAGGTTGCAGATGACCTGACTTCTGTAACCACTTCACTCCCCATGTTACTTCAGAACTAGAGAACAGATCTACTCCGGAATAATTTGGCACCAAACAATTCCCGAACAACCAAATATTACTTGGTCAATTCCTTACATCTCAAGCGTGGTGTGTTAAAACTGCAGAGTTAATTGCCCGATCTTGACACATAATTAAGAAAAGAAACGAATGAATCCCCGCACAATGAACCCGCGGATACACGCCCTTCCTGATCGCGGGCCACTAGGCATTCCTTGGCAGCGACGCCCACAGAGCCTGCCAATGCATCGTCCATGTCCCAGAGCATGCTTCGCATTACTCCAGCGGACTTCGGTCAGTTTTGCGTGAGAACGTTTCCGCATCAGGAAGTTTCTCGACTTCCACTGCGTACATATTGAAAACACAAGCAAATAAATATTTACAATACGAATATAATTCGTGGGTATATCGACAGAAATAAATGATCAATTTTTTTCAATAAGATAGAATCAAGAGACAAATAAAACCCTTAGTTTATGAGACCATACATAAATTATCCCGGAGAAAATTAGAGGTACTTGCGGTCAAGAAATCACTACGATAAAACTAGAGGATTCAACCAGACACTTGTGTCACTTCTTAATTTTCATAAACATGCCTGTCTGCGAACAAGCCAAGTAGAAAACACTTCATGGCATTGAGCACGGTATGTTTTGTGTCACATAATGCTCCATTAGAAGGATATTAATTAGCTTTTACACATGGGAGATTATAAAGTACCCACGAACATTTTTTCCTAGAAATAAAAACAACCGAACCTTTAACTTTCTGAATATTATGTTTTATTTTAATAACGTCTAAGGACAGGCAGATAAAAGAAAGCATTATATTGTGTTTATGGAATTCGTGAATATTTATACAGTTATACATACTAAAGCGAAATCGATTCGTATTAATCGATTTCAAGTTTTTGACAGAAAAAATCATGTTTAGATTCCAAAGCTTGGACAAAGTTTGATAAGGATCAGTTTTTTAACTGATGTACCCAAACCACAATAGATTGTCAGAACTTTGCCTTTTCTTGGATTACGAAATTATGGCAACAAGAAGCATAAATTAAATTCAGCCTATCGATTTCCACTCTTAACTCAAGTTAAAAACCATACTTTGTCAAAAAATTTCCATTATTTGTCAGTCGATTTGATTGCAAAGGATTCAGTGAATTTCACAACTGCATGAAGGTTTACAACTTGCCCAACTGAGAGAGAGAGAGAGAAAATGTGCTTAGTAGTGGGTAATTGGGAGAAATGAAGTTCTCACTTTGAGAACAAAAATCGACATTTTCAGGTTTCAATCTCTCTGCCAAGCACTTGACATAGCCTTCTTCGTAAAATTATGGTCCACGGATAAAGAACTCATCTCCCCATTGCACAACCCGGCCTGGTTCTTATGGAAATCACAAACGGTGAAGATGCAAGATTTCTCTTATGCCTCACTAATAACATACACGTCAACAGGTGTTCATAATGCAATCACAAAATGGGATAGTATGTTTGCTATCACAAACTCGAAATATATTCTCTTCCCAGGCAAAATCGAAAACTGCTGGAACTACTACGAGGGCTTTCATAACTGTCAGGAGATTCAAGACGATGAAACAAATGCAGTTTAAGTTTTTCAGTGCTCTAAAAAATACGGTTCTAAGTATTCTATCCCTTCATAATTAAGTCGGAGGCTTTTCTTTTTTTAAAAATATGACTACGTTCTCCAAGGCAATGTTCCACGACATTGCGGGGGAATTGGGAAGTTTGCTGTGATCTGATATTGGCAGGGGCAGATGATATTTTTGTTTTGTTGCTATTCATAGCCCCCGAGAAAGATAAAAATATACAACCAAAATGTCAGTTTGAATAAATCTAAACTTCAATTTGAACACTACGTGGCCTAAACGCATTAAAACGTACGAACCTACTTAAATGTTTTTTTCTCGAAAATGAAGAATATTATGAATTTTCTTTAATTTGATTATGATTCCTCGAACGTTTTGTTCATTCAAAGGGTTACCCGCTAAATGAGTCTTCTCTTTCCCCATCCTCTGCTCGATTGTTCTCTACCCTCCCCCACCCAAATGACAGCTCTGATTTCTTCATCGTCACACTTAACTGCGCTTCATTCCGCGCTTCTCGCGCGACACGTTTCGCGCCTCTCTCCTCTGCCAAGACACGTCCGCGACGTGGCTCTTGAGCAAATGCCACGCGCAAAATGGGCGCGATCCGCCGAGCAAAGCCACACTTAAGTGCGTCTTCACTCGCAAACACGCCCGAGGATTTTTTCTAGAGCCTCAGGGTGCGTCAAGGAGACGAAATGCGGAAGTCACCAATCGGTGTGCGAAATTCTAATGACAGACACGCTAGAGAAACTGAAGCGTGGCTACTTATTCCTCTGACAAATGTCTAACGTTAACAAAAAGCGTGTAGTGGGTTATATGTCATATGGTCCATGATGTGCACTAAAATATAGAAAAAAAATTAGATAAATAAGTAATGAATATAAATACAGCTTGTGAAGGAAGTGTTTCTCCACAGTCGTCATGGAACTAATATTTTTGAAGTTATCTTATTAACTTCTTGCGAAATACTTTCACATAAAAATCCCAATTCTAGAGCTTACTTGTATTAAATCATTCGGCTATCGGTTTTCGCCAATTTCTTGAAAGAATATTCTGTAGTAGGAATATGGTTCAAATAAAAAATTGAGAATAAATAATGTGTTCTTTATTCGTGTATTAAAATGTGAGAAATGGTTCATTTCACCCAATTGGGACTATAATCAGTGGAAAGGTAGATTCGAAAGCACGTAATTCTAATTAAATAATTAATTAATTCTTTAAACTTTAATTCTCATTCATCTATTCTATTTGCCTTCAATACTTATTTTCTTCGCACATATTTTAACTAAAGGGAAAAAAAACATTGACACACCATCATATAATGCAGTCGTGTAACTGAAGGTTTTCAGACCTAAAGTATTTTTCAGAAGTTATTTCATAATTTCCAGTTTCTTTTTACACTTTGGGAAGAAGCAAAATCCATTATCTCTATAAATTATTCTAACGAACATCGAGACTCATAGAACGGTTTCAATAATTGAGTCTCGAGGATTTAAGAAAGAGTACGACTGTATTTCTCACGCTTATCGTTACATTGGCCCCGCAGTTCAATCGAAAGAAAGAAAAAACGGGGCATTTTCCGTACTTATGGGGACCCCGAAGACTGTGCTGGAAATGTCTACAGAACTAGGAACCTGCAGAAACTTTGGAATGTTAATCAACTGGGAAGAAACATAGCTCCGGTCTCGCGCAGTCTGTGGTTTGTCTCCGGGCGGGGAAACGTGACACGATGCAAGGTGCAGCACATTTGTATTCCGGGTGTCACTTAACATTTGAAAGTTCGACCTCTTTTCGTTCCAGAATTGTTCATCTTCTAAGGGCTGTGGAGAAGAAGTCTCGCAAATAATCGAAGTATGAAAATAATATTCGCGTAAACTTGACCATAAATTAACGAACTGAGCTCAGAGAAAAGAAATTTTGAAATAAACTCGAAAGGAAAGTATCCAAAATAAAACATTTTTTAAAATTACCACTGACTCTCAAATATTTACGCCCAAAATAAACCAAACCCAAATAATGGGAGATTGTCAAAGTTACAGAAACGTTAATACAAATTCCTAAAGGAGTTTATAAAAGATCGGTTCTTTAATAATACACCCAAGCACCACAATCTAAAACCTGTTCATCTGTTTAGCATTGCGTAATGACTTGAATGGATTTTAACACCAAGGATGGATAACGTAAAATTGATTTGTTGCGTGGAACAACAAAAGTACAAAGAAGCAGGTAGTTCACCCAAGAAGGAAAATTTACCCTTTCATTGCGCAAGCTTTAAAGAATAGCAGACAAAAAAATGAAAAACACTTATATTGTTATATTTTGTGAAATGTGGTGTCGGAAATACAATGTTAATTGAAATTAATTGAATTATTGAAAACTATTTAATAAACATTACAATGTTATAGTATTTCAGGGTATACAGTCCCGATATTCCTTGAATACATTGGGAGACGTCAATACTCCCCTCTCGAGACATTTTCTGTATTACATAATGGATTAATAAATTTTACCTCTAGTATTTTAAGTGTTCAAGGCATATCAATATCGAGATATCTCTTTTCTCCATACTTTTAGCAACATATGTAAATATCACAACTTTTACAAAGGGAACCTTTTTCTCACGAATGTTTTCCCTGAAAACCAATACTTTAGGAATAAAATAAAGATAGTACCTTTTTGCATTGAATGATAAACATTTTAACAAAACATAGAAAGTTTTATCACGTGTGGTTAGTTTTATAGTGATAAAAATGACAACTAATGAAGAGAAAACCGTTGAAGTGCATTTTGATGTACAATGAGACTTTAACTTTGCTTGATTCACCCGATTTCTCGTCAGTCACAAAATAATTGCTGCGCATGAATGGCATTTTATGAAACTTTTCTTTTATTCCGAAATTGATTGGAAACTCGAGTAAAATTGTACATAAAAATACTGCGAAAAGTCTGACACTATTTTCAGAGGAAGGGCAAGGTGTTGCGGAATATCAAGGCAATACGGATCAAGCCGAGAAACAAAAGGAAACAACTCTGCCATTGTGACCAAATTATTGACCGGGAGGATTATTTCCCAAAGAATCGCGAATTGCAAGAATTTGAAATGATTGTGAACAGTTGTTGATTCTTATTCTACGATTGGCTTCGTCAGAAGCAGAGAGGTTCTCCTATCCAGAGAGAAACGTCAGCCTTGTCCACAACTTGTGAGCACGTAATTTCTCATAATGGCTTTATTTACTTCACACAAATTCTCAAAGACCTTTTGTCACCAGCCGTCACTCGATGCCCACCTCTTATTGGCGGAGTGGGGGGAATAGGGAGGGAGACACGACACAATCTTGTGACCAACTACTGTTGATTGAAAGCACTATGAGAAACTGAGAGTAGTACTTTCGGAAAACATGAGAAAATCCGCATATTATTTCCTCCTCTGACGGTCCTCTCTTGATTTAGGTCTCTTAGCTATCCTCACCATCTTGCCATGCACATTTCACTTTTTCTTCCCGGTTCCCCGCCTCTACTTCTCTCACCTCTCTTTACCAAAAGCCACTCCTCCACGGCGCGCCGTCCCCTCCTCCTCACTGGCATTCGGAAATTTCACCAGTTGTATGGTAATTTGTGCCTGGAGAAGAACCCCAGGGCAAGAGTGTGAGGATAAGGAAGAATGTACATTGTAGAGGGGAAGAGGGACACGCATCTTCAAGAGCTGTTAAGTCCAAACCTACTTCGTTATTTAATTCAGCCAACATTAATTCAATAATGATTAGTAATAATAAAAAATAAATACAAACATATATAATCTCTTAAATAGCTGTTAACCACTCCGCGAGGTAATAGATTACTGATGTTGAATGGAAAGGGAGATAGAATCTGTCCCGGGTTCGAAATCCGGTCACGTCTCCAATTTTCATTCATATAACATCGTGAAAAGAAAACACGCTTACAATGATTCATGGAAAAGTTTTAAATAAGACTTTATTCCAAACATTTTATCTTGTATGTCATTCCATAATATAGCATCCAGGTAATTTATTCTTATTCAATTATACTCGTAATGCAAGAAAGCAACATTATCATGGAAAACCTCTTCCGAATGTAACGGGATAGCAGCAGAGATAGAAATCATGTTCCTGATAAAAACTGACGGTTAAACATAAAAAAAAATTATATTTTTTTAGCTAGAAAGCCACTGTACCAAGTACCCAATTTCACTCTTTTCAAATTCCTTCTCCCAGATCACGTGGTTAGATGGGAGAACTGGTCTGGCGGGCTGAACCTCGCCAGATCATAATATAAGACAGACATAAATGAAGAAACAAGCTAGTACAACCTCATTTAAATGACACGACATGAGAGTTGAGATCACAGGACTACATGCAAAGCCAGCGTCGCGTGCATTAAGCGTTCTAGGTTTTCTACATTTTTTTTAAACCTGAAGAAAACGCCACATCCTGCCCTCGTAATCAATCAATTATTCATGATTGATATCTAGGTCAAGTACCAGAGTTATTATTATTAAAATGTGCTATAACAATCGTGATGTGGTTTCTTCGGAAGTGTGATCAAGATTTCTGTTTTATTTTAAAATTCTCTCTTTTAATAAATCAAATGACGTGATAAAACCTTACTCGAGAAATACTTTGCGTAGTATTCTGGAAAAAATCCAAAAAGAATACGCTTTATGGTAGTCTCAAGGTAGATATCACATGGACAAAAATTGCGAACGGCAAATTGCAGTAAGAAATACAATACAAAGATGAAATGATATTTCTTTACGAGGAGCCTAGTCAAAGATTAAGAAGAACCTAACAAAAGTTCTTAAAGAAACGCTTGATTTTTGATCGAAGAAATAGACACCATAAAAGGCATGTATATTTCTTCTGTGTGCAGTTGGTAACACACGTCTCTAACGAATTATTTATACACATATATAAGAGAATAGAGCAAAACTTTTTCTCTCTAATAGCTTACAAATGTTAATTCGTCTTCGCGTTCTCCAATATTTGAGCGATGTCTACGTAAGTAAGAATGATTTGGAACAATCCAATTAGGAACAATTTTTTAACCACATTTAAAATTCATAGATTCAACCTTGTATTATGATCAAATAGAAAGTGAAAGAAATATTTTGTAAGATTTCAAGAAAATTATTTTCCTGGTGGACTGTAAATGAAGAAACAGCTCCCTGTTGATCCCCTAGGGTCCATATATCCCTTCAACTTGAGCAATGTGTTTCATTCGTACACATATTTCATCAGTAAAATAAGTAATTGAGTACGAAGTAAAAATCATACAATTAGAAATGCCTAGTCTCTGTGCAACGCCCATTACACGTTCAAAGCTATGTCACATGCCGTTCTTTGAGGTTCTGCGTTGGCAATTACCCGTCTCGATCAGACAAGAAATTTCTCTATTTGCCTCTGCCGTGCCTCTTATTACTGGACTAGCATTCCACGCTCCACTCCCTGTGTCTCACAACAGTGCGCCATATACCACGCACTACCTATCCTGTGCCTCAATAGCGTGTTACGAAACATGTGTATCAGGGAAACATATCCCGACCGTTGTCTCTGCGTAGTACCCATCGGTGCTCAACGAATATTCCACTTGCGTTATTCTTTCTATCTATCTATCTATCTATCTATCAATAATAATAATAATAATAATAATAATAATAATACCCTAGGACTAGTACCCCAATCCCTGGTCGACTCCATTAAAAATCTCAAAATCAACATCAATATAATAAGTAGATTGCAACACAGCGTCCTTCTGTCCTCAGCCCACATTACCAGAAAGTTCTTGGACCTGAAATAGATTCTTATGTAATATTATTATTTTTTATGATTATTAAACTTTAAGTTAAAATTTGTTTTCACTACATCTCATTTTTCTCTCTCTTTAACTATTTCTGTGTGCTGCACATATGAAAAAAAAATTACATGTGCAATATTTTAAAAACAAATAGATCGCAAAAATTGAGTACCTTGAAATATGCAACAAGAAAATTCGTTGAGAGTGAATACCAGGGTACAGTATCCACAGTCCACGGTACTCTTAAGACTTCAACACGGCGCATGGGCCCTCAGCCCCGCCGAAATACATAGTAAAAGTATGTTTGTCTGTAGATAAAATATATAATAAAGCTCTTTTGAATAGAAATGTATTGAATGGAAAATATATATAGTGCCACAAGTCCGCTAGGTGACGTTCAGTGGTGTCTCTTTCTGCCCTGATTCCTTTTTCCGTTGCTGTTCCTCTATTCTATTAAAGGATTAGTTTCCCGGACAATATTAACTCAAAAATGAGTTTTAAAGTATATTAACATAATTAATGTCATAAGTAGTGCAGCATTTGCTTATAAATTAAGAAATAGATGAGGTAAGAATGATTCAGAACATTTCCGACGTAAGTATGTTATATAGTTTAAATTTTCAAAGTTGACCCATCCCTTGAAAACGCTAGAAAATAACGTTTTTTAACCTTCCAAACACAATAAGAGATACTCAGAGAAAAGTAAATTTATTTAAACTCATTCCTCATATAATTTCTTGTATTTTGATGGATGGAAAAATTAAGCCGGAGGTTCAAACTCGAGTCTATTGCTTTTTGAAACCGATAGTAGTTCCTACTCTGAGATTGTACGGGATCTATCCGAGAAACTATTCTGAAAACAGATATTTTAAATGAAACTTCCAATGTAAGATTAAGCTCATATCTTCGATTGAAATGTTCGATTTTGTTTTGAAAATTAGTCTCAGGCAATAAAATTGGATAGGTATTTTTAAAGTTAATTTTCAATAATTTTATTGTTTGAGATAACGATGAAGGGGCAGTTTGTCTTAACGATGCAGTATGCTATTGCTGTGTTTGGGAGAGGAGTATCACTGCAATGATACACCGTGGATTGGATGCGTTATTCTTGTTCGAAAAAAATGTGTAGAAAACCTGTCATCAGAATGTTTTAGCAAAAAAGCGACGACTCAACTCTTACGTCCTTCGGTGAAAGATTTCTGCGAAGCTTAGGAAGGCGGCCTCCAGAGGTGCGTGGCCTTCGTGAGCCCTCGTGACGCAACTGTCGCGCACATGCGCAAGGTCGACGCTGAAGAGCACTCTACTTCAGCTGGAGGGCGCTACGTCACTATGGGATACGTCCGTATAGTTGCCACCCTCACATTCCGAAATTCAATTTGTAGAGTTTCTGGTGGAGTTCAATATTTTTACTGTTAGCTCAAAATTAGCTCGTAATTATAAGCATCTTTCCAGTTTCATTTGAGAAAGCAGGGGAGCTTATTAATTTTACATAAAGTTTGCACCCCTCATTTCAAAATTCGTTTCGAAGAGTTTCCAATGGAACTCAAAATTCGTTCCTAATTTACACTTAATTATCAGCATGTTTGTAATTTCCTTAAAGAAGGTAGGGGTGCAACCAATTATTGGGACGTACATGGAATACTGACAGCGCACGAAAAATGCATGAATTTCTTACGATGTATTCCCACGAATTTTTGAATTCAAAAGTTGTTTCAAAATGCTAGGGTCTAGGTGCGGTAACAGTACGCATTTGTTAGCAACTGTTCTTTTTAATACATATAAAATTTGTTAATAAATTTGTTATATAACAAGCGCTAACTTCTTTGATCGTATTATAGGTCTCTTGATCGCAATTGGTGAGATGGTCCCTTGCCCGCTTTCGGAGAGAAAATTAGTTTATTGTCCTCCACGTGGTCATAAGCAGTTTGTAACACCTTTTCTGATAAAGGCTTCGACCCGCGAATTGTTTAATTTGATAGGGTATATATATACAAGAATTTTTTATACGAGTGCTATGACCAACATTCTGACGAGATATCAAAACGATTGAAATATTTTCTTGGTATAACTTTTCTTTCGCCATTATATTTTTTCTGAATTATGTGACATATTTTTTATTCAATGATGTTTTTCGACCAAGGTACTTTACTCTTGTTGTTCTAAATTATATTCCACGACGAAGTATTATGCGTAGTATCCGTACATATTACCATTCTATATCATTTTTGGAATAAGATTTCAATTTTTATTTATTTTAGGTTTTTCGTCATGAAACGAAATGTGTTTCACATACATTTTAAATCAAACGCGTTGATCATAGTGCAGACTCGAAGCAATGCGCACAATAAAAGGTTCAAGGTACGTCAAGTGTACAAGGACTTCAATGATATTATTTTAAAATTCCGTATTATACAGTCGATATAATTGGGGGGAAATTCGTCGTTGTTTCCAAGTATTCAACTAGAACACCGACTAATTTCAAAAGAAATAGTTGCATTCATGTGAGTCGGCTAACACCTACTCACCCTATGTTTTTTATAACTACAAGTGTGCTGTTCCTTTAATATACATCGTCCTTATCAAATAATTTTCTTTCCATGTTCAAATTACAGTACAGACTGATTTGGCGTATTCGACCTGCACGATGTCTAGTTGTTATTATCGTTAAAACATTCGACTGAGCGCCTTATTTTTTATCTTTTTCAAGATTTTGTCTTACAAGAGGTTCCTCCCTATTATTTTTCTTAACTTCTCTCTCCTCTCTCTTTCCGTCGTACAAATGACCACCTTACACGGTCACGTTTCTATGTCCTATATCTATGATAAAAGATAATGTTCAAAAATATGACCCTGTAATGCACAAGCTTTGATCATGGTTCAACTTTGATCATAGCTCACTTTGATCATATATCTATGGCAGGTTCTTGTGGAGAGAATCTTTGATCATAGATATGACATAAAAATATGATCGTGTTAATACCGGCCATACATCATTTTGAGAACGGGGAGAAGGGTCGTCAAAACTCGGCAAGTCATTGATTTCAAACATTTCTAGGATTGTATCAATGATTAAACTTGTGACATGTAGGGTAGTGTGGGATAATGGTGCTTGCTGGGGAAAAGAGAAGATTCGTCGTTGTGGTATTTATCCCCATTTTTACTATATGGTCTTAAAATGAAATGATATCTTTAATGTTAACTGGAATATCATGTTGGTATTCATATATGGGTCAGAAATAATGAGATAAGTGTATTTTCTACTGATTTGATGAAATAATTATTAAAAAGAGTGCTTCGGAACCTTCTCTGCCTTTCAAAATGGGATGTAATCACACAGTTCTTGAGTACGTCGATGCAGCTTCACAATGATGTACTAAGCTCTGCTTTTGCATTGATTCGGAAAGACTTTTATCTACCTAATCACCATTTTTTTCTTAACTGAATTAATTTCATATTACTCATATAATGTCAACAATTAAATTAAGGAACTAATCCATGGTAATATTTTTTTCTTTACCAGAGCAAATGATACTACCGCCCTCTCACCGTGGCCCTTCTGAAAGAAGCCCAAGACATAAAAGATAAAGAACGAAGGAAGAAGTTTCCAACACAATTTTGCATTAATAACTCTGTAATTGAATCACAGAATGTTATTTTATAATAAGTTGTCTTTTAGACCGTTCTGCAAATAAAATTTATTTATAGCTATACGAAAAAGAAAGTAGCAATAATTAAACTTGATGTAGTGAAAATATTTTCTTCCTTTTTCTCTCGTCAGCGGGGCAAAAATCCGAGAGATGAGGGCAAGGATGCGCAGAGTGGATCTTTGTCCTATTGGATGGATAAAGGTCCGAAAAACATGTTTTCAAAAATTTGAAAATAAGAAGTGCTAGGCAAAGGCAATATTTCTCCTTTGTACATACCTGGTAAAAAGGAATATACTCTATCAACATTGTCTTATTTGAGCTCTCGAACAGTTAATTACAGTTGGTTGCAACAAGGTTGACTTAATCAATACTAAAATCGAAACACCGGATGAAAGTCATGTGGAATATTGTTAAAAATTACACGTCAACTTCTGAAAACCGCGAAGAAAATGTTTCTCTACTAAAAGATGGCAAAATCGTAACAAATCCACAGGACATCGCAAATTTGTTTAATTCTCACTTCTCAGAAGTTGGTAAAATAACGAACTCAATATATCCAAATCAATGTCTTCCAATTATATCCACCCACGTACCCAATTCTGTGCTCACTTCCAAAACTAACGCCAGTGAAGTCATGAGAATCATCAGCTTATTAAAAAAACAAATTTTCAACAGGCGTAGATAATATACCTGAGTTTATTGTTAAATTTTCGTCCCGTGCTATATTAAATCCACTCATAAATATTTTTAATAGTTCTTTATCGGAAGGGGTGTTTCCTAAAATATTTAAGAGAGCTAAAGTGAAACCTTTACACAAGAAAGGAAACAAACTTAATATTGGAAATTACCGACCAATATCTCTACTACCCACTTTCTCAAAAATCCTAGAAAAATTGTTCTATAAGCGTCTTCTAGATTTTTTATCAAAATATAACATTCTCTCTGACGATCAACACGGTTTTAGGAAATCCTTTTCCACTACAAGCGCCATATTTTCCTTCTTAAACGATGTTACCACATCTCTAGGCCGTGGAGAAAATTCTCAGGGTGTTTTTCTTGACTTATCCAAAGCATTCGATGTCATCGATCACGGAATTCTCTTTTCCAAATTGCATTCTTTAGGCATTCGTGGACTTCCACATCAATGGCTAACTTCTTATTTAAAAGATAGATATCAACAAGTAGAAATATCCTATACTAAAAATAAAATACTTGAGCGTTGTCTTTCAGAAACAAAGCCACTTACTTGCGGAGTACCCCAAGGTTCAATTCTCGGCCCTATACTCTTTTTATTGTATGTGAAAGTCATGTCATCATCCACATCAGATTGCAAACTGATTCTTTTTGCTGATGACACTAATTTACTGTGTAAGCACGCCAATGCTCAAAAAGTTTTGTCTAATCTTTCGACTTGGTTCCATGCAAATCGTCTCATTGTAAACACTGACAAAACAGTGTCTATGTCATTTCACAATAGTATCACAAAATCTTTACCCCAGGTTTCTCTTTCTTTAAACGGAACACAATTAAAAACTGTTACAAATACAAAATTCTTAGGTCTCCATATTCAAGACAACCTCAAATGGAATTGTCACATTGACAATCTTAATTCCCAATTAAGCAAATTGTGTTACGCATTCCGAATCTTAGTTAACGCAGTTAGTCCACGTATTTCCCGTTGCGTATATTTTGCAAACGTTTACTCCCATTTACGTTACGGCATTACCTTCTGGGGTAATTCCGGTCAGAGTATTCAAACTTTCAGAATTCAGAAGAGGATAGTTCGGATAATTTGTAAAAATCACCCCCGAAACTCTTGTAAACCTTTATTTAAGGAATTAAATATCTTAACACTTCCCTGCATTTATATTTATGAAACGGTCTTTTTTGTTAAGACCGAATTACTGAAGTGCCATCCTTACTTTATACGAAACAGTCTCGTTCACGAACACAATACTCGCAATAGTAGTAATATTCATCGCCCTAGAGTGTCAACCACTCTTTGCGAAAAGGGACCATACCATTCGGGAATCGTTCTATATA
>NNCF01126794.1:1073177-1172403 GCA_002313205.1 Laupala kohalensis
TTTCAACTCTTATGATTTTTAAACACTATACTCAGAATAATCTATAATTCGATAATAACTTGTACATGTAATTTTTTGCGTAATATTACAAACATATTGACATTCTATTAGTATTATAACTCGCAGCTAACTTTTTATTTTATCTAGGAACTTTTGCTGAAATTTTTGAATCCGCCTCTGCCTTAGGGCTCTTGATCGGTATTGATGGGATGGTCCCTTGCTTCCGGAGAGTAAATTAGTTTATTGTCCTCCACGTGGTCATACGCAGTTTGTACTGTTTTTTGACAATAAATTTATTATTAATTACGTAAGTTCATTAATCGCTAAATTATTAGTCCAAATAATTATTTTCTGTCACTGCAGGGAAATATAAAATAAATACCACCGACCCGATCTCAACTCAGCACTTGCCCCGATATGAACTTGTGCACTTACGCTTCCATACACTTATTATTCGAGGACTAAACATGACACTCAAGGACGAACATGAAGGTGACATTCTTGAC
The DNA here is from genome assembly GCA_002313205.1 of Laupala kohalensis. Lineage (NCBI taxonomy): Eukaryota > Metazoa > Arthropoda > Insecta > Orthoptera > Trigonidiidae > Laupala > Laupala kohalensis. The sequence continues at coordinate 1,073,684 of NNCF01126794.1, forward strand.
ACATAACCACAATGCGTAAATCAGGAACAACGGCAGGGCGTGTCGAATATATTCAAGACTGAGTTCGGAACATATTGCGCAGTTGTGAATAATGAATATCAAAATACTCGATCCTTCACAACTCTGGAACTTGTATTGGAAATACTAGAACATGTGAAACCAAGCATCAAACCTTAATTATCAAGAAATACACAATTAATGACAAAACATATTAAAGTATTAAAGCTAATAGGTGGAATGAGGAAACTACATTTCTCGAGGATATCCTGCAGTCAGTGTTGTTGGCTATGAAATCATGTTTGACTGCTCGTAAAGTTACACACCTTCAAATATAGAGATGAGCACATTCTATACGTATTTCCTCAATCAGTTATTTTACTTCCAAAGAAAATGATTAAACGAACCATAATCTTTAAGAGTTCCGTATCATTTTCGCGTTCTACCTCAATCACTGCAATTGTAATCTAGGCGATATATCGCTCATGGGCTGCAATAGTGGAACAACTAAAATACGATTTTTGGGCTAAGTACATGTCTCAATGTACACAAATACGTTCTTTCTGCCAGCAATACTGGCACATCACATTTTTTTGAATTATTGCAGCCCTTGAGCGATATATGGAATGACGCTGGACGGAAATGGAATAAATATGTAGGATTATACAAGAATTAATAAGAATTTTAACCCTAAAGTACTAACTATACGTATTTTTACGTACTCCATCTTGTTATTGATTGTAATATATAATTATTTTCATCTGAGCGATGGGTTTTTCTAGCAGTGTTTTCTGCAGTCATTGCCGTGGCGGATTTCAGGCAAGACAGAGGTCAGATCCCCTTTGTTTGTCTGCAGAGCACCATTCTTGTGAGTTCACTACGCCTGTCTTACGTTTGTAAGTTTTGCTGCATGGATAATTTCTACGTAAAATCTAGGTATATTAGCATCAATGGGTATTGTCAAATGTCGTATCAATGTCATACACATTTTTTCATGGGTTTTATTTCGGTTTGTCAAATGTAGTTACATATTACATTATGCACAAATCATACTATTGTTTCAATATTTTTGTAACTAATTTTTGCATTGTACTTTATTCGAAAATAAACGTCAAATACAAGTATTACTTCTATATAATATATCCTTTCATGTATTTCTAAGTCAATTTTACGTACAGTGAGTATTTATTACAGATACATTGGCGTTAGTATTATAAGGTTAAACAACTTTAACAGTAGATACAAGAATGTAATGTTTCTTCAGATATCAAGAAGTTCTTGTTAAAATAAGAGCTTACTAACTCAGAAACGTGCAGTTGTATTAGCTTACTTCAAAAATATTTATAACCATTTCATAATTTTCGTTCAAATGGAAGATGCTACATTTCTATACATTATGAAGTCGGGACTCTTGCCCATACGATACGGAGAAAACAAATGTTTCTAGTTTTTTCATTAGGAATTCCATTTCGTATGTCTAGATTGTACACCACAAAATTGATCCGCTACAAAATCTAAATTCAATAAGTCAATCAGGTAAGTTCCACAAATTTCTGGTGTAATTTATTGTTTAAAACACACGTGTTTTGAAGTCCGCATCTGAGAACTTCCGGTACCAGTTGGCGAAACCGAGTGTATCGGTAAGGGAAGAATGCGACGCCAACCTGTTCAAGGTTTGCCTTTCTAATTCTTCCTAGCTCACTCACTCCCCGTTCCACATGCCGCAGACTGGATAGTTTCTCCGTTGCGGCATGAAGAACGTCGATTTTTCACATTTACGATCTCGAAAAATATCTATAAACCCACGTCACAGTATTAACTGTTTAGGTATTCTAAGAAGAAAAATAGCATAGTGTACGAAATTGAAATTACCATAGCAAATATTCTCTGTCGGAATAGTTAATCCAGGAAGTGATGATTCTGGGAAATCAGTCACAGAAAATTCTTAAGTTGAAACTAATCTTCGTACATAACTTTTCAACAAGTATGTCTTCATGAAAATGTATAATTAAAGGATTATGCGAGTTTAAAATGCTCTTATTCTAAAGTAGCTTACATACGCCAATACAGAAGAGGATACGAATAATGTAACACAGTAGATATAGTGAAAGAATATACATCATCATTGGAAGAACAGGATAGTATGATAGGCCAGCAGATAATATGGAGCCTAGTAATAATAATAATAATAATCGACATTTGTCTCTCCGCATCGAATTATTTGTGTCTCATGTCTTTGAAAACAGGACACTTCAAGTGTAATTTCTCCCCAGATTTGATATCCTGCCTGACGTGATGTTAAGCAGAGACTGACGCCGATAAGCCTTAACCGACTAACGCTTCCTTGCTGCAGAGAATGCTTGCATGTAACACTCGCGATAGGCATTCGCCTCCAGCACGCAGCGAAGGAATGCTTTGCGCGGCGTAGCAGTTCACTTTCGAGATTAGAAATTTCACCTGCTCCTTCCTCTTGACGTGACGCAATCATCGTGGGACGGAGGAGCGAGTGAGAATTCATAACATTCCGAAGCCCAACACCTCAACAGACCACGTGATGCCACAATTGCTCTCGGTAGGTGCTGCCTAGACGTCTCACCCCAGAGGCTGATCTAAATACCTTGAATTTTATATCATCAATCAAAAAGATTTAAGGAAATACTTGAGAATCGTATCAAAGGTAGCATTTGATCGGAAACTCATGATATCCCAAGTGATAATCGATTCTCAAGCTTACTGACCCCTCGTAATGTCTGAAGGAACGTGAATGTCCAATCGATGCTCATTTGAAATATATCTCAGTGCTTGCTAGAAGGACCAGTCTTTTCCAGTAGCGCTAATGAAGTGATGCGATTATGACGACATATTTACGTCTTAATCGTTCAAAAAAGAAAGTCTCATAACTTGTATGAGCATCCAAAAGAGACTCCCACTCCTCAAATCAACGCCCCACACGAACACATTGCAGGGAAACCACTCGACGAATATAAAAAGAATGAATGACTTTGCTTTTATACAAAAATAATCAATAAATAATTTAAAAATCATTTTAAAAAGATAAATCTAAGACAGTAGTAGCATTGGTTCACATTGATTAACCACATTAGAAATCTCATTTAGTCAACGCTACTTCAAATAGATATTCCAAAAATATCAGTCATCCATAGGTTCTAATCCAATAATCTTCAAACTTTATTAAAGAAGCGGTCATTTGTCACTTGTAAAAACCCAGTGAACCATATTTCTGTTATTTGAATGAAATATTAACTAATGTGTTAATGTTTTTTTCTTTCCGGTACTTGTCTAATGGACATAGTCATATATAGTTTTTAAAAGTGACCGGAAATTCTGAATATTTTGCTTTATTTCTTCCACAAACACATACTGCACCGAGAGTGGAGCTATGTAATAATGTATATTTTAAGGTTGAAATCATTCGCGGGACTTCAAGTTGCGGACCGCGCGTGAGAGATCTTTTACTCGAAAGAAGTAGAATTGGTTTGTATCACAAGAACTCACCTTAAGTCAGTTAAAAGTTTAACATTACAGATTGTCATTATATTAAAGATGTTAGGGGCGTAGAACCACCCGACAAAAGAACTGATTACAATAATAAGGCATAATAAAAAAGTGACTAACCTGCTCCAACTCCTCTACCATTTAAATCCAATGCCCTCAACATATACTTTTAAATGCGTATCAAAAATTCAATTATTTCCAAATTTAACTCACCGAACAAACAAATTTTGAATCATTTCACTTAACAAATTTGTCTCTAGTCATAACTGGGTAAAATTGTTACGTCACATTTCGCGACAAATCTTCTGTTTTCACCCAAAGACAACTCTAAACTAAATACAATTAAAGTAAACTGGAAGGAATTCGGGGGATATATCAAATCCAATTTAACGTTTCAAAATTTAAAATCGTCCATACCAGTGGTTCGCAATCTTTCTCCTCTCTCATAACACTTTCTACCCACTTGACAAAACTATTACCCCCAACCTATATACTTCATTTTCACCACATTGCTCATCTCCACGTAGGTCTAAGCTGCACTTTAGGGTAAAAATAAGATGAAATTTAGCACGATATACAGTAAGGCAGTAGTTAAAACTTGGAATTTTTAAGCTTCCCTCACTTCAAGCACCCATACATGAAAATAATTCGTCAAACTACTTTGACATGACATTTATCAAGTAAGTTTGATACAAGGTTAAGTAATGTATCCAACTCACAAATTTGATATAGCAAGCCAAGTTTGACAAATACGTTTTATTGTGCATGGGCGCTTTTAGATCAGTTGGGAATGCTCAAGAAATAAGCTGTCGTGCAATATTTCAGGCGGTTCGGATAAAAAGAAAAACCCGCGCCATTGAACAGAATTCGACGTAGGATTTTCTATTGGTATTAAACAATCGTGTATTTTGAGACACTTCAGCGTGTCATTCTTATTTTACCATTGTTTTGATATGAATATTTATATCGTGGTAGTTTTCAGGGTCACTGAATCTCATGATAAAAAGTAGTTATGAACTTTGAGAACTGCAATAAATATCCATTTTATAACAAAAAACGTCTCGATGAAAATAATAGCCCGAGTTGTGACGAGTAGACGACATAATAGCGATGACGCTTAACGAGAAAAGAATATAGATATCGTGTCTGATACAACTGTTTATTTTGGCGTACCCCTAATACTTCCAGGTTGGAAACCACTAGTCTACAATAATTTTTAAAAAATACACAAAATGAAACTCGAATTTACGAATAGTATAACATATAAAATCTAAAAAATACCTTTCACTTGTTCTTTTATACTTTTAAATATTTAGCATGCTTATGACTTCTAATGATCTAATTATTCGCAATTCTAATTCAAAACTTTCGCCAATCATACATACGAGTATTACATTCCTCTCGTCACAGAATGTATATTTTAAGTGAGAGAACGGACGAAGGATCAGATTGTAATCACAGCTCCAGGCAATAAAAGTGCAGGGAATTTACTAGAGTGATGAAACAGAACGAGCATGCACACAAAAATCGGATACATATCACTCCTATGTGATTGAAGATTCGGTATATTGAAGTGTACTTGACATCGGAAAGATCATGAGCAGACATCAACTAAATTATCTTTCATGACAATCGAGAATTAAATAATTAGCACACATTATTTAAGAGTGAATGGAAATTCAAACATCGTATGAACTCAGTTATTAAATATTTAAGCATAACAGAGGAAATACTAAGACACTTCAACACAGAATTTTTTTAAATAGCAAAATCATCACTAAGGTTATATTCACTAAAAAACGGTAAATCGTGCTTTTATTCTCATGGGATGAAAATTTTCAGCCGTTTGCAAAATGTCACTAGGCTCATAATGTGGTCTATAAACTTTAAAAATAATAATAAAGTTAAAGAATAACTAAATGAAATTAGAGAAGCACTTATGAGAAAAAGGAAGTATATTATGTCAGCATGACTTATTAATTTAAAACAAAGAAACACAATTATAATTCTGAGCAGGAAGTTCAGATTCTCCTTTCCTCATTGTCATAGTTTCAGAATAGTTTCTACTTCTTTTTCGAGATGATTCATGATAAAAATAGTTACAGAAATTCTTCTTCTTTGTTTGCTCTTTTGTTGATCTCATACTCAAAGAATACTGGCCAGTAGGTTAGAATGTGTTAATAAAACTATTGAAGAGTGATTCTCGTAAAATATATATTTTTCGGCAATATTGGGAACTTGACAAAATAAAAAGAAAGAAAATATTTTCAAGACATCTTTGTTACTTGTCTTGCGTATTTAACGTTTTGGATAATAATTATTTTCCCTTTCCTTTCGACCACGTCTCTTTTTATAGCAAACCAAAACGAAAAGCGCTAATCAACTTATTTCCCTAATGATACAGGCGAATCTGAATCCTAGTAATTGTCAGTTATAATTTCTATGCTTTTGAATCGTATCAGACAAAATTCATGTCTATAACGACAAAAATTTATAAAATACACTTTACTGATGAATAATAAGTATTAGTTTTACTACGTTCGAGACCTATCTTCAGTTTTAATATTCAGAACAAATTATTAATGTCGTTTCCTTTTCATGTCTCATAAATATCAAGAATAAAACGAGATAAGTATAATACAGCGTCCACAACTCGCTCAGAACGACGCGGGAAACCTGCAGAACCCTAAGATGTAACATGAGGTGAAAATTGTTACAAAATAATTTACGTAAGAATGTTCACAGCCGCGCTAACCTCTGGAACCACAGGCTGTCTGTACACAACCTCTTTTCAAGTTTAGGAACAAGGACACTCGTCTCGAGAATTCTCCACAAATTGCGCCCACCGAATTATTCACCTTTCACCACTTGTTTCACGTAAGAGTCAGTTGCATTGAGGGCCTGCATAATAGTGAAGACAACATTGAAACTGAAGACAAATGTATTATTTGAAGTATAAATAGAACTATACACGAGAAAAATTATTACGGGAGGATTAAATGTTGATAATGTTGCAACAAAACAGTTCAAATAATTCTTGAAATCCTCAACAAGTATTGAGAATTATTCAGATATAGTAATTGTAATCCTAAAGTTTATCGGATCCCGAGAAAACACTATTTGCTGGATTACAATACAACACTGTTTATTCTCAATCTGTAATAAAGTGATCCCTACGATCGAACGTCTGCTGTTAGCGGCAACTCCATCGAGAACTGTTTGGAGTCAGAACTACATTTAGAAAAACAAAAGTGATTGAAAAATAAAAATAACAAAACATCGTACAAAAAATTCAGAATATGCTAAACTTATTTATTTGTTGCGTCGAAACCAAAAGCAATTTTTAGAAGTTTGAAAAAGAAATCAGCAACCACGAAGTATGAGTTGACAGTTTATTTCATTTAAATCTATTATAGTTTCTTTGCCCCTCCAACTCAACACTTAAAGAGAAAAAGCAATACCACTAAAAGTAACCACTGCTCACAATTGAAGGACTTTCATTCAATTACGAGCTTATTCATACAGCACTCCCGGCGAACGTGAAGACGCTTCTAATTTGGCGGCACAACCATCTTCCCTTCTGACCATGTTGAATGTAAAAAATTTAAGATGAACCAGACCAGGGATAATTTTTCGTCTATCACATTATCGTCAATAGTTGTGCGTGTTACTACAGCCAATAAGAATAGCATGTAAATTTAAGATTGCGGAATAGCTAATAATAATATAGTTTTTCTGTTAAAGGTAACGTTTTTGCTTGATAGTATCTATTAATAAATAAACTTTACTGTCAGAAAAGCAGTTACAAACTGCGTATGACCACGTATAGGACAAAAAACTAATTTACTTTCCGGAAGCAAGTAAGAGATCATCCCATCAATTCCGATCAAGGGTCCTAAGGCAGAGGCGGATTTAACATTTCAACATACTCCTAACGATAAAAATAGTTCGACATGTGTTATAGTATGAACATAACACCAACAAATATTGCATTTAATAAAACACAAAAAAGTCATTTCACAAGTACATATTATTATCAAACTATAAATCATTTGGAAAGTATTGTTGATAATTCGTAACAATTAAATAACACTAAATTCGCTAATAATTATTTCAATTGATGCTGTCCCTAGGCAAGAGCCTAGCGAATCTTTACAAAAAAAGGGAGCTAAACGTGATATCTAGATATTAGAGATAGAGTTAGAGGGAGATAAACGAGTGCAAAAATTTTATGTACACTTAAGCGTGTATGTGAATGCCATTCGATAAAAAGAACTAATTAAATCACAACCGGAAAGTGGGGAAGAGAATATTCATTTTTTTAGATATTGCAACGTAGACAACGCAGACAAAACGGCCGATGACATCACGTAAAGAGGATCCTGTTTTTCCGAGCTAACACCCCCCTCCCACATCACTCTTCCGACGGGGTGGCTCCAGCAGACGAAGAGGCACGAATCACTTCAGTGAAGGTCACAGCCCACGCGGCACAACCATCTTCCCTTATGACCATGTTGAATTCGTCTCCATATTAATACCTGTCATGTAAAAAATCTTTTGGCCACCTCATTGATGGAAGAAAGAATGGATATTACTTTATTTACAGACAGTTATAACGACTTCTCAAATTATTTCTAGGTTTTTTCTTTGTTCCTCTCAAGAACAATAGACTTGTCATATGAGTTAAATATTTGTCATTTTTGTAGTAGTTCGTATCAAGCGTTTTAGTCTGAGTCAATTAGCATAAAAGAAAGCTCATATAACACCTAAAGAACGATAACAATTTTAGCTCTTTATAACAAAGAAGGCTGCTCAAAATCTTCAACGCGCATCAAAATCAGGCGTTGTTATTAAATTTTGCAAGTCTTCAACTTAAAAACGAAAATTGGACGAAAATTTTCAACCGTACAAGACGTAAATTGGGAGGGGTGTACAGAACTTATAATCAACATCGCCTCCAGGTGTAATGCAAATAATAAACTATATTATCGAAATTAACAATGACATAAAAACACTGGAGCTATTTTGAATGGTAGAACGCGGCATTAGAAGAGTCGGCCCAGATATAATCATTCAAGGGTTTATTCCGTATTTCTGTAACTTGTCGTCGAGGTATCCGCTCATTTACCTCACGTGCCGAGTTAGAAAATCGCGGAGACATCTCTCGGCTGCGTGAGCTTTCGCCGGACGAAGACAAGGCGAGTCGCGAGGGCTAGCAGAGTTGCGCGCATGCGCTGAATGGTCGTCCATTGGCCACGACTAGCACAGTCGCCGCCGCCACCGCTGCCGCTGCGATTTCTCCGGTGCGAGGCTGTACCCGAAGGCGGTATCCGAGAAAGCTACGCGCATGCGCAAGGTCTCATAAGATGGCAACTACGCACATCCAGTATTATTACAGGTGAACAGTTTTCCTCGTCGGTTAACTTTTTTGCTGATTATAGTATGCATTGCAATTTTCTTTTCGGTTTGTTTTCAGACACTTTCATCGTAGTAATAAAGATAATGAATACTTTAATAATAAAGATGATGAAATTATTCTTAAATAAACTAAACAAGATAGTCTGGTATAAAATTCTCACCAGAATCTATCGTACATGTGTTAAGCATCTGTTAAAAAATCCATGATACTTCTTGGAACCTTTCTCTTGAACAGGGATTTATTTTTTGCTTTCATTGTTACAAAAATTTAAATGACCATGAAAAGATCTTCATAAAGAATAGAAATGTAATGGACAAATTATCGAAACCAGAAGGATAAGGTGTAGTAACTTTCAGTAAGCAGAATTTACTGAACTATTCTCGGCTTCATGGGGCAATGAAAGTTTTAAAAAATCAATGGCGTTATACGACTCATACGGAAATATTTTCCGAGCTCTTGATATTGGTTGCAAAACTATTGATGGTTCGGGCGTATATTTATTCTTTATGAGATATTGTAGAACCGAATTCTTCAAACATTCCAGAAAAAATTATCGACAGACTCTCCACAAACTTCACTGTCATGTAAGGAAATTTATATGCCCACTTACTTGGGATTGAGAAAACAGGAGCAGTAATCATTTTTCACACTTTCAAAGAAAAAAATACTACTTTTAGTTAAAAAAGAGTGCTACAACTATATTAGTTATGATAATACTACAGTTTTACCTCATATTGGAAATAATTAGAACAGTAATTAATTTATAAGTTCGTCAATTACTCGCAGGAAAGTAATAGAACCACGCAACACGTACTTTCGAAGGCTCCCCAGCTGCGAGTTGTTCCGCGAGGAGTAAAAACGAAAGTGAGAAAGAACGCGATGTCTACTACTGCAGACGCACAAACGTAACTAACTCACACATTTCCTCAGCATCCGGTCTTTTCAACAAGCGTCTCTGAAGTACCGTAACGAAACCGGCCCGGAGCGTCAAGAGAATTACTTGTTTTGTTGTGGAGTACACGACAGCCGATGAAAGGAAAAGTGATTCGCGTGACTGACGCTGAGGGATGAGTTACCCCAGGACAGGTGGGAGGCACCACTTGGGCGAGAAATACAATGATTCTCAAAAACAGAGCTTAATTACTTCGCAGCGAACAGATTAAAGTATTTTCTTAGCTTTGGGAGATTTGGTTCTTCTGGAAGGATACAGACCATAAAAAAATCGCAATGGTACGAGGTTACGAGTAGACATCAATGAGAATGTCATTCCCGCGACCAATAATAATAATAACAATAATAATAATAATAATAATAATCCAGAGTGTGCTTGGTGTAGCCCGTACCTCACTACGACCAGCAGAAAAAGCTGAGATCCTACACGGAATAAAGTAATAATAATAATAATAATAATAATAATAATAATAATAATACGCAAGATGGAAGACAAATTGATAGACAGAGAAAAATCATTTAACTGGTTGACAGCAGGTCATCTCAAGGGAGAAACGGAGAGCTTCCTGGTAGCAGCACAGGGCCAGGCCCTCAAAACAAGATATTATAGAAAACACATTTTGAAAGAAAATATAGATAGTAAATGTCGGCTGTGCCAACAGTATGAAGAAACTATAGACCATATAGTTTCTGGCTGTCCAATATTGGCAAAAAATGAATACATACACCGCCATGATAATGTTTGCAAAATTGTACACTACAGGATCTGTAAAGAATACAAGATAGATATAACCGACAAGTGGTATGAACATAACCCACTACCAGTTTCGACCAAAGAAGACGTAACTATCACTTGAAACCAGCAAGTAGTAACTGATAGATCAGTAGCTGCTAACAAAACCGATATCACATACCCCGGTATCATAACACCTGGTTATGGTTGGCTGGAGGTTATTGATCACGGTGTGGTTTAATAGCATACAGGTATGTGGTTTTGTATAATATGATTTTTTGGGTATGGGTTTGTAACAGTTTTCATAGTTGGATAGGGAGTAATCATCGATATATTATGTGTTAATAAGATGTTTCAAAGTGTGCAATAAATAATGTAAATCGTGTATGTTCATTGTAGCCCTGATGAAGGCAAAATAAATTGCCGAAACGTTGGCGTTGTAAAAGAAAGAATCCTTTTTTATTGTTGACCAATCCTCGAAGATATCTTTTTGTTCTTTAATATATTTGTCAAGATGAACATCAATAACAATACAAATAATAATAATAAACTTTATTGTCAAAAAAGCAGCTACAATTACAGTTACAATTGTCAAAAAGACAGTTACATTCGTCTATAGATTCGCTTTCCATAATCAGGATACGAGATTGGGAGATTTGTTGGACAGGGAAGACCCTGTTCAAGTTGACTCTTTAGTTATTTCTGGAAATTTAATACAGTAGAATGTTGTATCATACCTTAATATAATGCAAGTCCCAAAAACATTTCTTGCCATTAGAAGTTTAAGGGTTATCAATTTTGGTACTCTTCGTGTTGTTTTAAATACGTCACATTCAGAGTGCTTGGAGGTATGGAAAACGAGAGAACCAATTAATAGAATCAATTTCAGTAGGATTCTTTTATGTGTCTGTCAGTCATTGAAAAACAAAACAAGGAGTCAATGTTACGGGGAAAAACAAATAATAGAGAAGTCACAAAGGTTGGTTTAGTAAACTCCTAGTTCGTAGTTTTCTGAGATTCAATACGTCTCCTATTCCCTCTATTATTACGATTGTTATTATTAATTATTATTAATATATTATTATTACACAAGCACACAAAAACTGGAAATAAGCATTTCTACAAATTATTCGTCCACGTAATCTAGTAAAATGTAATGGCATTTACAAAAGAACTTTTCTGGCGCTTTAGTCAGACGCCGTGCCTGTGAGGCGCTGGCGTCCTAAATGTCGTTTAACAACGTTTTTATAGTTGTAAAGGAAATGAACGTCCATAATAGCTTCGAAACACATTATTATTTGTCAGGAAGTATAACTCGGGACCATAGGATTTGGAAACTTACAAATGCCAAATCAAAAAAAAAGAGAGAAAGATTACTTCCAGTAGATCCAGAAATTAACCTAAGACGTGTGTAATATGTTATGTTTGTAATAAAACACTCATAATTTAATCATTTGATTCATTATCTAAAGTTGAGAAGTATTATAAAATAACGCATTAATATAAAAATCATAGAAACTTCTTCTATCAAAAGTAACTTATATCAAAAATTTCCGAAATCTAATTAAAACGTATAATCTTCCTCGTATACTCATCACACAATGTAATAGCAAGTTTAAAGGGCTCTCATGACCTTGTCGTTGATGAGCCCTAAAGCCCTTCAAAAAAATAGCAAGTTTACAACGTAATAATAACACAATATAATTTGTGTTTTCGTCTAATTTATCCTTGGTTCATTATCGGAGTAACTATTTGATATTCTACAATCACAAAAAGCCCCAAATCTTAATTCTTGCTTGCAATTACAACAATTGAGAGCCCTACTTCGCAGGAGTAATAAGTTTTGCAAAAATGTGAAGTGAAAACCCGAAAGAACTAGCACGCATGCTTTGAAATAATTCAGTCCGTCAGACATCGTGCCTGTGAGACACTAGCAGTTTTAGCGATTAAGGACGACATCGTGTTTCTCAGGGACAATTTTCATGTTCTGAAAAAACTCTGCAGCTATTCGGAGCTCGGAACGAAGCAAATAAACACACGACGCACTTCCTAAAGAATTGAATGACAGGTACTGAGGTGAGTGGGTTCTCAAATCAAATAAAGTTGTCAATTTTGCCTAACGAATTTTTTCCCGGTGTCTGTGGAGCACGTCTCGGACATTTAAGCGTTAATTTCAAAACTTGAATAAACCTCAGTACGAACTAAAATATATTTTATTTTTATCATCTTTTACATTTGTACCACCAACATGTTTCTGTATTGGTGTATTAGAAACAGGTAAAATGGACATTTCTTATTAAAATATAAAACAATGTGGTATATTTTGCTTTCACCCTAAACGTGAAATGTATCAAAATAGGTGAACATCAAAACAACAAGATAAATTTTGGTACACATTTAAATATATATTTTGGTGATTTGGCAGGTGTGCTTTCATGTATATGGATAGTACTTTTCGCCGTTAGCAGACTATTATAACTTTTTACGCGTTGTAAAAGAAGTCAAGGTTTATCACTATTATCCTACTCATACTAACATTGATTAATACATGGGATATGAAATTGTTTTATTCAAGAAGACTCCTTGCCATTTCACAAGTTTCATCGTGAGAAGTATTAAGTTTCACCCAAAGCATGTAACATTTTTCGTTAAAGAAATATTTTTAAAAATATTCGTTTGGTTAACAATATTACTACCTTTTGTTACCCAAGTAAGAAGTTTAGCAATAGCCTGGATTTGAGAAGAAAAGAGTACTCACCCTATGGGGGTAGGCTAAATGCCAAGTGACGTTGAATCTGGAGCCAGCCAGAAGCGTCGTTCGCACAGCACCTGTGGACAAAAAGGTTTCGTCAGCAGGGTCTTAAAGAGAGATATCATTTTTGAAATGTTTTTGGAAACCTTTTTCAAAGTTTGAATATCACTAACTGCAATTAAAAGAATATTTTTTAAAAATAATCCCACTACGACGTAACAGATTAATGATGTCATATTGAATGAATATCGGAGACGGGACCGGGAATCGAACCCGGACCTTCAGCTTTGCTTTGCTGGCGCATTACCACTACACCGCCGTTCGCCTCCCGACCCCATCGACAATTGTCATTCAATACATGAGCCACAGACGTCAGAGGTGATCTCAAGGTCGAAAAGCGAACGGAATAGCGTAGTGGTAAAGCGCCAGCGAGAAAGCTGGAGGTCCCAGGTTCAATCCTTTATCTCGTCTCCCATTTTCATTCAATATATCAAAAAAATATTTTTGAATATTTTCATGGTAGAATTAATAATGAGCCATTTAGCAACTACAAGAATGTTTCGGATTAATATGTTTCATTGTCAGCGATTAATAACACCCATAACCTACATATGAAGAAAAACCAAGAAGCAAACGGCAATAATAAATGCAATAGAAAGTTAAAATCGTAAGGTTGCTCGGGAAAAAGGAAAGGGATAATAAAGAAAGGAAAGCAGTTAATTAATCTCTCATTAAATTAATTTCTCAAGACATTAATATCCATCAATGAGGCAACAATCTATTGTCTATTGAAAGTTAGAATCACTTAAAGGGAAAAAAGGTATTTCACAGCAATACGTTAAATCCTGAAGAAAATCTTGCATTAAATACGACAAAATGAATTGAATGCCTGTAACTATTAAAAAGAGGTACAGCCAATATCTTCGAAGCTATAGAATTCCGATATGATCTGAAGGATATAGAGAAAAGTGAAAAAAGGAGTCAATTAGGAGTCTAAATTCGTATGTTTCGTGTTTCATCTGATGAGTTCGTGGTGACATTTTACATTCGGTGAATGACATATCATCGTACTAAACGTTGGAATAGTATTACAATTTCTCCCCAACTAGGCTTCTGACATTCGTGCATTCTAATGCTTCTGACTACCAATTGACTGTTTTCTTTGAATTATTTCCACCAATATTACAGTTCAGCATTATTAGCCTGATGGTGACAAATATTCCGTCAAAAGAGGTATCACTCAAACAAAATACAATTGAGCAAATATAACGACTGCAAATGAAACAACCTCCATTTATTTATTTTATGCCTTTTGGCAGAAAGAGGTTCAGGCCACGAGACTTACTCTTCCACCGATCCGTTGGACTTGGGTAAGGGAATTGGGAAGGAGATATGTTGGGTCCATTGATATAGAACCAAAAATAATAAATTAGACAGTTGTATCTTCAACTTCTACATCCATGCAGAATATAAGTATTCAATAGATTCCCGATTTTTTGAGTCTATTATCGGGCGATGATATCTGCCATATACAAAATAGAATTTTTTGCTCATCCCTCGTTAGTTAAACCACATTGTTGTGTTGTAACGTTTTCCGTAAAACCAGTTAGTCTTCTTGGAGTGAATTAAAAACGAATCGCAGAACAACACATATAACGTTTGTTTACTGGTCACATTTTCACGGACATTAGCAACATAAGCGTTCGTTGTTTCCATGAATATTTTCCACCGTAAACGATAAAATACTGCATGTTTGAAAATAAATTTCGTCATTTTTGGGCGGGTTGCAACATAGGTAATTATCGACGAATTTGGATACCAGCACCCGCGGAGCCAATAATTATTATGGGAACAGGAGTACAGTAAAAAATCTCTGATTGAGGAGACCGACATATTTGAAATAATTAAGTTATGTTCTCCATTGGATTTACTGCCAAATCATAATTTATTTCAGAAACGAAACATTTGAAGGGGTCTGAAAATGTTCTAGCAGCTAGATTTTGTATTTGCAGTTTTTTAATGGACCACATTCCTTTGCTTTAGATATTTACCCAATTTAAAAAGCAACTAAAAGGGCGAAAGGTTTAAGAAAAGGATAAAAAATATATTCAGATCAACAACAAATAATCATTTTTGAATGTATCAACCTTATGTTTAAATTATTTGAGAAGATAGACAAGTGTCACTCATATGCTCATGCTTTTGGCGTGGGAATGCAGTCGAAGAGAATTTTACCCAAGCTCAAGCCAATACACAAGCACCACACTTTTGAAAACTTGAATAGTAAAAAATGTGAAGTTAAACAGTTTCAGTGATCAGGGACATTACTATCAGATTTTCGCAGGACCCTAAAACATTTTAGAAGTTGGCATTTATTTCTAGTTCCTGTAATGGACAACTGACTTCCTTCCAAATTAATTTGACGAGTTAAAAAAAATGAGTTTGGAGAAATCGAGATTTGAAGTTAAACAGTTAAGCCAAGCAATGCACGGTGGTCAAAAATATTGCATATAAAAACTTAGTACATTCAAATTGTAAATTTTATTTTGAATTACATCAGTCATACGAATTACCTGACTTGAATATTTTGTTATTTAACAAATGTAGATCAACTTTCTCTGCTGGCACATGTTCAAATTCTTCTTCTCTACCATAGCAGAAAGAGATTCCAAAGAAATTCTAAAACATTTCTTGTCAAAACTTTCCAAATACCGAATCCGCTTTGTTTGTAAGTATCACCGTGCCACCAATAATGACACTATTTTAGTACGACATTACTCATACATAAAACCGGAATGTTCAGAAGTCGTTAATAATAGCTTGAAAATGACTCGTGTTATAAATTTATCGAAAATGATACCATGTTTAATAATTCGCGCTACATGTGCGCTAAATCTCTTTAATATTAAGAATGTACTCTTGAAAAATATCTCCCTCATGACGCGCCGCAACGATGGCACAGCGACATGGTTTGTCAAAGGACAATACGAGAAGAGACAAAATGAATTTAATTGAGACAGTTAAATATTGTAAATTTGTATTAACAGAAATCATTATGTAAACATTTGGGAGCCGGGTGTACTGATACGCCTCACGTCGCTCTCACGGCTGTGGCATTCAAAATCCATTTGCCTGTTATTCCACCCTCTCTTTTATGAATTCTTGGGTCTTGTGGCCACTGTGCGCGCAGAGTCGCACCAGTTAGTTCTACGCTAGTAACCGACCAGAACACAGCGTTGCTCATTATATTTCATACTCATGTATTCGTTAAGTTTTATCAATCAACTTAATATACTTTGAACTAGTTTATTTATTTCCATATAAATAAATTAACAGAGACTATTTGGACGATGAGACAAATTGAGAGAGATCAGTTGATAGAAAATTAAGGTACAAAACATCTAAAATCAAAGCCATGTAATGTCGGACGATGGAAACGACTAAACTTTAAAAACTTTGAAAAAGATCTGAAAATTGATTTTTAAAATAATTAATAAACAATGAAAGGGTGACGGATGGGCCCCATGGACATATCAGTCCAACCGCCCTCTAGCTCCTTCCCTGTCCACGATGCTCAGAATCATGCAGCGGGAAGACGGCTGAGGCGAACCGTTTCTTCGAAGACACCTGCCATGACTCCCCCAGCACGCCATCACGGTCCTTGCGCATAAGCAGGCACCGTGACGCATGAATCAGCGAGAGACGCACGCGTCAGCGGAATTCCACGACACCACGGCGTCGCAACACACGCCTTGGAGAAGCACAGGAGAACCCTGGATCTGCGCGCGCGAGCCGGTTACCACTAGGCACTTGAGTGATGATGGAATGTGCATGTGCGGACAGGGGATGGAAGATGTTCAACACGTGCTCCATGACTGTATGATAACTGATGTAGAGCGAGCAGAATGGTATGCAACACTTAGGCGGCGTGGGATATACGGAACGCATCGGGAAGAATACATCAAGCGCAAGGAAGTCTATGAAGAATTTCAAGAATATGTGCATCAAATACTGGCAATACGAGAAGCGTGTAAATAACGTTAATTCCACTACCCCAATGAGGTTAGGGGCGGACACACGGCAACCTCGAAACCAACACAGAACAGAATAACAAGTTATGAACCCTAAGGCGGTAAAACATACACTGACAAGGATAAAACAGCGAGACAAGAAAGAAAGAAAGAAAGAGAGAGAGAGACCTGAAACAGAGACTTACATACAAGAAGACTCAACCCCAGGTAATGGTCTTATGGCCGAGATACTGGGCTGATATTGTAATAATAAAAATGAATAAAATGAATACTAGCTAAACCACAAATGTCAGTTTCTTTTATGCCACTTATCGGTGAACGCACGATAAAATACGCGAAATTTCGTACATCTAGCATTCACTTTATTTTGGTTTTCGGCTACATGACCGCCTTGGTATTGTTTTTACAAGACTCCGTCCAAGTTATTTTTCTCGTCCTTTTAAATCATCACATCTGTGCCTGCTGTTCCCTTGCCAGGGAAACGCCAATTATTTATCGTTGTTTCTCGTAATCTTGTTTTATTGGGTCTCTCAATTGTCGTATTATTTTCACGTATTCTCTCTACTCTTCACATATCCCTTTGTCATGTTTGTAATCCACATTAAATTTTCCTCCTCTCTTCCTTTTACGTAAGTCAGGAGCTCTTTCTTCTCCACACAGTCGCACTTCCACATGACGAGCTCACTGTCCCCGTCTCCTTTTCCACAAAGGCAACCTGCTTGATCTCTTATTCATCTTTCCTGTAGATATGAGTTAAAAATTTCATGGCATTTCAAAATTGTACCACATATTACTAGTATGCATGTGGATCACATCGTATACGAGAGAGAATTAGGATATCAGTATCTTATTCAGATAGTGAGTCATGTGCATGTAGTTCGACCGGTCGCCCTGTACAAAGGACTGATAGGAAGAGTTTAATTTTTAGTTCCCTTTACTTTCTCTATGGAACGCAATCCATGTAATGGCACGAAAATATCACGAAAGAACTTTAAAAATAAGTATTTCTTATATATTTTTACTTCATACATGTGCCTACTGAACCTTCAATGACAGTATCGGGTTCACATTACACGTTGTTGGTGACCTTACACAATGAACACACAGAACTTGTACCCAGAAAAAAGATAATTTCGTTGAAGAAAAATGATCAACTTAACTGAAGTTAATAATCGTAATGTCTCACCACATGTTCTTCCTTAAATTACAATGATATTAAACAGAATTAGGAATCAATATATTTCAAGATCGATGACAAACAATATTTATGAAGTACTAAGCAGCACGGCAAATGAGAGACAATTTTTGTACGTTCAAAGTCGTGTCTTTGACTCACCTGTAGCGGGGAGGGAGGGGCAATGAGGAAACACGAACGCAAGCCCGTTACCTGCCGAAGAATGAGAAGGCAATTTGTGGTACTTCAGAGCTACTGAACATCTTGCATTTCAACTTCTCACTCCCATGGGGCTAATAAATTCATCATCCTACATCTGGAGTTAGCCAGGTTGACTAACCGATCAGGATTTATCGGTGAAACTTTTGTGCAAATTACGAAAATTTATGTCAGCTGTGTGTATATGTGTCATATGTACGGAAAATTTAACAAGTTCGTCATGAGTGAACATCACGCTGATCTTCACGAAACAATGCACAAAAGTATAGTATTAAGTCCCATTCAAACAGCTTCTTTCCATTCTAAATCAATCGCATTTGCCGTCTATGTTCAAAGTCTGTGTTTGATCAAAACATTTGCATTTTCGACGAACATTTCACTTTACTACAATTTCTTCCCCAGAAAATGTATTTAAATGACACGGTGTCTTCAACGACCTTCGTGTTAATGATGCAATAATTTATCACGAAACATGTATTTTAATATCATTTGTTTCATGGAAAGTAATGCGTCTTTTTATGCTCACTCAATTTCTCAATAGATACAAACATTGAATTACGTAATACATAGATTGAAAAATGTTCGCTCAAAACGGCGAATGTGCAAAATGAGATTATAAAGTAATTAAATTGTTTAATAAATTAAATAAGTTACTTGGATAACAAGGCTGCATTCACATAGAAAGTGTTAATCTTGTAATTTGCCATTTATTTAAATTACGATATGTTACATTTGACATTGTTCAAAAGTTATCGAGATAAATTTTACGATCTCGACCAATTACTTGAAACTGGTTATGTACATCTTTCTGGGACAATTTGTCAATGAAGAAAACTGAAACGTAAGTCGATTGTTTTCAGAATTGCATATGAACACACTGCATCGTTGAATTTTATTGATTACAAATTATGTAATACCCGGCACTATCTAGAAGGTCCATGATAAAGGAGAGTAATTTTCCTAATGTCAAAAAATAACTTACCACTGTCTACTTTATAGTTATTCAAAATACCGTTTATCTATTGATATATATTTCTACATAATGGGTTTCTACACATATTCTATTTTTTTACTTATTGTACTTTCTTTTAAGCGTTGTTTTATGAGACTTTAGTGGTTTGTGAAATTATAGATCATGGTGTCTTTTAGAACTGTAAATAATGATTTATGAATATAAATATATTTTATCCATACCTTCGGATTTATCTCCACTGGGGAACAAAAATAACCCGACAAAGCTGTCCGTATATTTATATCAAAAAGAACTTTTCCTTGTGAAACCCTCAAAGTAATTATTCCAGTCAACCATTATTCACTTTGGTGTTTGAGTCTCAGAGTTTAGTGGAAAAGCTACCAACAGATGTAATAATATATCTGGGAAAAGTAATTCCATTCACAATCTGCAACTATGATGTAAAAAGAAAAAAATGCATTTTTCTCTTCTACCTCCCCAAAATAATGCTCATATTGTTTTTCCTCAACAGAGGGATTTCCTCCAAAATGTAATGCAACTCCGAGTTCCAATACAATGGTTCACGGTCCAGGGTCATAACCTATCCCAGTGGTGGAGTGGACTGTTGTCATTGCTCTCCTCCTCTAATCCTTCGTCATCTCATTTTCAGGACGATGTTATTGAAGTACATCCCTGAATGTCACGACTCTGTCTCCGGCATTTACCTAGATGGTCATTAAAACAAGGCATCTCCCTGGAAAATAGCTTTGAACCGATCAAGACTTCATCTCTCCATTTACGGAATCTGATACAATGTATTCCTCGATTAACGCCGTAAATGGAGAATTCGTACAGATTAGTGTGTGACATAATAAACGGCGTGAGGGTGGACATGTGCCACCGATGCATTACCGGAAACGATGCGTCGCTTGTCTGCATGTGACTGATACCATGTTGGGGATGTCGCAATGTGGCCAACGCGCTGGAATGTTGATGTACCTTCTACCGAAGACTTCTTGGCCTGAGCGGTCTTCAACTCACGCATTCAAGTCACTCGCAAGTGATTTCAACCACAAAAGAAATAATTTTATCTCACTACATCTATTAATAATTGGCAAATCAGAAAATCGGTTCGTATTTGTGAGGGTACTTTTGTGCACATGGAATAATTAATGACAAAGATATTCAAAACATCTGAAATGTTTGAATCCCGTGATTTTTTGTAATTATGGTTTATTTGCTATATTTAATCTCACATTCAAGTAAAATATGTGCAACCCACAGAACTTTCCTTTCATAGCAGATGTTTGGTCTTAAGCATTCATTATGTACCGGAGTATATAGGGTGAGAGGAGGAAAAAAGAAAGAGCTTAACATCCCGCAAATTAACATTGCGAATAATCTATGGTTTGATAATAATACGTACTTGTGAAATTACTTTCTTAGTTTTATTAAATTCAAATTTGTTGGTATTATGTTAATATTATAACACGGACCGAACTATTTTTATCTTGATCGGAATTGATGGGCCCTTGATCTGTGTTGGTGTGGTCCCTTGCTTGCTTCTGGAGAGTAAATTAGATTTTTTTCTTCCGCATGGTCATATGCAGTTTGTAACTTGTTTCTTGACAATACAATGTATTTATTATTACTATTATCATAAAACAAAATTTTGTAGTGCATTTTCAAGTGCATGTAATCTCAAAACTGAAAAATTTATTTAAATAAGATGAAAATGATGTAAAAGAAGATAACTTGCATCTTATTCACTCAAGGATTTTCTGGTGGATGAGCAACCCCAAATATTTCCGAATAGCACAATCTACAATAAATGTAGTATGGCATCATGACGTAATCGTGTTAAATTTGTTAATAGCATTGTAACATCGTGGTCAGTATAGATTTTGAAATAACATTTTCAAGCACTGTGCTCGCCGGAAATTCCGAAGGCGATTAAGAGCCATGCCCGTCGCCGCCCAAACAAGGAAAGGTGCGCGTTAAGACCTCTCGTATTGTGAAGAGATTGACCAGTTCCCATCTACTTCTGGAAACTGAGATGAACGCCCTCAGAGAAGAAAGGCGAGCGTGAAGGGAATGTTCCACTGGTTGCCAAAAATAATGGTCAGCCTGACGAACGCAGTGTTCGCGGAATCTGAGGGGTGACCTAGCTGATGAGGAGTGCGCAGTAAAAGTGGCGAAGGTGTAGTCACGTGACCTCCGCTCCTGTATAAATTGGAAGGCTTGCAGATCCTAAGTGACTTTTATACTGGAGGCTTTCAGACTTTGAGACAAGTGCGAAAGCGTATAGAAGTACGCAAGTTATTTAATATGTAACTTGGTTAGTTTGGTCGTCAGACCACTGAGAATTGCTGCGGTAATTCTATTACCTGCTATAGGCGCGAATAACATAGCTTGGAACAGTTATTTATTTCGAGATAGCAACTTGGAACTTTTTGAACTTCGGATAATCTGGGTAGATTTCCGAGTTAATTCATAACACCAGTAGTTATAACTGTGTGTAATTATTGCTCTTAGATAGCAATATCAAGTAATAACAAGTTCAAACTTGTATTTATGATTTGCGAGTTTGTCTACATTTGTAAATATTCAGAGCTTTATTTAATTTGAATTAAATGTTTTATTGTTATTACTCGAGTGTTTGATTGCTTGGGGAAACCAAGCTGGTGGCAGCGAACTCTACCATAAAGGTTGTGGTTTATGGTTGAATCCCGCTTCTCCACCAAAAGCTTACGCACATCGCATATGGGATTGTGGTGTGCTGTTACAAGCATTCACAATAACGTGAAACAAAGTAGAAAAAAAACACGGCTTTCAAGATATCTGTTAAAATCCGAAGAGAAACCTCTCAACCTCATCCTGCACTTCAGTGTCGTAACACGATTATCTACGGAAACATAGGAATGAAAGAAGAGAAATAGCAGGATGTACACCAGAATTGAATCAGTGGAAATCTTTTGTAACCGGAATTAAAGTTTCCAGTTCAACGTACTACATGAAGTAATAGGGGAAATGTCATAATTTTCCTTAACAATCACCATACACCCCTCGTTGTTTCAGTCCATTTGTGAGCAGGGGTACTCGGGATGCTGTTTACGCAGCTCCTTGGATCACTGTATCTAACACTTATCTGTTAACAAATCAACCCAAACAATTTTATGTCGACTTGATGGAGCATTCATTTTTGATTTTCATTTCAACGCGACCATACAATTTCAGTATCACAGTAATGAACTCTCATCATGGAAAATAAATTTAGAGATTTTTGTAAACTATAAGTTACAATGTGATTATTACTTTTATATGGTTAAACTCTATTAATAATTCTAATGTTTACTCTAATATATCAGAATGGGAGACGGATATTTACCATTCTTTTTGTAGAACTTTGGTTTGGTACTTCGTTTTAGTAATCTAGGTAGTTAGCTTTGCAAAGTTTTCGTCCCACTATCCCTCAACTACCACTCAGCCTCGTACCTTTCTACTAGATATTCGATCACACACGTTCATCTGAGCTTTCACCTGTTGAAGCCAAGCAACGCACAGCGTGTGTCAGTCACCAATCGATTTAGCCTCGCCAACGCGCCTCGACATCGTCTTTGACCCAATCTTACAATGAATTTTCCTCGCTGTTGGAAGTTCACATGCTGCACACGTTAATCGTGCCCACCCGATCGACACGTATCCGTCCATTTTCTATACGTGACCACAACGTTGTAACCCAGATGCCCCCTGCGCGTATGCCACTGGCCCTACTTTCCCTCGTCACTCCTGAGGGAGCGCCCCGTCGTCTTTGTGGGGCACTTTATGACAGTGATCAGAGGAATAGATGGCGCGGCTAGAACTCATGCTCCGAATGGACATATAAGTGTTCTAACCACGTCACGAGTTCAGGGTAAGGGGTCCAAGACATATGATAGGATGACGCCTCTTCTTGCGACAGAGGACGATTCCCCTGGTGACGCACCTCGCCGAGAAGGCTGGCAAGAGTTTGTTGCTCTAAAGGTACGTTTACATTTGTGTACACGTATGAGCGACTTGTATGAGCGACATGTATCGCAACTTTTCCAAGGTTTGCGATTTATATGAGCTCGAATACTTCTGCCTCATACATGTATACGGCAACGTTTACATTCAGGGTTTCATAACAGGGAATTCTTGGTGTATCGCGAGGGAATAACACAGACTGATATACTATTATACTAAACAAATACACTAATCTAAACTTAACTAATTAATATAATATATGCACTACTCAACACTTAAGATTACAGGAGACAATAGATTAAAAAGGTTAATGACAACAACGAAATAACCTACAAAGAACACAGCTAGATCGCAATCAAATACGACGGAGCGTGTACTGGTCATGGGTTCTGCGCATGCGCATACGCGTGTGCGACTCGTATCAGCGACATGATATCCTGAATGAAGCTCATAAAAATATATCAGGATTTGTCTGAGGTCCTGTCGCGCGATATGTCAAAGAGTAACTATATTGTCCTAGATCATTCAAACTGACATGTATCTTAATCATACAAGTCGTTCATACATGTATACAAGTGAAAACGTACCTTAACACAGAGATATTTCTTCAAAAGTGCACTGCGTAGCTGTGCATGCAGCGTTCTCTCGCTCAGATTGTACTCGCCATGCAGAGAAATAAATTGAACTGAACGAAACCAAAATTAAATGCCACGATTTCATTAACACCTATGACAGCTACATAAAGTACCGATAAATTCCTAAAAGCATTGTGCTTTTAAAAACTGCAATTTGAAGTCGTTGGTAGTAAACAGAAAACGATTAGACAGGGACAGCAGGCATGAGGACACCATAAAATGTGAAGCCTATTAAAACTTACAAACGGTTTATAAGTACACAAGTTATTTCACTGAGTTATCAGTGCTACGTTTAAATCTTGACTTTTTTTTCTTTAACAAAAGGTAACCGATGATCTGCATTAAATTTTCATAAAATCAAGTAAACTGTATTTTTCTTTATTTTCATTATATACGCAATAATTTGAATCTTTTCCGATTGGAAAGAACGATTAATATTTGTAACATGCGTACCGAAAAACGAGTAGGTTCTCTTATCTATGCGTGGATCTAAAAGGTGATTACTGTGAATAGAGAATTCCCTACCTATTTGTCCTTCGTAGGCAGAATTACGATCGTTCCTATGTTAATTTAGGAACTCCATTTTCTTTATTTGTTCTTTCGAGTTGCATAAAATTATTTTAAGAGAACATTTTTGTAATTTACCAGTATATCGTTATTTTTGAAAAGGTTGCTGGAACGAGTTGAAATTTTACCTAAATAAGAAAGGATAATTAATCATTTAATTTGTTGTAATTATGAAAATGGAATTATACATCTAACAGACATCCTTTCTGTGATCAGTTTGTTCAGAATACTTATACTTTATCAACTGTTGGTTGTAAATTAAAATTCTTCATTAAAGAAACTTAATTACAGAAATTTACGACACCTAATGCCTCAGAATATACCATGTATGTCTCGCGAGTTGTGCCATTTCATTGTCTTATTAGATTTGCAATATTCCTTAATTCCACTTTCGTATTCTGTTCAGCTCTCTGGAAAAAAACATTTCAACTATCAATACATTTATACATAATATTACAGAGAAATTAAATATTCTACTACCCACTTCCACAATAAATTCAAGTTTTAATAATTCTTGTTTACAACAGAAGTATTACCTAAATTTAAAAAAAAACACTTCATTAAAAAGGACGTTTTTGTCACTACGTTCAATGCTTCCCGACATACGTCCAAAAGAGTAGACCAACATGATGAATAACTTGAGAAATTAAAAGAATTTATACATTTTACTTCGAGGGAGGTACTGTGTACAGTTACAGAAAAATGACAATAAGTTGTTTTTTCCTTACTTGGGTTTTTCCTTACCTTCCTCAACAGTACTTCAAAATGAAAACAAAAACGGTACTTATCCTGAAGAAATAAAAATTTCGTGATTTAAAATACTGTAAAATCAAGTTTTGAGCCTAATATCTTGATATCTTTGTTCTGAGACGCAAGAATTGTTGTTCTTTCAATTTCTCATTTGCAAACTAAAATGGGACCAAGACTTTGAAAGAGTAAAAAAAAAAAATATCTAGCCGCGCAGAGAGGTTGACATCGGAACAAAAGGTTTAGCTAGAAGCCTTATTTTTAATGACTATTTGAATGCGCAATGTCCGCAATACCCTGTGAAAAGTTTTTTTTTTCAAGTCTTATGGTACTATACCCTTCATTAATTTTGATTTTGGTGTGGTTTCTTTCGAAAATTGACTTCAATGTTCTGATAAGTCAAATATTTTGTGCAGCACTGGATTTAGTATATTCTGTATTTGCGCGGAGCCCTACTGCACATACGATTGATGTTTTGGTTTATCAATAATAGCTCAACACCATTATTATCAACATAAATTTTAATGTCGAGCTCCTTAATGTGTGTTACGAGTGTTGTATTATTTGAACACATGCTACATCATTTTAGGCCTTACAGATATACACACATTATTCCTCTCCCCTTTTGAATGGAAAATTATATTTATGGACAAAAACATCAGAAATAATAGAATGTGCAGGTATATATATTTTCAAGATTGTAACAGACATTAACATCCAATGTACGCAAATATACATACGCAAATATGAATTGAAATCAAATAAATGTTTTTAACTTCATTTATCACTTGAGAGAGTTTTCCTCGAAATACGTCTCCCATGTAGAATTATGCATTTGCATATTTCTTCACTCTACAGATAACAAAATTTTCAACTGATTAAAAATTTTCAGCGGCCACAAGTCAAATACTATCATGATCGAAATCGTAGTTCAATACACGTTTTTGCAGGGTGCGTAGTCATTTTATGTTTTTCCCTCTCCTTAAAAGCTAAAGTTATCGTTCGTTCTGACTGCTCGTTTTTTCGTGAAAATAAATACAAATCTATGTTCAGAGGTTATTGATCATACGAGCCAAGAGTAAGATTTATCTTCTGACCGCAAGTTGGCAATTGGAGCAAGGGCATGCGTGCAAACTCGGCGTCGCGAGAATGGGTGCACCGGTGAGGGCGAAGAAGGGGAAGAGGCCGTGGGTGGTGAAGCGGGGAGGTGACGACGCGATCGCGTGCCGGGCCACGAGCCACCGCTTATATTCAGACCAGCGAGTCAGATTTCCACGAGGACGACAAAAGAAGGTTTCTCGTTCAGTAAGGAAACGATTCAACTATTATTTCTAAAATAGCAGAAAGAAAGAGTGAGACGACTGGGAAAGGAGATAGAAACTGAAAGTATTTTAGGAAATCGCCAGTAGATACGCGATGTAATTAAAATGAAATAATAGGACACGGCAAAATGGGACGGACACCTCGAGAGTTGTTGCGAGAGAGGATAAGAATAAGGGAACTGAATGAATTAATTGCTATTATAATTGTTGAATAAATTGTTAATTACAAATTATTAATAGGAATTATTATTTCTGCATTCGTTGCAGTCAACGTATATCTTTTCATACATTCAAATTTCAATTGAAACAGGAAACTTTTATATTGCAAGAGACATCATCGAAGTATTTGCGGGGAGGCGAATTTATGGATAAATAGAATCCATGTATCCAGGCGATTCACAATTTGGAATTTTCCCCAAATTATGTCGTATCCCTTAATACATTAAGATTTTTGTAGCAAATCTACATTGTTTCTAGTGAAACTTAGTATTGATACTTTACATAACAGAAAAGAAATTGTTATTAAAAGTTTATTGGTAGAGAAAGATCCCGTAGACAAAAAGGTCCAGATTTATTTGAAAATAATATGAAGAATTGAAATTGCCGTCAATATCATTTCGCATGGAAATCAGATGATCCATCAAAACAACAAATATTTTTAATTGAATGATATTTTTGGATAGTGTAAACATTTTTTTGAACAGAGTATGGCGTGCACGTTACGTGGTATTAGAATCCACAACTTCAAATCACTTAGGGTTTCTTATTTTGAGTTTAAAATCATATCACGTTTTAACTTTACATATAACAAAAAGTTCACAAATTTACCGTAAGATTTTCTCCTGTACTCATCCCTACAGGACATAGTTAAAACTACTGGTTGTATACTCAAACATATCTGAATACGCATGACGCAGATGTAGGTTGTTTTCGTTTTTTTCACATGAGGAACCAGAATGAAGTTCTCATGAAGTTTACAGTGGACTTCCACTTCCCCACTTCATCGCTTTGTCCCAATTTCATGCAATTAAAGTGGAGTCGTATACTGGGGAAGTATGATAATAATAATAATAATAATAATAATTATTATTATTATTATTATTATTATTAAAGGATTCAAGATTCAAGGAGCAATGAAGAAACGCAACGAACATTTTACGTGTTTAGCACAGTTTGGTTCATATAAATTAATTTATTCATTAACGTATATGAAATACACTACCTTTAAAGTAATAACTAATCTACCCATATTTTAGTATAGTTTAGTTTATTAAGTTTGGAAAGTAAGAATGAGTTATGTGAAACATTTTGTGTCTCAAAATTTATGAACAGCAATTAGAGTGTTACTTTGATATTGTATATAAGCATAATTATCAAATACGTCTTTCGTGAGGTGGGGCCCCGTCTTCGAATGCGAGACATAGCGTTTTTAATAATCATTCACTTTTATTCGTATTCTTGTATTAATGCCGTGTCAAGCCTTAACTCATTTTACAATCAATATACAATCTCGTTCTAACTATTAACTTATAACCACCCTTGCTTTATACGAAACAGTCTCGTTCACGAACACTATACACGCAATAGTAGTAATATTCATCGCCCTAGAGTTTCAACCACTCTTTGCCAAAAAGGACCGCATCATTCGGGAATCGTTCTATATAATTCCCTGCCCAAGAATATAAAAGATATTATGAAATTGAATCTGTTCAAATCCGCGGTTAAAAACTACCTCCTGCACCAGTGCTTCTACACTGTAAAAGAATTTATTGATTTTAACAAAAGTTAAATTCGTCTTGTGCTTTATCACGCCATTGCTGTAGTACTTTTTAAACAACTTATAACAATTTCAAAAACTATTTTCTTGCATGATTGTGTTGTCTTATGGCTCATATTAATTTAGTTTTATGTGTACTCAACATTGGCACGTTTGTGTACATAAATTCTGTAGCCCCATCCTGGCCCGGGTTTTTCTCCGGTTTTCCTTCGGGTAGAGGCGGATTTATCATACAGGTTCTCTAGGCTTTGTCTAGGGGCGGGTCTATTGTAACAATAAATCGTGAATTTAGTGTTATTTCAATTTTTAAGCACTATACTCAGAATAATCTATAGTTCGATAATAACTTACATGTAATTTTTTGCTTAAAATTACAAACATATTGACATTCTATTAGTATTATAACTCGCAGCTAACTTTTTATCTTATCTACGAACTTTTTGCTAAAATTTTTGAATCCGCCTCTGCCTTAGGGCCCTTGATCGGAATTGATGGGATGGTCCCTTGCTTGCTTCCGGAGAGTAAATTAGTTTTTTTTTTCCTCCACGTGGTCATACGCAGTTTGTACTTTTTTTTGACAATAAATTTATTTATATTTACAATCGCAACCCTGAGCGCTTTCAATAGCATCAGTGGCGCACCTCGGTGGGGGTTTTGGGAGATGGGATAGTTCGGCCTGTAAGGGACCTCCTTTTATTAAGACAGAAAAATAAATAATAGCAAGACTGCTTATTAAATACAACTCAAATTTTAATTTCAATTTTCTTTTTGTAATCTTAAACACGACTTCTTAACACATATGTATTTGGCTTAAATATGGCCCCTCCAAAACGACACCCGCCCCGGGCCTCATTTGGTGTAGGTATACCATTGCGAAGGATACAGAACAGTAGCACGAAGTTAGAGCTTGGTACTACCCCTCCCTACTAAGGTGGAAGGCCACTACGCCAAGAAGTGCAGCGTGTTTTGCCGTGACCACGGAACGATCGACTGAGAAGATTAGGAGCACGACCTCTTCAAGTTGAGTCCTACGGACGATTTTCCGCAGCAGTCATGCTTATCTGAATTACAGCAGGGCACCTAATATGTAACTCTTTGATATACCTTTGATGTAGGACGTCTCGGAACGTGGAGATTGCAATAAACACCGAGCACCAGAACGAAGATTATCTACAGTATTTTACGTCCATAATGCACATTTACAAAGATAAACTTCCAAGAAGATTCAAGCAGTATAGTTGTTTTCCATGATCCCATGGTAACCAAGAGATTGTTTCCGAGCTGTATTTAAAAATGTTATATCTCTTAGAAAATAAATTTAATGATTAATTTTCCGAAGGACTCAATGCTTAGCAATTATGTAAATTATTAAACAAATTGTCCCTAATTATCTAAATATTTGTAAGATTTAATTCTTTACACACACAAGTATACACGAGCGAATGATTAAAATTTTTCAAAGCCCATTTTCATTTTTCAGCGTTCGGCGCAATTTACCACAAAATACATCACATTACCATTAAATTACTATAAAATTAACAATTAAATTTCTAAAAAATTTAATGTACAGCTCTAGTCCTGTTTACAGCAATATAACTGCGCTATGAATTCTTTTAAAATTTAATGTACCAAATCTAAAAGAATAGTTGTAATTCTATAAAGGTCATCATGCAACCACTCACATACTTCTCTAATTATGTTATGCTTCTAGGCAAATACGTGGAAATTAACACACGCATTATCACAGTTTGGTTAGTTAGCACATTAACAATAACTAAAGATTTTCACAAAAGTCCGCCAACAAACAAATTGAACTAGATGTCAAGTTATACTTACTTGTTTTTCCCTTGCATCACACACATGTGTATACAACTGATCCGTTTTCTGTTCAATCTACACAATTTTCTCTGTCGACTAAAAAAATATCCTGACGTTTTCTAGCAGACAGACTATAGCACTTTTTGTCGTCATTGGGAAGACCTTCCGGGAGGAGCATTGTACATGAGCGCGTAAAGACCATAGAGTCCTGCCAGCACTATATACGTTTTTGTATTCACAGCTACTGCTGGTAAGACATCGTTTGACATTTAGCTCAATATTCCTCGTATATTTTCAACGAATAATGTTTCAACATAAAGGTCAACGACGAATGTAGTTAAAACATTTGCGTGCAATTGGGAACAATAAAAAACAATAGTACAATAAAGAAAAATGTATTTTGCTATAAAAAATTGAGAAGGCACAAATTTTTAATCATCGAATGTTTACACGCATAGTAATAAATTCATATTACTTTATTTATATATCCTCATTTCCAGCTATATCGCTAATCTTCAGTCCAGTAATTCTACCGCCGATCTCCCATTTACCCCAGCAGTGGTCGCGCCCACGAATCCACAGTGAGTCGCGAGGATGACACTAGTCATCCACGTTAAACGTAGAAGTTAAAGTGAAAAAAAACCCAACATTTTATTAACATTGTCGAATTAATTAGAATCTTTAAAATATCTCTCATTGATTTTTTCATACATAAAATGTTGGTTGACTGATTTACAACAGTCAAAACAAGTTTACAAGACATTGATCGCTTTTGAATGGAACCTCAGGCCGTGTGGATGACATCTGTCGTCCATTTTTTAAATAGCAATATTAATGAATATTTCTTAATATTTTTTACGTATGACCACCTAAATAACTGTTTTATATCTATAAATACAATATGTATACATGAGTGGTTCATAAAATGCACTTTGCAACAATACTTGCAAATACTTGCAGAATAAGTCGAGTGAATGACACGTGCCATCCAACACTCACTATAACAGAATTCCAAGAAAAACGCGCGGAATAGAGGGACAATCATAGAGGGAATGCAAAACATTTGTAAGTTTCGTAATCTGAACTTGGCACACACTTTGTTGCCATGGAACATCATGGACACGTTGTCATGAAAACATTTTTTTAAGAAAAGATTACTTCTCATTACTTGTGACATCCACGCGACCAGAGTAACACGGAGCGAATTTTCGTTCGGTAGAAATAACTATCATTACACTTCACATACTCAAATGCATCCCTGCATTCTTGTAACATATTCAGAGTTTGAGTTCTCAAAAAGTGTCGCCGAAACAAGAATAAGAACTCCTGAAATTATTTGTGACATCGTATCTAAAAATGCACACAAAACAGCTGTTCTTCCGCGCCAGAATTTGTGACTATACATCAAATTTTTCACACTTTTTTCCCTCCCGCCTATTGTTGCGCGCAGATAAAGATATTTCAACTTGGGAGTAGTCCCAAGCGATGGTACACATCAAGTGGTTTCTGCAAGCTAAATGTGATTGTTCCAGGTAGCATTATTGAAAACATACCAAAATTCGTAAAACATGTAGGATTGGAATGATTGAACTTTTCTTTTTTTGCACTATTGAGGTTTTGCTTCGTGTACTACTGTCACTCCAACCAGAAGGATGAGGAAACTTGTAAAGATCACTGAAGCAGGACGGGACGAGCTTCCCTAAGGCCCTAGTACATTTTCATTAAAAATCTTTAAGTTAAATGCAATAGAAAGCAGTAGAAACAAGAATTGGAGACCAAATACATTACGCATTATGCATTAAGTAGAAGAAAATTGGATTACAGCAATATTGAAAATCATTCAGCTAGGGTTTTCTTATTTAATTATTTGACTCCGTAAACAACAATGAAACAAAAATATCACAATTGTGATATAGATTTACATTTTAATATAATATTGGATCATAATCTTCATTAGTATGTGCTGAGAGAAGAAACTCTATTTCGTTCACTCATGAACTCCCGGAAACTTATTACCCATTTAGAAATAATTCCTTTCTTCATCCAACTTTTCGACACACGAGTTAAATACTTTCAAAATGTTTTAGCAAACCGCTGTAGGCTACTTCGAAAATGATTGGACGTACTTGTCGAGTCACGAACATGTACAAATATTGCGTTCATAGGGACTTGAAGTGTTTGTAAATAAGGGGCAAAGGTGTTTATGGGTTTTTAGATTTAACATACTGAATCTTTTCGAAAAAATACCACTTTCGAAGAAGCAAAGGGCAACTTCCATCGAAATATAAAGTATTCGATTATACCTCTTATATAATTCTTATATAATTACTCGAATAAATATTGAGATGTTTGTTGGCAATCCTGAAGCAATAAAACATGTTGTAAGAGACTAGAATACATGTTTGTTTCTCCGGATGACTAATATGTGGTAGCGAGTTTCATAAGCAGAGATCCACCTGGACAACATTCGCGGTGAGAGAGTACAAGGAAACTACAGCCGCAATGTCATTTATTATGTTCATCAGTAGGGGAAAATGTTCTGAGATCGCAAAAACAACTGGAAGCCGACATTCAATTCCACTGTTGAGAAATGGTATACAGAAAAATCGATTCAAATTAAAAAAATCAAACAATGACTGCCTAAGGACACTTCCAGACAGGAGTTCGATCGTAAACACAACGATCACAAGCACATCAAGATAAATGAAGGTCGTAAACCAACTTCTTCGAACAAGACCTCCTTGAATTCCATAAAAATACGCTCTCGGTTTACCGAGTAACATTACGACGGAAGACACTACAAGAGAAGCAGGAAATAAATGAAAAAAAAGAAGGAAAATCTCGAATCATGGAACAATTATGAAATCTACATCGGAGTACTGGAAAACTTCGATTGAAGTACAATCTACCCAGAGAACAAGGAAGAGAGTCAGGTAATGACCGTGAACCACGAGGGTCTCCTCCTCACTACCTCAAGGTAAGTTTGAAGATCGTTAAAGGTACAACTTCTGAAATAACAGAAAACGCGGGGTCGATCCGAAATAAAAGAAATACAATGTTTGCAACGGAAACATCGATATGATTATCGAAGTTCTGTTATGTGTCAGTGAATAAATATTGCTTAAATTAAAAACATATTGACATTCTATTAGTATTATAACTCACAGCTAACTTTTTATCTTATCTAGAAATTTTTGCTGAATTTTTTTTGAATCCGCCTCTGCCTTAGGGCCCTTGATCGGAATTGATGGGATGGTCCCTTGCTTGCTTCCGGAGAGTAAATTAGTTTTTTTTTCCTCCACGTGGTCATACGTTGTACTGTTTTTTGACAATACATTTATATTTATTTATCAAATTATTGACTGGCATTGTGATAACTACGTGTGGGTTTCAACAATAATAGTTTTGATATCACTCTCATTTAATGGTGAAAATGTATTTTTTTTAATATTTGCATTTGCACTCGAATTATTCATGTTCTGTGTATTATGGATTCAGAAAAACGTACGTATTGAATATTTCATCAAAACAAAATTGGTTTCAGAGGTTTCGATCTCTGCGATCCTTTCCTAGAAAAATGATACAAGATAAATTCGTCGAATTAAGAAAAAAATACGAAAAGAATAGTTTTATAGAATTTTATACTCATGACCTAACATTTTACTTTACACATTCAGACATTCTAATTGCAGTGTTCAATATTGAAAGAAGTCTTTTTGGGCTGATAAATCATTTTTTTATCTTTGTGTAAACATTCCCTCCTTATACGTTTTATTTCCCAGGTATATGCTCATAATGGTGAGTTCACAGACAGGACTAGAATCCTACAAAATCGTACTCTTCTTCAGACGTACACAGACAGACGGCTAGACGAGTAATGGAAATGTAGTCAGACAGTCGCTCGCCTACGCAGCGGAAAGGACAATAAATTCCAATCGTACAAGCAGAACGCTGATTTTCTTTGCGATAAGAAAAGTCATAACACACGCCAGCATCACGCCGATTAAGCTGAAACAGACATATTTTCACAATTGGAAACTTCGATAACGCTGGAGAATACTAATTGTTTTCTACCTTTGTCACATTTACTTTGATGAAAGAAGCGAGATTTGATTGAGATCTTCACAATAATTGAGAAATTATCATTTTGATACTCAGATTTTAAAGAAATGAAGAATTGAGTTCGTTCCTGTCTTATTAACGTATTTTTTAAAATTGATGGAATATTTGGACATAGACTTTATAAGATTGGACATAAAAACTAAGCGAGAAAGCCGTCATTATGACCAATCAAGAGCAAAGGAGCTCGCTGACATTTATATGAAACAATCCCTCCATCAATTGTTGAATTAATAAATATAATTGTTTATCACTTCACATAAACTGTTATTCATAGATCCGTCAATTCCTTTCTTAAATAATGATGACATGTCGTGCTAAAACTTGATTTGCTTTGTAACACAATTGTCATTGATCTTTAATTCCATTTTATCCCAGTAATTTGTTGGTAAAGACAACTGTATTAATTGGTTGGTAAAAATAACATGTATATTTGCCATAAAACAATGGAAAAAAGACTTCCGAGTGACTTTTCAAAGCAAGCACAGAAGAATCCTGCCGGGATCAAAACGTCGAACAAGACTCGGTTATGAACTTGTTTGTCCGGGACAAACCGTGTCTTAGTAGATAAAACTTTTTTTGTGGGGCTTTAGGGCTCGTCAAGGCCATTAGAGCCCTTACTAGATAAAACTACCAACGTTTCGGCCATCATGCTGTGGAATGTCATGGCAATGTCAGAGTCGTACAGACCAAAGTTGCTGTCGTACTCTGCGAGGTCGAACGAGTCATGTGTCGGTTATATAGGGTATACAAGTCCATACTGACTCCGGCCGCGGAAGTCTACGTTTATATGTCTCGGTTAATTCATTCTCCTACTTCCACCAATGAATTCATCTATGTTTTTCATGTATCTAACCAGAAACCACTGAAGTATATGCTAATGTTAAAGTTGGTGCGGCATTTTGAGTTGTCAGAAACGTTAAGAGTGCCCCTACTATCTTTCTGCGAACATCATATCACTGACTGGCATAACTAAAAACATCCCCTCTTCCACACGTCGGCTGAGCTCGTGACTCACAACCAGAGGCGCCGTGAAACCCAACATTTGCCTCAGCGACTTTTCAATTGTTGCTACAGCGCTCTTACAGGCGTTTTGATGACATCTTGCCAGTCCAGCCTCTGGATGAAGAGACGAGACATAGAAAAACAAACTGAAACACAAGGGGAGAAGAGCGTTCTATGGTGTTGTGTGAAAAGTATTTGAGGCAATTTTTGCGGGAGTACTGACCCGCAGTTTAACCTAAGCCACACATATGGCAATCATTGCCAAGTACCTTTCAAAGTTGATCATTGGCGAGTGGTGTGGCCGCTTCCCCATTGGCAAGGATAGTCAAATAATCTATGCTGGAAGGTGTTGGAAGGCTGGTCGATGGGAACGACAAAGACCTTCCAGCTCCGAGTCCAAGACAAAGGAGCCGCCTTCCTTGTCGACTGCTTGTCGAGCTGGCTACACATTCGTCGAAGAACGCCAATAATGCGCGTATATTATATCGTAATTCAATCAAATCTGTATGTTAGCAAATATATGAGGATATAATACGAGCAATAAGTATACAATTATAACAGTTATATGAGCTTCAAATAATATTTATTGAAGTTTATATTACAATTATAATCTATTCTTTTTTAACTTAGCACGCCGCATGCGTTTATGGTATTAATGTCGCTATGAAATTTTGTTGATGCGTTAGGTGGCATACAATATATATATATATAATATATATATACATATTTTAATTACAATAAATCTACGAAAATTGTTCCGATATTACTGAACAAGCCTGGCTCAGTGGGTAGAGCGATGAGTTGCTGGCTGGATGACCGCGGTTCGCTCCCCGGTGAGGTGGGGATCTTTCATCACACCTCAATATCCAGACTGACTCCCACGCTGCTGTAAAATGAGTACCAGGGTTTATCCTGGAGTCAAACCGGTCGGAGCGAGATGCTGACCACATCTCCTCCTCCTAATGCCGAGGTCAAGTAATTGCGGAGCTCTAACCTCCGAGGGCACCTTCGGGGCCTGTTCAGGGATAGTTTGACTTTGAGATTGCTGATTTACGGGGTAAATTCGTATTCCACAAATTTCGATTTAATAATAAATGCAACAAAAAGGTAACAGTAATAGCTTCTCCTTCTTTTTGAACAATATGAATCTCAATATGAAAACTGAACATACAAGTAACAAAGTTTTCATTTGAAATATTTTGAAAGTTATGTATTCGCAAATAATTGCCGATGGCTCTTTGGCAAGGCTTGCCATGTGTGGCCCCAGCTTCTCCGGAGTGTGAGCTCTTTCCGTTTACGTTGTCAGAGTAACAGAGGCAATATGTTTTCGGCCGGTAGTACGCAGTAAGCTTACGAAGTGAATATTACAGCTCTCCGCCAAGTCAGCTTGCGACAAGTCTACACGACTTACCCTTGGGCATGCCGCAAGGTTGTAGAGTCCGCGAATTGTCCAAGAAGTCCAAGTCCAGCATGCGTGCTGGAGGGTAGGTGAGGGCGACGTGCGCAGCAGCTTGGGGTGCAAATGACGCCAACGCCATCAGCGCCGCCAGCACCATCGGCATCAATTGAACCAGCGTCTCGCGTCTCATGGCTGCCTCTGCAAAACCAAACACACACTATTTACACCAAACACGTGTTTTTCTTAAAATAAAGCAAGACGACGATGAACAACATATAAAAAACCAATTTCGTCGCAACGTACGAGTAAACTGGACGTCCTAACCATTTTTTAAATTCAATTATTTATTTCAGAAATTAGTTTACACTTATGTTTACATAAAAATACTAATTCTACTGTGTCAACAACCTTGCTTTTAATTAGGTCTTTGCAAGACTTCTCTTTTTTTTCTTTTCTACCTTTGCTCGTAATTCTTTGTGTTATTTATCCGAATGTTTCACATTCGTTTCCATTCGTAGCCCCGTGGAGGCTGACGCATAATTAGTAACTTTAGTTGTCTTTTTCTTGTCATGTTTGTCCGGTCTCAAAATACGTACATGTCTCAATCTTTAGTATATCTCTAAATATTCTAATCGTTGATTCATATTCACGAAATTTATCATATTTAACTTCGTTTTCTGGCAACTTTTGCTTCATTTTGAAAAACAAATCATCCATCTTTTTCGAATATTGTATGAATAAATAAATTTATTGTCAAAAAACAGTACAAACTGCGTATGACCACGTGGAGGGAAAAAAAACTAATTTACTCTCCGGAAGCAAGCAAGGGACCATCCCATCAATTCCGATCAAGGGCCCTAAGGCAGAGGCGGATTCAAA
The DNA here is from genome assembly GCA_002313205.1 of Laupala kohalensis. Lineage (NCBI taxonomy): Eukaryota > Metazoa > Arthropoda > Insecta > Orthoptera > Trigonidiidae > Laupala > Laupala kohalensis. The sequence goes on from NNCF01126794.1 coordinate 1,111,701, forward strand.
AAATTCAGCAAAAATTCCTAGATAAGATAAAAAGTTAGCTGCGAGTTATAATACTAATAGAATGTCAATATGTTTGTAATTTTAAGCAAAAAATTACATGTAAGTTATTATCGAACTATAGATTATTCTGAGTATAGTGCTTAAAAATTGAAATAACACTAAATTCACGATTTATTGTTACAATAGACCCGCCCCTAGACAAAGCCTAGAGAACCTGTATGATAAATCCGCCTCTACCCGAAGGAAAACCGGAGAAAAACCCGGGCCAGGATGGGGCTACAGAATTTATGTACACAAACGTGCCAATGTTGAGTACACATAAAACTAAATTAATATGAGCCATAAGACAACACAATCATGCAAGAAAATAGTTTTTGAAATTGTTATAAGTTGTTTAAAAAGTACTACAGCAATGGCGTGATAAAGCACAAGACGAATTTAACTTTTGTTAAAATCAATAAATTCTTTTACAGTGTAGAAGCACTGGTGCAGGAGGTAGTTTTTAACCGCGGATTTGAAGATATTCAATTTCATAATATCTTTTATATTCTTGGGCAGGGAATTATATAGAACGATTCCCGAATGGTATGGTCCCTTTTGGCAAAGAGTGGTTGACACTCTAGGGCGATGAATATTACTACTATTGCGTGTATAGTGTTCGTGAACGAGACTGTTTCGTATAAAGCAAGGGTGGTGCTTCAGTAATTCGGACTTAACAAACACGACTGTTTCATAAATATAAATGCAGGGAAGTGTTAATATATTTAATTCCTTGAATTATATTCCTTGAATTATATGTATTTTCTCTTTCCTGACCACACGCCACACATTCCCATAAAACATGTTCAGTGTCCCGCCAGAAATTCAATTATGTAGGTATTTCCTCCTCATCGTGAGTGAAAATCTTGTGGAAACGGGAAGATCGGGAAGATCGGGAAGAAAACTGTAACATCAGAACAGGAAGGACCGCGCATTGTTCATGCACCTCAATCATACAGTGATATTTAATCAAAGAGGAAGGAGGTACAAGACTAATATGCTGACAAGTAAACATTTCTCAGATAATCTTCATCAAATGAGTTATTCCCTCATGACGACTACAATGAGTAATATTTACAATTTCATATATGCCATTTTATAATATTCTTATCGCATTTCCGTAGAGAAAGCTAAACAAAACTATTATTATATTGATTCAAGAGACATATTAATTGAAAGTGATGCGAGGAATCTGGGTACATAAATGAAGCACACGCTGCTGAAGAATAAATTACTGATAGATAAGCAATATAATAAGCGCCAAGCTGCAAATAATAAGCTTCTGACGAGTGCAAGTGAATTTTCATTATCTGTTGTTTTATTCGTTAAATGTTCTTATCCTGAAAATTACAAGAAATACGTTTACATTAATTTGCTTTGATAAGTATCCGCAGGTTTTTTGTTCCTTTCTGGCTACGCATTCTCCAGAGCATCGGGATGGCAATTAAATTTAAGAAGCTACGACATACCACAGATCTTATCTGCGAGGAATCTCACTTGCCTTGCGCAAGGTGAATCGTGCTACAAACTGGTGCCAAAGCCGACATTCTGGTTGCGTTGTAGTATACACCAATTTTAAATTTTAAACGACTGATGAAAGATAATAAACGTCGACACTGGGCCACTGTTTATCTTTTTTCGTTTCTTCCCCTAGACCGTGCATTTTCTGTCCGAAATCATGTATATTATTCTCGAAAATAGGGTTTCAGGTTCTTTTAAAAGAAACTGAAACAGAACCCCGGAGAAGTTCCCTTTTATGCCATGCACATGAGCAAAATGGAGATTAGTTTAGTTATTGGAAACTTTAAGGTTAAATCACAACTCGGAAGAAGCTGATTTAAAAAATCATAATTTTTATCAATTTCTTTCCACGCATTTCTTAAATACAGTTAAATATAGAACTTAAATTTAATCCTAAGTTTCGCATATATTATATACAATAAATATTACGATAAATTATTGTTACGCCATAGTTTAACTATAAATTATTTAACCAACACCGATATCTACGTGAATGATTTCACATTATTCAACCAGGTCTCTTGGTTGGTTGGTCCATATATCGTTTGAGTGTGTTGCGTACAGTAACAGCTTAGCTAATTTAAATATGGACCTCTTATAACAGGTTTTTAAAAGTGATTTAATATTAAAATGTAAAATAAATGATCGATACCATATTTTAAACTTATACAATCAAAACATAATTAAAAGGTCAACAAATATTTGCCAAGCATCGCCACAACCAAGCAAAACGATATATTACTAATAACTATAAATGTCAGCGTTTTCTAAGAAGGATATGAAAAAGCACAAAAAGGAAGTGTTGCGTAAATTTTTCGGCGTTATAACGTGTCCCTGGAAAATGTTATGCATTTACCAATATTCGTTTCTTTTTTTCAATAACTATCTACAAGAAGTTTAGCATTGCATTGTATATATCACATATTCATAATCGTTTACGATACCCCCCCCCCTGTATATATCTCTACGGTAAAACTAGAAAATAGCATTGGTCTTGATACTTACAATATATTAAAGATTAAATATCATATAAAATACAATTCTGTTCATTGGTTTCTAATACTTGCTCAAGGTCGTAAGTATTATAGAAATGAATCTAAGAATACCTATCGTTCATAAACAGAAAATACAGTTCAACAATTTCGCACTTTCGTAAGTACTAAAGAAAACATTGTTTTAACATTCCGCGTTTTCAGACAAATGTATATTCCCACTAAACATTTAATCTGCAGCTTCTCATTCAGGCAGTTTTAAGTCATTTATGTCCTAAAATGAAATAATGAAAAACATAATTATTAACTTATTTTCTCCATGTACAGTAATTGAGGCCAAATCGTATTCTTAGGTTCAATGAAGTGTATTTCATGCATGATCAATTTGTTTCCGGAAAGTCAGTTAAAAAATCCTATAACGACGTCTTAGGACCTAAAACGTAGGCCAAACCTGCACAATGATTGACGGTGTGATTTTGCATGATAAAATCTTTTATACTAGAATAGTCGTTTTTATAGTAATATTATCGGTAATAAACCGAGCAAACTTAATATTTTAATAATACCATTCAGGAATATGAAAAACTAATACGACCGACATAAAATCATATATAGATACTATTAATTTTTTTCCCCAGTAGCCTTCGCAATTAAGATTAAAAGTAGGCCGTATTTAAATATTCCAGCGCGTGTCAAAGAAAGCTTACACATCATTTTTCAATAGAATTCTTATTTTTCTGTTAACTCTTCGATTCTACATCTAATATATAGAACAAGTTTTGTAATGCACATTAAAAATCACTTCAAGTGAATGATTTTGGTGTCTCCGTGTATATTAGTCCGTCAGAACAAAATGTTTCATTTACATTGAAATAAGCTTATGGTCACGTTCTCAATATATACCTCCGAGATGAATTGAACAATTAAGCGATACCGGTCATTGGGTGCATTTTAAAATAAAGCAATTTAACTGAACGGTAGGTAGTGGTCTGAGTTAATATGTAACGTGTACTATTTTGGAGTTCAGAATGGGTGGGTGGTTATGATGTACTTTTAAGTAGTTAATTTAGCCCTGATGATGATGATCAAAATTAAAGGTCGAAACGTCGACATGATTTGAAAAATTATTTTAATTAAAGCAACATCCCCATTGATAAATATGTCTAATAACTCTCACACGATTAAATGAATGATTCACTATCAGTGGGAGTCGAATGGACTTATACACATCTGTATATAGGTCTGTATATACGTATACACACTCCTAATATACGTACACACTCTCCTATACTTTAAGATAAAGAACCTATGCAAGTTATTGCTTAAAATTAATAGTCGATCTATTATTTTCAGATTTAATTTCTTTTAAAACAAGTGTACTTTTGGAGATTGGAATTCGCGGTTGTGTGTGTGTGGGAGACCTTTGACCTCCCCACCCCCGCGCACGACATTAAAATAAACATGAATATGCCCAATCCTTTGTCGTTTATAAACAATGAACATGATTCAATTAAGAACACACAAGTGCTCCAAGTGCTTGACACATTTGGGACTTGCCTTCACACATTCAAACTTAGCTCTCTGTTAATACTGTAAGCTTTCCTCGCCTCTCTTTCGGGAGTGATGTGAAGACATTAATTCCCGAATTACTTCATAAAACGTAAAATAAACAAAATATTTTGTTTAACTAATGAACTCAATACACGTTCGATCGAGCGAGTAAACGGACATCAAGAAATCGGGTAGTGTAACGGAGGCCTTAAGAAGATAGACAACAGTGAACGAGGGCAAGGGCACCTGCCAGAACCCAAGCAGAAATACGGACCCAGTGGCACCGCTCAAGCTAACACACAGCTGTCGTGAGAAGCAGGTCATTCAAGGTCAAACCGAACTGCTAAAATAAATTCTCCTTTCTCCTCCACCTCTTCCTTCTTGCACAGCTCCCCTTAATGAAATCGCAAAACGCTCCTCGGAAGGGATGAGTGATGTCTGCGAAGCTTATTCATGTCACTTAAAGAGTTCAATTTATTGACATTCCTACCATTAAAATACAAGTAGCACTGTTTCGCAATACTGCATGTCATTTTGACTCAATCAATATTCATTAAATAAAATATATTTTTGTATTACATTAATTAAATTAATATTTCTTAATTTAAATGCATGACGAGGTGGCATGTGAACCTATAATATTTGTCTCGCTTAGCTCACTTTCCCGGATCCCTTGTTCACTACTTGCGGATCCATAAGCACACCATTACATTGTGTCTATTTGAAATAATTTACTAGTTTCTGAGGGTACTAGTTTTTCCCATTTGAAGGTGAATTCCAGTAAAATCCATTAAATTTTCCATTCGTAATTTTCCACGAGAGGAATCGAACACAAAATCCCGAGTTTGTCATAAGCCTGATCGACTAAAATCGTTAGTCTGGAATTAAGTTTTGAAAAATTGTATTTTTATCCGCATTTGTAAGTAAATTGTAAGTTGCAAAATTTGCGCTTTTCACTATGTTCTCGTTTGTTGCACTACCAAATGAACCTATTAGCGAAATTTCAACTCTCTAGGACATTTGAAAATTGTATTTTTGAATGTGTCCCATAACATTTCTCTACAATATGTAAGGTGCATGTTTTGTAAAATCCGTTATTTTTTCTTTCTCCATTTTCGACGAAAGATATCGAGTACAAGAAATCCCGGTTTGGTCACAAGCCTCCTCGATCAAACAATGTCCACGTCCATTAAAAAAAGGAAGAGGTCGACTTTCGGTAATTTTTAAAATTATGGTCTCTAAATGTGGACGTGAAGAATCGATAGAAATAACCCTAAGTCATGACGACGTTATAAAATGGGTTTAAATTTTACATCACTCACACACTGATTTTCTATTTAATCTATAAATATTCCCTCTAATGTGCAAATATATTAAAGACAATCACTATAAGATACAACACTAATTAATTTCATAATCACTTTATGATTAAAATCACATATTCACTATGGTTCTGGACAACAACTTTTCGAGACACTTTTCCCCTTCAGGTTCTTTACATCCCTTTAGGTTCACTACTACACAGATCTATAACATACAAGATAAAATGCGAAGCACCTACTGTATTATGACAACAAATTATTAAGAAAAAATATGATTGTCTTTAGTATACTTACACATTGAAAGGAATATTAAAAGAAAATGGGTTTGTTTAACCTTGATCGTGAATGGGTTTGTTGTTTATTCGAGAAGAAATATGTAGCAGACACGTGTTCAGTTGTGCGGTCAGAGGTCAAGAACACAGTGCATTTCCAATCTAATCAGGGGTTATAGAAATATGAAGATGAAAACCAACGTTTCTATGAAACGTCGTATTAGTGTTAAATTATAGGAATAATAAAACGATAACATCATTTATTTGTTGAATAACTAATTTTAGATATATCAAATCCACCACTGCCTTCGGGCCCGTGATCGGAATGGTCCTTGTTTCCTTTCCAGAGATAAAATCAGTTAATCCCCCCCACAACTTAGTTATACGCAGTTTGTAAGTATTTTTATGACAAATTTATTTGATGAATTATATTTACAGTCTAGAGAATGTATTTAATCTTTTCATAATTTTCCGGGTGTATAATGGCTACAGCATTTTCGCCAACGGGATTGGCATCAGACCGGAAAGATACACAAAAGAATATTTAAATTTAAAAAATAGAAAATGAAGTGCAGTACTACATCATCGAATAAAATTACAATAATTGACATATGAGTTAAAAGTAATTTGATTAGAGCCGCAATAAAGTTTCGGGTCGTAACCATTTTACTGTGAAATCTGGATATCTGTAAATTTAAAAAATCATTAACAATTTATAAAAACGTAGAAAATATTCCATGTTATCGTGAAATAATATGCCAAGTTCTTTGGGCTGATCTCCAACGAAATGGAGGGGAAGTATCTTTAATAGTTCAAGTTAACATTGTGAGAAGAAATCTTTCATATCTTCAATCACGTTGAGTGCTGAGAAAGAGCAAGAGTTAATGTGAAAGTGATGAAAAAGTGGTCGGAAAGTAGAGGAAAAGTCACAAAAAGTGAAGAGTAAGGGAGATGAAGAGGACGGCTCATAAAAGACAGTTCGTCGCTTACTAAAGCGTTGAAGTCTCTAGTCACGCTTGCTCCAGCATACTCATTTCGTGACGATGCCAATGACGAGAAGTAGGGGTTCAACGGACCTTTTTACTTAGCCACCGTTATATCTGAGAAGAGTAGTAGCATTCAAAAGAAGGTGTACGAAAAACAGACATAGTATTCATTAAGTACAATACAGAAAATTGTATTAGTTGACATCTGAGTTGACGCTTTCTTTGCTCCTTAAAAAACAAATGGTGATCTAACAATTAGGAATAATGATTATTCACTTGCCCATCGAGGACTGAAAAAAAATCCTAAATTAGTTTTGAAATATTTAAAAGAAAAACTTTCCTAACATTATTTTTAAAAATATTTAAAAGAAAATATTCATTGCTTTGTTGAAGAACTGAGATGAACGGAATGTAATTTGCTTAGGAATGATACAACAAAAAATTGAATTTCATCGCTATTGAGAACAGTTGAACAATAATTTTAGAAATATTCAGTATAATATCTGTAAACAGAATCAATCATGAGCTATTAGTGCAATATGAAGTATTTTGCTACCTTCGACATCTTGAGGATCTATCACTAGAACAGAACTTTGCTCGGAACATTATTTGAAGGGTTTCATACATAATCTTAACTGGTCTGCATGATATCGGAACTTTTCTTTCTAAATAATAAATTTCAATTTTATATCCAATTGCTGAACTTAATTAACAACTGAAATTAATTAAACTTAAAGAAAAGATGTTTTTGGAAAATATAAAAAAAAATTATAAAAAAATTGATGAATTACATAAACGTCCACATCCTTGTACCTTTTACCACACCAATGACAAATGTAGATATCCTTTTCACAATTTGTTTCCAAAATTTGATTCATGAATACGAATCCTTTATCATCTTACACAACAGATATATCCCACATAGTTCATATTAACAATCATGATAAAATACATAAAATCAAATTCAGAACACATAATTGAAGTCATAGTTGCATTCTTCCCAGAATCGTTTAATATATTAAGATAATATAATCCCAAATCAAGAATATTTAATGAGGAATTCCGTGAATACTGTGTGTCATTGAGAGGATTTTCGATGATAAGTTATTTTCATGTTCAAAGCTCTAATATTATACAAGTTAATACTTGATGATTTTGACATGAAATGTATCACAAAACTTCCATCTCTAGTAACAACGATTAGAACTGCAATGGACAAATCATTTGGTTACACATCTTAGAGGAAATATATAATAGGTGATAAGTGTATTTCAAAACACACCAGAATTTGTGGAGTGAATAAAGAAGAGAGTACATGAGAGTGTGTAAAGAAGGGAGTCGAGTACGCAGAAGGACTTTTACGAATTGCCAGCGGTTATTACGTTGGAAAAGCTTCTTATGTAAAGCTTGGTAAAAGATTTATACGACAGTCGCTCATCATTCCTCACCCATAAACGAACGCTTGTAAGCAGTGAAGGTTCATAACTGTAGAAGTCTAAAGACTACAGTAGCGGTAACAGCCGGAGGAGACCGTGCATCGTTTCATTATGGATAACGGAGAACGGATATCCAAGTGGGCGCAGCACGGGACGTGGTTCCGGTGGTGACCACATGGAGGGAATGGCACGCCCGGAAGAAATCGGAGGAAACAGAAGCCAAGGAAAGTCTCAACAGACAAGGGCACGACATGAACTCTTTAGTTTAAAGTTCAAGTATTGAAAGACATAAGTTATTATTGGATTTGTGAACGACGGGATTTTTATACTTCAAAACTGTCCCTCGGACAAGAGATAGTTATAAATTAGATCCCAATTCCAAATGTTTCATTCCGTTCCATTACAAATTGGAGGAGGTTTTGAGGAGGCATTAATGTTTAATGAGAAAGGACTGACTCAGTTATGAGTTGTTAAAATATTGGGATAAATACGTCTTCTGCGTTTCACATTTAGAAATGTTGATATTAAAGATTGATGCTATTAATGGTCTTATAATAAAACTGTATTCATGTAAATAATATTGCTCTAAAACTGGATTCAATTGATTCCAGCACTTTTCTTTAAATTATAGCAGATTTCATAAAATAAGTAAATTTAAATAACATAAGTATCAAGAACAATTCAATTAATGTTAAATTGGAATGAGAAAATATTTCAAAAATATATTTTTTACTCCAATTATTTTACCGTCATACTACTACCAATGTCTATTTTTCATTACTCCTTTTCATTAAGTTGTTTTTTTCCTTTCACCTTAAACAATGGGTCACCTCCATGTGATCACCAAGTTACATCTAAGGCCCCACACTGAAAATCGGATATTCGAATAAGATGATCCTGTAAGACAAGCAATATTCAATTATTTATAATTCCACGAAAAAGATAAAAGCATTTTATCTCCCTCCACCAACACGTTTCATCTTTATTAGTGATTACGTAGCATTTCCTGTTCATTTGCCCATTCGTTTGGCCTGTGACTTCCGTGAGACTGATTCCTTCACAAACGAGCGTGTTCCTTTCTTTTCACTACGAACGGAGGATTAAACGGTGCAGTCATCGCATGCCATCGTTTTAAGACGGCATGCATCAAACAACAAAGATTCACAACAGGTAGCAACTTTAAAATTACTTTGAATACGTAGTGGTTGCCGACATAAAATATATCCCATCTGAATTCCTTTCCTACATATATCAGATGAAAAATTAGATTCCTGAAATTTGCTACATAAAATGGCACTCAATCTATGCTTATAAGCGGCGTTGTCCTGGCTGATTCATCATCGTAGAGAAAGAGCTCTAAGAGATGGAAACGAACTTTTAAGAGAATGTTGCTTTTTATTTCAGGATTTCACTTAGAAAGGACTTTTCAAAATTCTGAACTTAAGAGGTAGATACGTTCGTGCTAGCAGTCCCAGTGTGTATCCCCACTACTACTTATTCTACACCTCTACAGACCAATGGAAACTGATATAATTAGAAAGGATATAATATTGTCTCTTTTACGTCTAGGAATACTATTATTATTAAGTATACAATATCTATTAAGTATTTTATGATCTGCAAATAATATATAACTTCATTTTTTACTGCGATGTATGAAAAATTCAATACCTCCTGAAACCAAGTGAATGATAAATGTTTACTATCGAAAATCTGTAATTTAATGTAATAGTAATATACGTTATGGTTGTCATACATTTTGTTGCGGCTGAGGAGTGAACACGATGTACCTGTACACAGATATATGTAGTATACAACATAGTAACACTGTTTTTCAATTAGCCAGTTAAAATATGAATATTTTTCATTTAATTATTGAACATTATTTTATATTCATTCATTACGCAAATAGAACAATTGAATAATTTCTAAGTTCATGTAAGGGAAGCTGCGGGTTTTCAACTAGAAATTACATAAAATCACCCCCCGCCCAAGTAAAAGATGACGAGTTCTGTAAATAAGAATCCACAAAGCTTGTATACTAACATGAAATATAAACGCCTCAGTTTATGAAATAAATAAATGTAATGTACATGAATACAAATTGAGTTAGAATTAATTATCACATCCTCAATTTAAAAACATCCGTCATTACTTCAAAATAACTTTAATTATTAGTAATTTCAATTCTTGGAGGAAACATGGTAATTAGTGACGTAATAACAGTCATAGAAGTTTTATGACAACGCAAATAGTCCTATATACGGTCTTATTTAGTCAGGAAATTTGCGAGACTTTACACTTTCCCAAAATATACGCTGAATACATTTTATCGATATAAGTAGCGAATTACATAGCACGGGTGTTCTTACTGTGGTCAGTACAGCGCTTCTTACAAGTGTATTTTGACAATTGTTTTAAAGTTCTTTTTCCGATTAAAAATTGTGCTTACTAGCCTCAATGTTCGTCACAAAACCCGAAAGATGACAATACCATGAGCGAGAAAAGTCGTAAGAACTCATCAAGTTCCTTTTTTCATGGAGAAAGACGGATTTGATGAAGGGGAAAGGACGAAGTTAAAGAAAAGTTAACGGCGAGTCGAAGTGATATAAATTGTACGACTTGGACAGAGTTGTCAAACAACAGGAAACACTCTTGATAGCCCTCAACATAATTCACGTGAATTTAAAAAAAAGTACGTATGAAGTGTTTTACCGCTCATTTCTTAGCTTCCGGCTCTAGTTCCTAAATCCATATCTTAGATTTATCACTTATTTCTTTTTTAATATATTTTTCCTTTTAACATTTTATTAACCTACATGTACACGGAATGCAAAGTATAATAATCACATTACTGCAGCCATGATACAAAAGTTCTAAACGTTACTTTCATTCCCTGAAATTCAGCAGAACTGGAGTATTCCTTACAATGTATTGGCAAGTGAATGAAGGATTCGATCCGACATGTGTCGTGAAAGATGGTGATCGTTCGCAATAACCACTATCTTTTCCGCGATGTAACACAATGGGCATCACATTCAAACAAAATTGAGAAGAATGAAACAGAAATTTATAGTGAAGTCTCAGAAAAGAAAAGGTAGAAAGTCATTGCACAGAGTATTCTAGCATCTGCCATTGAAATACAAGAGATGAAATAGTAGTCAGTAAAATAGTTACAGCAGATGTGACAAGTGTGGTACGAGAAGAGAAAAAGGGGAAGGTGAGTTATCTGTNCATATGACCTCATGAGGAAAAGGAAAGGAAAAGATGTCATAAGTTCATCACGAGGGACATTAAGCAGATCTCTCAGCAAGGAAATAATATTTGGAGAAGTGTGTTAATACATGTATGACAAATTCAAGTATTGGTGGCAGCAGTTGTCTAATGTCACAAAGGTACCTAGAATCTCCGTAAAGAATTCCCGATGCGCAAGTGTCTGAGGATCTTCTTAAATGGAGGAAATACATTGATTGATACCGAGCGCATATGAATACACGTTATTTCATCATGACGTCAAAGATAAATTAGACTCTCCTATGTATTTTCACAAGTTTCCTGGTGTTCACGACATTCCTTCTCGACTCATCCTGCAGCGCAGCTCTCGCCATAAACTTGCAGCTGAGCTACGTAACTCACTGTTTCTATGAGAAATTCACCCACTCAACATTTTCACGTATAGTTTATTGCGTTCTATGTGACAGCATTGGAAGCATTATGAATCCTCGTTAACATGACAATAGGAGTTCGCTGGCCAAAGGAAAGCCACTTTAATGCCACGGATGTTTCTTTTGTTCTTATCCCTAAAGAAAGAGTGCTTTCACTTTTGCACAATGCTCGTCGAATATTCATAAGCACGCGTCAGAAATCACAGACTCTTCCAAACATCAACATTTATGAACTTTTACATTACAATAAAGGGAGCTATTTGTTGCGCTTCTGCCATCTCTTCCATTAAATTGCGTTAGAGTTTGCAAATACGAATATTTAGGGGAATGTCAACACCGATTTATTGCTAGTTATGTGCGAATGAAGCCATTTCTTCTCAAGATACGAGTTGCTTAAAATATTCAGTGCATTACGACACAACTCTTTATCATACATCAGTAGAATCAGATGGCGAAACAATGCTGCCAGACCTACAACACAATATCGAAGGTATTCCATAAATTTGCAGGAGAACTTTCATTTTCTCTCGTCGATACGTTTGTGAGAAGCTACAGGACTACCATTCAGACTATTTAGAGACAGGACCATGTGAGTACACATGATAATTTATTCCAAGTTATAGCAGCTATAATGAGTTCAATGATAACACGATCATAGATTTAATTATATTTATTAAAATGTTAATTTAAAGCTAAATATTAAGATATTTTTATGCCGTAAGGCACTGAAGGTGAATATTTATGTTGATAAAAATAATGTTTTTCAATTTTTACGCTATTATTTGGTTCCGACCACTTGTTATATTGTCGAGGGGAGACGGGTGATATAAATTGGTGATGAAGCCTGACACACTGCAGGTGATGGAACTGGCTTTTGAATATTACAGATTACATTTTTCTTTACTTTTGCGTACGAACTAGAGCGATGGAACGGTGATTTAAACAAAAATAATTAATGTGTTTCATGAAAACATTTATGAGTATATCTTCTGTAAGTCCAAAAACTAGTCCCAAAAAGTGAATGACTCTAACATAACTCTTATTTCACACAAACCTCGAAAATCTGTTTGAAAATTTAAATTTTAATGTAAAGTAAAGCATATACTTCATTGCCATTAAGAGTAAAGTGTCATAAAGTAATATCTCGCAAGATCTACACAGATCACTTGATCTATGACGGTGGACGATGTTCTCACAAAAAAGAAGCAGCAGTTACGGTTCACTTTTTTATTGTTGTATTTGTAAATGGGAAATATAGCGTGCTATTGAATCTTATCTACATGGAGCGATAGGAGTTAGGAGTTGGGTGGTCGGCCATTGTTAGTATGTGGGCCGATTAGCTGGGTTTACCAACAACTTGACCCACGTGGAGGGGTTAGTAGAAGTAGTTAGTAATAGAGTTATTGATACTAGGAGGAGCTGGATAAAGGAAGGAAGGTTTACTTTTAAGTAGTCACATCTACATGAACTGGGACATTAATGTGAAAAGCTACACATTTTCTGGCCCCACCGGGAATCCAAAACGGGATGACTCGGTGATGAGCGACCATACTACCACCTGAGCCACGGGTGGGACCTGTTCACTTGCAGCTTCAGTAGTCATCCGTTCACATCCGTAGGAGAAATGCCAGACACAAGGGAAAGAATAATTGTTTAGTTGGGTTTTTAATTCAAAAATGCATTTGAAACCTCCGGTATAAACATTTCCAAAAGTAGTAACTCCAATGAAAAACAGAAAATCTATCACAAAAGGCAGCTGGATGTCAGCCAATGTTCGGCTCTCTCAATACCAAAATACTGGACTATCCTACCTTTAGGTACCGCCATTGATCACGCTGCACCTATCACTCTTTTCCCAATACTGGTTTACACTCACTTCCCTCACATGAGTTTATTACTGTCGGTTCAGAGGAGTCAGCGTAGAGCGCTGAGTTGCTGGATGGATGGATGGATGGATGGATGGCCGGAGTTCGATCCCCGGTGGGGATTTTTAATCATACCCCAACATCCAGGCTCCCAGGTCTACTCAGGCCGCTGTAAAATGAGTTTCGGGCCTATCTCGGGGACAAACCGGCCGGAGCGAGATGTTGGCCACATCTCCTCCTCCTAGTGTCGAGGCCAAGAAACTGAGGAGCTCTACCCTCCGCGAACCCCTTGGGCACCTTCGGAGCCTGTTGTGGGACAGTTTGACTTTTTTTACTGTCGGTTCAGAGTTAGACATAGGCTTCTATAAACTGATATTCACCAATTTAACTGAATTATTATCCTGGTAATTGTGTGATGTTGGCAACGTTATCAAAGAACGATAAATTATAAGGCATTATATTGCTGCCCATGTGTTTATTGTCGCTAAAAAGCTTTTTCGCCTGCATATTAGCCATCAGTAGCATACATTGGGTATCGCAATAGCGCACTTGCCAAAACTTACTTCCATACTCAGTGCATACTACTTATGTTGGCTGCTATGCAGCCGAAAAAGGTTTTTAGCGACAATAAAAACATGGGCAACAATACCATACCTTATAATTTATCCTTCTGAATTATTAATAAAACATTAAATAATTATTCTAACTAATGAACAACATTTCTCTAATAAATTGAGAAAATAACAGTATTTTTAGAGAAAATTTAATGTTGAATTGACGTTTCCATTATGTAAGAATGTTCGATAATATCCATAAGAGATTTTTTGGTCTTGCATTTCGAAGTTAAAACGCAGGATCAATTTAACTTACTAAACACTGATTATACTACATTCCCTCGAGCAACAATTACCTGAAGTAATATTATTTCCAGAAATTTGATCCTAGCGAAACGCAAACTAAAGGAATAAATTTTTTTTAAAAATTGAATGTAAAATACTAAAGTATTTTCAAAAGCATTTTAATTCTTCGAAACAGTGACGTGAAAGAAGCAACAAAATAAATAATTGACGATTAAATATCTCATATTATTGGTTTCAACAATCGTCAATCATTCAAAACGTTTAATAACTTCAATCCATTCTACAGTGCGTCATTCTTGGGCAGATGAGAGGTAAATTAAGGAGAATAATCAGTGATCGCTTTTGGAACACCAGTAAATATGAATAGTTCGAAGAAATAAGATGTTTGCTTCAAAATGTAACATTTCTGCAACGCAAGTTTCAACAGGTTTGTCAAGTGGAATACGAATTTTCATACAGCAATCACTTGTCCAACCAGAAGCGATGCGCATGACAAGATCAAGAACTTGATAGTCTTCGGATTGGACTTTTTCTTGCAAATTCTATATCGATCTTCTTTGAGTAGTATTTATCTAGGTCTTGAAGAAATTACAAGGCAAACATGCGCGTCAACTAATTTAACTTATGGAAACCTAAAAATAACTACCCGCAAATGGGCTAATTACCTCCTTTCTTTTAGATGCTAATCATTTATTCGTGTAACAACACGTAACAAACGTATAATGCCCTAGATTCCCAACCCGCCGCCATTTACGTGGCCAAAATTATTATATTTCTTGGGAATGTTATTGCTATCATCGACGTGATTAAATATGGAATTGCGGTGGGTGAATGTGTGATCATTCTCCACCTTATTTCCGGGAGCCAAATATTCTGCAAAAGTGCCATGCAACCCATCCTAAGTATTCATTTGTCTCAGTCATTCCTTCCCGCTCTACCTGCTGTATCGTCAACCCCGCCTTGTCTTTCTCTCCCGCATCCCACTTGCCAGCATATACAGTACGCCCATCACACTCGACGTCCTTCAGCCTCAATCGCCCCGACATCCAACACCTCTGCCATTACATGTTAGGTGGTATGATATTATATAATTCCCAGAGTCGAAACTTTTATTTTCAAACCGCGATACACGTTCTTTCCCAAACTACATTCCCTGTTGACATAATTCATTTTGGGAACAAACACAACTTTGCCAAAGAATAACACACTAAATAGTGTAGTTATCTTGTCATGGATTTCAATACGTTGAAGCTTTTTGGCGTGCAGTTCAACCTTATTTCATTATGTACCGTAATATACTGTTTATTTGTAGTAAATAAGTATAAACGATGTCGACCTGTGATAATAACGCTTAAGTAAAAGTGGAATAAATGCAAATATTCCAAGTATTTAAAACAAAATATAATCAAATGATTCTTGGTTTTACATTAATCGTAAGCGTATTATGAAGACTAGAAAACTTAATATCATTTATATCTCATCACATACGCCTCACTTCTACAACATCAGGTACAAAGTAAGAATGAAATTTTAGAACCAAACGACTTAATGTCGTAGGAAAAATAAATCTATCCTATCAGTCATTGATCAAACACAGTTTTAAAACATCTCAGGACAACTGAATTGATAAACTCTTGCCCGTTAATTTAAAGTGCTATGACATTTTGTAAATGAAAATATTTGTGGTGAATGAACAAAATATATTAAAAATTATAATTGTTATATGCATGATGAAAAGTTATATACTAATACCAAGTGTGAAATGAACACCGATAAAAATTTTTGTCTGAAAAAAAAAAACAACCTAAAAATATTGAAAAATAATTATCACTCTAATCATTAAGAACACTTGAGAAATAAATCGATCTCTAAGCCTCGCACGATAAGAAGTGAAATGAATCCTGATTTAATTCTAAGCATACTCCTTGTAAATACAAGTGTGTGAAAACGCAAGTAATTATTGCCCCATAAGATAATATTAGTCTATCATTCAATCAACGATGCTCGACACGCGACAACTAAAATAATTTAAAGAAATTGACAGTGTTTATACATGAATATTAAACTTCTAACAAATTGATTTCTAGGATGAATTTCACTGAAAGGATAGTGGGTTGTTAAAACACTCCTACGACAAATGTTTACCGCGTGTCCTCCATACGGAATGGCAATTGGCTTCTAGTACCTCGACCCATTTATACCTGCATTCGAGTGAAACGAGTCGTCGATCTCTGTGTCCCCATCGAAGATTGAGGCAGATATTTCAGATAACCCAGAGCAAATAAGGAGATTTTTTTAAAGATAATGTACTTTTCATGAAAAAGACTATTGGACATCTATTTGCAAGAAAGCAATTTTAACGTTCACGCATTCCCGTAGTCGCACAAAGAATAAAGCTAAGACTCGCGTTAAGTGCTCAAGAGGAAGTTGGTCTTAGGCACTCGGTGGAAAGCAATTGATGAATACAATCCGATTCTGCAGAGCATGACATGAATTGTTGAAGAGTTCACCGCGTGTCGAAACTTCAAAATCAACAAATCCAAAGAGATCAGCCATTGGGACCGGACTCAATGTTAAATGCAACAATAAATAAAATAAAATAAAATATAGCAGCGGGTTTTCTGTCGCCTTTTAAATCTATTACAAAAAATAGAAAGCAACCGTGAAGGATTTTGTAATGGTTCATTATCTTTAATTTCTCTTATCTAAACAAATAATTCACTCAAATATTGTTCAGTGCGAGAGAGTTTTGAGTTACTCATTATTGATTTAATTATTCAACTAACTTCCTTTATTTATTTATTTTGTTTGTTTGTTTGATGTCCTTGTCTCAAATAGAGCCAATACATACTTTTTACTCTAGCTTTTTTATACTCTTGTACTTAGTTCTCCATTTGTTGTCATCATTCTGCCTCCAACAAGTTATCTTCTAAAACTTCTAATTGCCTCACGCAAACACACTATTTTGTCACGTAAAGTTGAAAATAAAATGTACTTCAACTTAATTAATGTTTCAATTAATTTGAGTAAATTTCTTGTGTAACTAACTTTATTTGCGAATACTCACAAAAATAAGTTCATGAATCCTTTCTTGGCCGAACAATAAGAGATCTATGCATAGGTCACTTACTAAGGGACCCCGCCTCGACCGCGCTCGGCTACTGCCTTGTAGGTTCTTCTCGCGTGGTTACGGCGCCGCAGGCACCGGACGCTACAGAGGTGCGGCTCTCCGCGCATGCGCAGCTTTCCCTCGCGCGACCGCGACTGCGCAGGCGCAGGCGCAGCAGGAGCAAGAGCAAGAGCTCCAGAGGGTATTTCTCAATCTCGGCTCGCCCCGGCGTTGAGTCTCGAAATGGTTAAGAGATCCCAATACAAAGAGGTTGACATGACGTGAGCATTTGATCGCATTTGTATGACAGTTTCAAAGTAAAATAAACTCAGAACTTGCAACGATAGGAAAGGGACTTAGGATAGATTTTACGATATAATTTTGGTACGCATCGAAAAATATTATGGTATTTCGTTCTCCACTAACAGCATTACGCCTACTCCCTAACCTATTAGTCCTTTAAAAATGTGTCCTAGCCAGAGATGTTCGTTCAAGTAAATATTCAAAATTAATCTTTAAGTTGATGTTAAAATACGTCCAACCACAGACTCATGCACCCAATTAAAAACAGAAACACACGAACAGCATTTACAATTGTGGAAAGATTTTGAAAGCTTCAAAAAGAGAGACATTGAGATGCATATTAGAAAACATTCCAGAAACCGTATTACAGAAACACTTTCTATCTTTGGACTCGCGACTACGAAACCAATCTGGTTAGCCTGCCATGGCAGTCGCTGCGCGCAATCTATAATCACCTTTCCGTTTCGAATCGTTGGTTTTCCTTCCTGAGTCACTAGCAGCGTGTTTCCGGCCAATCCCAATTGTCTTAGCCTTCGTGTCAGCCTAACATAGCTTGGAGAGCCTCAAGTCCTATTCACATTGAGCTATGAGGATCATAAGAGGAAACTATGGTCAAGAATGTTCATATAAGAGTCAAACAATTTTGAAGAATTGTTTGTTGTTTTGTAGGAGTGATTTTTTGCTTCATTTTACGTGTCCTAAAACGGACCCCAGAGTAAACTGTTAATAAAAGTTAGTATCTGTTTCAGAAATTCAGAAGATTTGAAAGTATTGGAATATACTAATGCGAAGAAAATACGAGCGAAGAATTAACTCCAATTTAAGACCACAAGCTTTAATAACTAATTTAAATCGTGTCGCGAAAATACTGAAGTAGGGGTGTGTTTAATATGTTTTTTCACACACTAATATGACTACATCCAGTTTACTTAACTTGCCTGCGTTACTGAACATCAATTTTACGTGTCCCAAAAAGTAGTTAAAAAACTGCATAATTTTCTTCTTCACCAGAAATTTCTTTGGCGTCGCATCATTTTCATGAAATTTGCTTTGGTTATTCACTAGTTCCAGTGTTTTGATGTCAACGCAAGCACACATTTTGCGTAGTTTAAAAAGCAGCAACATGACAAATACGGAGCACTTCTAAAATTAACAGCGTCAGTCCACATACAACTACTTGTTGGAACGTGGTAATCACCACTCTTCTCCAAGAGGGTGGACCGTACGCGTCTGATCGGCCAGGTCTCGTTTACGTCACTTGCACGCAATCCAATCACAGAACTTTTCACACCAGCCTTAACACATTTTCATAATAAATTTGAAAAAGGGTGTTACTAAAAATATATGACACTATAATATACTTAGAGCAATGTAAATTCTTCCTTAAAATAACATGGATGAATCTTGTAGTTGAAACTTTGCCGTGGACTAGAGTTAAAAAATTGCGTCAAAGCAGATGGATGTCTATAAAGAAAGAAAAATTTCTTCGAATGAGATCTTCATTTTAATCCCCTGCAGCTGGGTCAGTAATGCAACAGAACAATGAGTTTCGATTAAATCTCCATCTCATGGTTTTAAAGAGATGAGAAAACTGTTACGAATAAAATTATATTCACAACTGACAAGAAAAAACCCATCTCATTCCACCTCTCAATATACACATGTTTGCTCTACATGTTTCCGCCGATCTGAAATCGGAGGTGCAGAAGAGCAGTTCACCAGTTGGGCGAATCAGAGGAGTAGCAATCGCAACCAGAATCCTTGCAGGCCTGATGACCATAATCGATCTCATGCATCCGGGATCCACGCTTTCTAAGACTTCATGTGGAGGAGTTCGAAAAGGAGACGGGAGGCGAGCGAAAGTTACCGCGGGGCGAAGTTCGGCGGTGAGCAAGGTGGAAGACTTCAGGCAGGTTGGCGTCGCTATTACCAACACCATCTGACCGAACCACGGACACCGACCATACAACCACCAGACCTAATCCCAACATACAGTTACAGCCACTTCCGCAAGTAAAGCCATAACCTTGATGAATATCACTCTTCTCGCAGCTAAGCGTCTAGAGCAGGATTTGTGACGAGAATGTAACTAACTTTAATCTAGGATTACATTCTAGACAAAAGTTGGTGGAGCTCTAACCACCAACCGATCGATCGTTAGTCGAGTCAACTCCTCAAACATATTTAACAAATTTCCTTTTGTTTGTAGACAAAAGAACCTTTCTGTTTCTCACACATATTGAGAATGAAGAACGAAGTGCGTAGTCGACTTTCCCGAAGAGAGTCTAAGTCATATTCCATCCCTCAAGTATACTGCAAACTATTTTCATCAAGATTTTTAAAAAAATTATAGAATGTGACCACATAATATGGACAAAAATTGACTTATTATTGATATAATTTTATTCGGGAGATGGTGCATCATATATTTTTCGAACTAGGAAACATCGAAGCTGACGACACCTCCATTTTCCGTAAAATGAATCGAAGAAAACGAGAGCCCCCCTTCTTCGATTGATTATTGATAATTTTTATATTTTAGAGTTATTAGTGGGAATTCTGCGCATCGTTCAGAAGAATTTAGGTAACGGTAAGTGGATGCTAGTTATCTACGCGAAAGGGTATATTTGAATCAAGTTACACGAGGCGCGGTTCTGTCCGAGAATAGGGTCATCGATAAGTCCAATATTTCAATGCCCTTGCTGATTTTGTCATCCTGAACCGGATGTATATCACACTAGTCAGCAATAAAATTGTACAAAATGAAGATGAACAAATGTATTACATCATTCATCAGGGAAACTCAGGGAACAAGTTATATCCGGAGTAACAAATAGTATAAAATCGTAGATTCACCATGAAATATAAAAAACGAAATTCCGTCGCTAGTAAGATGAGGAATACGAGTTCTATATTCAGTGCTTCTGGTTACTTGGAGAAAAGAATGACTGACGTAAAATTCAAGTTTGTAAAAGGAAACGGGATGCAATATAGAACAATATTATTCCTAGTGTTTTCATGAAATTCTATAAAAAATAAAACATGATACAAAGGATTACAATGTATCCGGTGTTATTTTAAAAAAAATGCGAAAAATGCGAAAAATTACAAGAAAAGTATAACACAGAACATAAACCAACGATGATTCACAATTAAACAGAAGCAACCCTAGGCGGGGGCATGGGAGAATGTTCCCCCCGGACCTCATCGTGTTAGGAACATTCAAACTGGTCCAGGAAAGTCACAATAATATAAATGTTAAAAGACATAATAACACGTAAATTTAATCTGAAATATACTCTAAAACACTTTTTATAACAGTGAAATAAAACGTGAGTTCAATAATAAATACTATACAACATTTTATTTCTACTTTTAAAATACGTATGTGTTGGATGCTACTTGTAGGTATGCATACACACGCGTGAGTGTAACCACTACAACTGAATCATTTGCTTCAATTTTTGTTTATTTCCTAGAGAAGATTTTCATTAACTTCCTTCTGCTATTAAATTTCCTAAAGGAAGATTTTACCCGATTCGAGGTCAAATTTCTAGTCAAAACATGGCGTTAAAAACCTCTTGTGATGTTCTGAAAAGTATTTTTTAAAGGGAGGGTGACAAAATAAATTGTGGTGTACTTATTAAAATGCTTTATGATAAATTGTACCAGGTTCTATGAAACGTGAATTGCGACTACCTCCTATAACAAAGAAGAACCGCGTTCAAAAATTCCTTATCACTAAAATCAACTAATTCTTCTAGCTTCTTCTATATAAAGAACACAGTTTTACATATAAATAAAGAGTTCAAGAGGAATAGAATATTGTAGGGCAAAAATAACTGCGTGCGATTACCATTCTCGAACTACCGTTTAAATTTTTCACGATTTTGATACTTTCCGTTTCAGGAAGTGGGAAGTCACCTCTTGAAAACTGTTACTCTCTACAAAAATATAGTGGTTTCGATCCTAAAGAAAAGAAACTCCCCCGAGAGAGGAGAACGTCAGAAAAAGAGAAGCGCTGACCGCTAGACTCATTCGGGGGCTCCACAGCGACCGCAGAAAGCATCTAGGCTACATTTCTTGTGGACAGGAAAACCTCGCGGCGGCCATTCGACGGCCTACATTAACGTCCGACGCGCAGAGGAAATTAGAATTTTATATGCAAGCGAAATCGATAGCGACGATTGGAAATTCCGAGCCCCACATGGAAGTCGCAAATTATACGTTCGTTTTACAAATGCAAAACGCAATAACAGAACTTGAAATTTAATATTTAACATTTTCAACAAAACGGGAAAAATTTAAGATATCTAATGAATAAAAAAATATGAGCACCATTCAACTTAGGAATAAACGAAAGGGCGCCGAGAAACGAACACACAAGGATCAGGGTCCGAAATACGTACCAGCGAGGAAAGAAGTTTTACTTTCACTGCTGAAGAAGAATCGTAGGAAAGAACCTTGGCCATTGATAAAATAATTTTGTTACTGCAGCAGAATATAGTTTATTCGAAGGAATATAATACAGGTATGAAATCCACGTAATAACTACCCTGCACGAGACGTACATAATTTTTGGGTGTAATTTTTAATGAACAAAAACTATTTTATGTTAATTTATTTTAATTCTATGCTACATATTTTATTCTAGATTATGTGGAAATAACTAAGTGTAAAAGTGTTTTAAAAGACTCGAGTGGAAATATTAAAAATCAAAATAACTATTCACAAAAAATCTTGATTCACAGTGCTCTTATTTTAGACAACACTTTACATCGGACGCACAAAACACTTGATAGTTCATTAATCTACATCATTAATCTACATAACGTTTCGGGGAGATGTTTTCCCCATCTTCAGATGTTTTAGGCTTCTTTTTGATGATTTAGTCACAAGTCCTTTGTGTGAGTACCATTGCATACATTATCTTGCTGCACGCTCATATGATGCATGTGATAATTGCGTTAAAATTATTTAACTTGTCAAAATTACATTGTATGATTGGTTCCTGTACATTTTCGAGTCATTCTGTCATCGTCTATTTTCTGTTGTTGGCCTCTAGCCTCTACAGAGTGAACTCTCTCTACACACTGTAGAGGCTAGAGATGGTACTCACACAAAGGACTTGTGACTAAATCATCAAAAAGAAGCCTAAAACATCTGAAGATGGGGAAAACATCTCCCCGAAACGTTATGTAGATTAATGATGTAGATTAATGAACTATCAAGTGTTTTGTGCGTCCGATGTAAAGTGTTGTCTAAAATAAGAGCACTGTGAATCAAGATTAATAATATAAGACAACATCACTTCTACCTAATTTATATTCACAAAAAAATTTAATGGGATTTTGATAATATTGTAATATAGTTTTTGAACGCATTCGATTCGTTTCTGGCTGCTGAAACATTTAAACCATAAAAATCCTTTAAGAATGCGAGAAAGTAAAAAAAATAAAAATAGAAATAGTATCTATTCCTTACTCAATAAAAAATACCAAATCAGATTTTACCTCCACCAGAAGCTGTTTTTTCTACTTCTATCAGTTTCAAATGACGTACAAGTGCAAATATTTCAATGTCGTTCTCGTCTAGATAATCTCTCTTAATAGAGTTGATAATAGTACTATTTCACTCTCGGGTGTAGTATCGTGAACAACCTGGTCATCAGTAATGAAATTTGAAGT
This sequence comes from Laupala kohalensis, assembly GCA_002313205.1. Classification (NCBI taxonomy): domain Eukaryota; kingdom Metazoa; phylum Arthropoda; class Insecta; order Orthoptera; family Trigonidiidae; genus Laupala; species Laupala kohalensis. The sequence continues at coordinate 1,135,309 of NNCF01126794.1, forward strand.
TAGACTGTGATCTTCACGATCATGCAGTATAGTGTTAGTTGCAAAACTAAAAACAAGGCAAAATCATTGAAATATAAATTCTGCTGGGTTAAGGAGGGAAAAATTTTAATAAGAAAGGATGAAAGTAGCAGAGTTATAAGAATTTTAAATAAAAATGACTTAGAAACATTTATTTGAATTAATTTTCGGGTAGCTAAATCTCTTAAAAACATGAACGACACGGACTATGATTTCAAACAATTTCTTGAAAATAATCAAAATAAAATAAACTATTTCCATCTAAATATCAGATCAGTCAAAGAAAACTGGGACCAATTAAATGTATGTTTAGACAAAATCACTCAAAATTTAGATTTGATAATTCTTAGCGAAGTAAATATAAATAATGATAAAATGATAGATAATTATGATTTTCAGGGATTCAACAAATTCACTAAATGAAGGAATAAGAAAAGGTGTGGAGGAATAATAGTATACTTAAAAAAATGCTTTAAATTTACTGTCGAAAATATAAAAGTAACTAATTTTGAATTACTAGCAGGTGAATTAAGTTTAGGAGATAATGTAATTCTAAAATTTGGGCGTTATACAGACCACCTGACATAAAAATCAACAGTTTCATAGAAGAACTAAATAGTCTAATAAGTAATCATAATGCAAACAATATATTATTAATTGGTGACACTAACATTAACATTTTTAATAGAAATGATACACTATCTTACTCAAAATATCTGAACATATTAAGTGAAAACAACCTATACCAATATATAAATGATTATACAAGGGAAGAGATGAAATAAAATAAACTAACACAAACATGTATAGACCACATAAAATGCCCTACAAACTTTACAAAATGAGTTTGAAAACTTTCAAAATTGGACTCATGAAAAAGGTTTCACTTTAAATAAAAATAAAACCAAATTATTACACATCACTACTCCCCACACTAAAAGAATAGATTCTGTAATTACTTTCCATAATAATAACTGTATTCATAAAAATTTCCAAAACTGTATATGCACAGATAGTATAGAATTAGTCAGTAAACTTAAATATTTAGGAGTAATTATAGATAAAAATTTTATTTGGAAAGAGCACTCCTTACATATCACAAAAAAATTAAGAACCTGTCTATGGAGAATTTGGAATATAAAAACCATCACACCTAATTATATACTTAAAATTATTAACTATGCTTTATTTGATTCTGTTTTAAGATATGGAATTTCCATCTGGGGTTCTACATCCAATGCACACATTAAAATTCTACAAAATTTACAAAATAAAGCACTCAAAAGTTTCAGTGAAAATTCCAATAGTAAGAACATAATGTATTTCAATGAGAAAATTCTAAACATAAAGAATTTATATGAATTTAATTTATTAACAAAATATAGGTTCAATCCAAATATTCTAGAAAAACATGATCATAAACACAAAACAAGGAAATAATATAATTTTAAAATCTCATATTACTTCCATAAATATGGAGAAAGAAAAGTAGAAATCATGATACCAAAATTAGTAAACAAATTACCGAACAACATAATAGAATTAGATTCAAAATATATATTTAAAAAGGAACTGAAAAATTGGTTGTTAGAAATAAAAGATAAATCATAAGTAATCATTTCACATTATTAAATAGATTAAGATCTTGTAAATCTTAAGAAGAATATTAACAGGTAGATAAGCATTTAGAATATGTTAATAATAAAGAAAGACTAAATTGAATATAATAATAGGAGATTGAAATACCATCAATTCAAAAAATAAAAAACTACATTTGTAGTAGTAGTACATTAAATATTTTAATAAGAATTTAAACTAAATAATCTTTCTGACAAGTTCTTGTGAACTTAGAGATTTTTATATACTAATTAACAATAATTAATACATTTAAAGATATATGTAAAATTTGATAGAAATTGCTTACATTAAATGAAAGATAGAAATTTTACTAACCTTGTATATATTTGGTATATGTAAATAATTTTCGTATTTTGTTCAATTTCAATTTCAATTTCAATATCAATTCTATTATTATTATTATTATTATTATTATTATTACTATATGTAAGTAAATAACTTATTGTAAAATGGTTTGTTAAAATTATTGAATGAAAAAGTAAGTTGTATTAACAATGTAAAGGCTGTATAAACCGTAAAAGTAATGCAAAACCTAAATAAGAATTTTTTTATTGTTAATTATGTATGTATGTATGTATGGTTTCTGGAAATAAATTTCAATTTCAATTTCAATTTCAACAAACAAAAGGAAGATTCTTTGCGCCCGTATACGAGTATGTAAATCATAGATTGGACGAAGCGTCTAGAAGTAAGATTTCCTATATCTTCGCATATTCTCCTCAGCAATCTCTAATTTCTTTGCGAACCATCTCAAACATACTGAAATGCAAATACTAGAATATAAACTAGAACATAACCAAGAGCATTAAATAACTATGGAACCAGACCAGATAGAAAACAACACAGAAGTTCTCCTCTGCACTTTTTTTTGTCCTCACTACACTTACAGAAGCGAAGTATTATAACTTGGTTACTACCGTCAAGTACCTTAATAACATAAATTGTGCAATTTCTCATTAATTCATTCCAACCCTTCTTTCCAATATCTCGGAAGCAAGTTCACACAAAATCTCGCGTAAATAGTGTCCGTGTGCGACATTACCCCAGTGTCGTCCTTTTTGGAAAATTACAATTTCTTGTAATTCACCGAGGGTTTAGGGCGTTACTAAATCCTCGAAAGGAGTCAAACTATTTTTCGTTTTAACTAATCGAAGAGAAACTAAATAAGATGCTGAAGGCATCTACTCGTTTTCATTAATTGTCATCAATGTCTATTAACTTAGCTACTTTTCCACGTTTTCCCATTCTCCTTTAAACACATTAAATATTCTTCACTGAAATGTTAGACGAAGTTCATTGTTTTCTTTTAAGATTATTTCGCTCATTATTAAATTTAAACATATATTTTTCCTTTGCTTCTTCTAAGCTTGAAGCAACATTACTCGACATAATTTCAATGCCATCACTTTTCGCCTAGGTACTCTCCTCGTCTCTGCTAAACAAGTTGAAAGGTTTTACTGACTGACTTCGTTTAGTTTCAAATTTTACTTAAGACATTATTTACTTTGGCTGCTATAATGGCATAGATTTGTGACGTAACTCACAGTTATCAATAAATTGAGTAAAACACACGCTAACAATCGACTTCTATCCATCTATTACATTGTTGAACTGAGAAAGCACCTTCAAGTAACAATATATTCGATGTGAGGTTTTTTAAATGATTAGATATTGAAACACCCTAAATTCCTTAAATTTGAGATATAATTATTAGGTTCTATACGCTAAAAATGCTAGCAATAGCAATTTACTTAATTTGACCCTTAGTATGAAATATTGCAAAAAAGATTTAAAATCAGACAGCTAGAACGAACGTTTGTCCCATCTGCGAGAAGTGAACGTGAACCTTTGAACTGCACGACGGATAACAGTAATTAGTTCTGACTTATGCAAAATAACCTGGACGTCAGTCTCTGCTTGCCAGTTTAGTTGGTTCGGAATATGACAAAAAATTCAAAAACAATCTGTTGAACAGTATTTTGTAAGTTTTGAAAAATGAAGATTCAGTAAACATTTAAAGCGTTTACTAATACCTTTTGGAGGAAATCTGTCTNATATATATATATATAATGTTTACGAACTGATTCAGATAGCTGACCTAATGAGTAGGAATATATTTTTATATTGTTAAAATGTATTTTCCATTCTGTTTGTCAATATTATCAAAAAAATATCACGTAAAAGAATTTTATGTTACCAAGGTAAGACACCTGTTGAAGACCATCATAATGGTCGAAACGTTATGTTAATTGTATAATTATCTATGATTACAGTTTACTAAAATGTGGGGGGAAATTCTTCTACGTCTAGAGCACTCGGCACTTTATTTGCCATTTACATATTTACTATTTCAAGTTCCCATTCATTATATTAAAAGATAACGCACTGCATTATGGGTAACAATAGAATGAATATTATGTGTAATTATTCATGAATTGGAAATGTAAACAGCAGAAACCATTTCTCTTTAAATGCATATCGTATACTTCATAGTATCTCATTCTCCACAGTCAATAAAGATTTCAACGACGCCCCTACCTGATTGCCCCGTTTCGACGTTCCGCTTAATTATGGGAGAATCTCGTCTCGTAAACCCTCAGGCCGTGACCCGGGGCGTCCGCGCGCTCTGGACCATCTCAGTCGGGGGCTGCCGGTTCGCCTTCGCGAAAGCGCTGCCACGAGCGCAAAACACGCGAAAGCGCCGGCGAAAGGAGGCGGGTCGTCGGCCGTTGGTTGGCGAGCGCCACTTGTTAGGATGCGGCAAGCAGTTAACACTGTTTGTCACTGGGTTGCGGACGCGCCTCTTCAGCCGCTGTCGCCGTCATCCCTGAGGCCGCCCCCGAAGAGAGAAATTTCGCTCGCGAACCTCTAAGTGTAAGAGTCTCTCATGGACGCCGTCACCGAGCGACTGATCGCAACGGCCGACCCGGATGTGACTCGAGGAGATTTTTGTCTTTCGTACGAATATTTGTTAGGGCACAGTTTGTCTAAATAAGTTAATATACAAGTGCCTTTATTTGTGGCGAGACTCTTAAAACAATTTACAACACTTTACAAAATTAGATGGTAGGATGTATGGGATGGGTCATTTCTACAGCATTGTTCGTTCTTTATGACGCTAAAATTAATTTAAGAAACGTCGCTTTTGTGCAGAAATGTTGACGAAGAACAAGATAATGTAAAATGTTCGAGAAAGCTTTAAAAAAATTAAAGACTAGTTTGAAAAATATAATTCTCCATTTCCTTATGTTGAGAAAATGAAAGAAAGTAAATGAGAAGATATTTTTTTCATGTCACATACATCCACCAAGAACGAAGGATAATCCCAATATGAAAAATTGTCTAATTTTGTCTTAAAAATGACCTCAAATTTCTGATCGGTCTTGCAATATTTATTCTTCAATTTTTGAAACGCCAAACGTTAATTTCAAGGTAAAATTATTCCAAAGGTAAGTATTCCTCAGTGAAATAAGTTTCCCAATTTTACTGAGAAAGAAAGGCGGAGTATATAAAAATTATGAATAAATGAATATTGAATGTCAATCTATGTTGGGAATCCAATGAAATAAAGTGAAAAATAAGAATTATTCATTAACAGTTGAGTCGAATTGTAAGGAACTGAAGTTTTACAAATATCCAATTAATACATTTTAATTAGTGAGAGGATGCAGTCATTCAGTATTTACAATTAAAAGCGCACTTCAAAGTGTTTCAATCAAGTGTGCATATATAGAAGGCGTAAAAGTAATTACTTTATTAATTATAAGGTCAGACATTTTGTATTAATATAAAAGTTCACGTAATTTTAATGCGACACTGTTTTTATGATTGCTGCTTATTTCGTGTAGTCTGAATGTCTGTTCCTATTGCCAATAATGTAGTGTTTGCAAAGGTTGCCATAATTACTCCGTCAATATCAGCAGTGTACAGAAAATGTAACACGGGTCCAAGGACCTTGTGGAATTCCAGAATAACCTTTTCGAAGGTATGAGCAGTCCTCACCACACTTCAAACTAGAACGACGGTCAGCAAGGTGGGACACGAGTTCGGTCACATGCTTCGGTGAAGGGACACGTACACGGGGCTAGTGAATGCCGCTTTTCAACACCTCTTCGTGTCTCCGCACAGTGGAATATATCGAGGCGAAACCTGGCCAATAGTATTTTATCCAGTAAATTTGGTGAATTATGGCGAAAAAATTATTATTAAGTATACAAAGAAATGTTATGTCCATTATTCATGTTAAGAAAATGTATATAGAGCATCTTTTTAATTGTTTATATAGATTTGATACACAACCTCTCGAATCAAAAATACATTTAACTTAACATGGCATTTGTTTATATACAAACAAACGACAATTCGCCATAATCCATTAAATTCACGGGAAAATGTTCTTTTGGTCAGGTTTAGTCTCAATATACTCCACGGTCTCCCTAAGTTTTTACTTCAGGTCCTTCTGCCACACCTGTTCAAAGTCTGGACAGTATCTAGGAGTACAGCTCCACATATCTTTTCTTCCAGAGCATTCTCTATGACATCTGGTACACGATAATTTTTTGGAGAAATAGATGAATGCTTTTTTGTGAAATCCAAACATAAGAAGGGATGAGCTGTTTCTCCTGAATAATAGGTATGATAAGTCTCAAATAAGATTTTCAAATAATAATCTATAAGATGTTCTTTCCTTCAGTGATTTTCACGGTTTAGGTACCAATATCTCTTCAGCCACCTTCCACAAGTCTGGCACTAACTTTGTAATATTACCTAATCCTAAAAAACAAAAACACCCTGTGCCCTTTACGTCACGGAATTTGCGTGGTTTTTACCTCACATTTTATACATATGGACTTCAGAAAAAATAATACTTCAGTAAATAACATGAACTAATATTTTCTTATTACGTGCGCCAACGCGTTTTTATCGATCTTTTGCTACAGGCTCTCAGAATACCTCGTAAGCTAGCTGGTCCCTGGTAAATCCGGTAGTTGGCAACTCTGAACAGAGAAAAAGCCGAAAATATTTACCTAAGTAATCGACGAAAACATGGACAAGCACTCATTTAATTCTAGTTCTCAGGCGGTCGGTGCGATTGTGCATTCCTTAAAACGTATTTGAGAAAACATGCATAAAATGCTAGGCTTTTTGTAATTAAAGTGCCAGAGAGCTTTAGAACTCCCAACAGGTCTCCCAATGTTCGGGAAAAAGGATTTTATGAAATCGATGCAGATCTTCGACGAAGAGAAGATCCAACTATATGAAAATCTTTTCTTGAAGCTTGACACAGTTTCATTCTTCAAAAGACAGAAACTGTCCCGCTAGAAATAACTTGCAGGAAATAAAATTATGTTTACCGTTTAAGCAGAGGTGACAAGGCAAATGATCGCGAATTTAATACAAGAAAAAAGCAACTGTTTTATTTCCGTTAGAGCAGAAATACTTGGGTGTGGCAGTGACTAGTGACTAGAGAGGGTGCATTCGCCCCTCCCTATTTTGAGAAAATAAATTTTTATTCAATTTTAGGCGCCGAAAACTAGGATTCTTAAAATGAAAAGTTTATATAAATCGTGCTACCTTAATATAATAGTTTATTTCCTTAGCCGGGTTCGAGTCTCGGTTCACTACACTTTTCATCTGCATGATTGTCGTGTAGGAGGGTACATAAGTGCATTTAACAGATTCTAGAAAAAAAGGACACATATATAGGCTTGGAATCTATTGGCACTGAGGTTGGCAAGTTAAGGACATTTTTCTTTTCAAGTTTTCCGAAAAAGTGACGTAAACAAAATCGGTCTTTACTATCTGATAAGACTTACATCCTTTCTGTACCCCTCGACTTTTCTTCGCAAAAATATTGAGAAATTCCAAATAACAGTGGATAATGCAGAACGATAAAAGAATGTTACGTTGAATGGAGAACAAGTAAACCTCAACTGGAGAACAGTCAATCCTCACAAATTTACTATTTGCACATCCATTAAATATTATTTTTCAGCTGCTATAATTTTTAAACTTCCAGTACTTGGAGAAGTAAAATGAAAGCAACAGCACACTTTGTCATTTTAACTGCAATAATGTGATTCATTGATATGATACGAATTATAAACTTACAGCTTAAACTCTACATAAATTCTCTGTAAATATAGTTATGAATATAAATATCGCCACTTAATCACGACTCCATCGCCGATATCTATAATACGATATGGAAAAGGTATAACATAACACAAATTACTAATACACAATACTACATTGGCAACAAGCAGCCAATATAACTAATCTGATAATTAAACAAGGATAAGAGTTGAAAATATGATGACACAAAATAGTGGCAAAAATATCAATAAACTTACACAGTATAAAGTATTAAAAAACTTTCTTTTCCAAACGGATATAATAATGTGTTTTTTCGCTTCAATTTTTAAACATTTCAGTAATTCGAAAATGAAAACAAAACAGTTGAATTTCCTATGTCAACAGTAATAATAAATGATTCACTGATATGTAAAATACGCACGTTTAATAAACCAAAGTTGAACATTATCCATAATTCCTCTGTAAATGAAGTTATGGCATAAATATTTTTCTTGAAGATAATTAATCATCACTTCCTCTTAGACAAATGTAAAAGGATAAGGAAAATGGATAAAATAACCCAAATTACGTATACACAACGCTGAAATTAACACACTACAGAAAACAAGCAACACATACTATTACTCAGCTACTCAAACAATTAGTATAACAGTTTAAAACGTGGTAGCTACGGTCGTCATAAATTTAGGAGTACACCAAGAACATCTTTCTGACATTTGACTAAATCTTCACTAAGTGACATATTTGTTTATAGAACATGTCAGAGGTGGATCCAATAAGTGATACCGGAGGGGCTCCCGAACATCGTAACTAATATATTTCCCTCCTTCATGGAATTTTATTTTTAAACAGAGTAAAATGTAAAACCACAAATTACCACAGAAAACCCCTCTTATTCCCACACCTCCTCGTCTTTTTATTCACTTGTAAGTCACTGGAAATATTGGTAGCTATAATCTACCTGACGCACGTACATCAAAAGTCTATGCTGTGCCAAATCCACCCCTCCGCCTCACTTACGTTGCTAAACGGTACCCTTGAAATTAATCCAGTTCCAAATTGAAAAGAAAATCTTAATTCATCATGACTTGCAAGCATTTCTCCACAAAAATATAACACGCATATTTCTGCGATAAATATTTCAATAATATAGCAAGAATATTGGTTAATATAAACACATACCCATGAAAAAAGCAAGACAATGTTGTAGGGAATCATAAATAAAAATTTTGAGATTATTTCCCAGGTACGTATTAGATTGCTACCTGGCAAAGACATTGCTTTGTGACACCAAAAAGATGTACACTCCTAGTTTATTACAATACCAATCATAATGAAACAAATCGATTAAGTGCCCTTCATTGCGCAATAAATGGAGGAATTTACATTTATTGCGCATGCAATTAGTGGTTCCAAGGACATGGTAGACAGTGCGCGTACTTTTATTCTTCCCCATTATTTTACAACAAAGCAATTCTTTTCTTACTATTAAAGCACTATTGGACTGACACAACAATCACCAACAGCTACTATAATTGACGTACTCTGTTTATGCGAAGTTAAGGAACTTTTTATAACATTATTTAAACTCATAAATCCCTCCTGTTCCTCAGCTATAAACTTGGTCATATTTATATCTGAATTATAGCAAATAATATTTTCATATTTTCCTTCTTCTTTTGGTTTTTCCTCGTTTTTATACCTCTTCTAAGTTTCTCATGGAAACGCCGCTGTAACACTGACGTCCCAATCGCAAGGAAGGTACATCTGTTATCTATTTGTCCATTTCTATTTTCATTGCTCTCCTTATACTCAATATTGTATTTGCATATTCCTCCATAATTTCATGAGTAGTCTTATCTCCTATGTAATTTTCCCAATCGTCAGGTTCCAAGTTACCAAGCAGCTTCATTACTCCAATCCACCATCCTCGTTCCACGTCATTTATATGAAGTACGTGGTCTACGTTTCACTGTCTCATCCACAAATACACATGCGTAGTAAAGGAAGCGTACACTCCAAAGATCACTTAATCTTCAGCAAATGGGGACGCCGTCACTCTTAGACCACGTCAAGAGCCTTCGTCTTTTCGCCTTTGTCAAAGATATGAAGTATTCCAACATCCTCATTTTGGAGAAGTCTCCACTAGTGTCTCTCCGAATGCTTTTCGGTCTCTTTTTGGACAGTCTTCCCCTTAAGTTCTCGGTGTACTCTGACATTCCGCACATACCAGGGAGAACCAGTAATATCCCAAACACTAATCTCTTCTGAAACTGTATAATTCTCAAGTTGCTTCTTTAAGTATGACTCCAAACAAGTACAGACATTTTTATATTTGTTTATAGAGCTGCAATGTGTTGTAAAACTCCGACAATAAACCAATTCTTCTATTTCACTAACTCCTTTAGTTTTTAATAGAACTTTCAATCCCTGTTCCCTATAGAGTCATGTCCATGTACTTAGCAGCTCAAACGAATGATATCACTTTTGTTTTCATCTTTCGGGTAACTGAGGTTATTCTTGGTAATGAAATAAACGTGGTTTGTTTGAATTACATTCAACATCACATCCCTATTCATTGTCAATAAGTTGATATTTTTTATTATTCCCTGAAGTTTATCGACGACTTCTTATTCCAAACTTTTACCAATCACCATGATCAAAGCCTTGAATGGGGTTTACATAGAATTTTCTTTGTAAAACCAACCTTCAAACATAATCTTTTTCAAAATTATAATTAGGTTAAACAACACCAACAGTTTTCAAAATGGCCAAATATATACATTTCAGTGGTACTTGCAACAGTTTCACATGTGCATAACTTCAATTATATTGTCTGAGATCTAGAAACGTAATTTCTATTAGGCATTGGTCTATAGATAATCATTTTGAAACGGATTCAAAATTCTGATGAGTTGAGGGTAAATACACTGGGAAAGCCATTGTCCCTGTTCTTTAGCCACTATAGTTTCTTCCTAATGGTCACATGTGCAGTCATGGCAGGTGAGCGTTTGGAGGGGATAGTAAGTACATCCCAGTAACTCTCTTAGGTGATTTGTAAGACATGACGTGAAGAGCGGTTGGAGCCCAAGGATTTTTCATCTGCATCACCGTAATAATTGGTTTAATTCTACGTCCCCATAGATAGAATAAATTCTCTAGTAAAACTTTAAACATTATTTATCAGCTTATGCACTTAGATGAACTAAATTTTTTCTTCATTCTAACAACGGTGACCAAAATAATTGTAACTTCTTATAAAAAAAAGCAAAACTGAGAAATCTCATGACTTAAACATAGTGTTATTTTAGACACTTCGAAATAAGTCTGGATCAAAACGGTTGTTTACGTGCCCAAGTTTAATTTTGACCACTAAACCACCTCAGAAATGAGAAAACTAACATTTTTAACGACTTGCTTCATTCACAAAGACGCCGTATTCACTGCTGGAATCGGCAATCGAATCTCTTAGCAACCAGCCGAAGCCAGTCGAACGAACTCCAGCGCAGTATCCTACGCTGACTACTGTCAGCCCAGAAATTATGATTGCTCGATTTTTAGAGGTAGAATCTTTAAAACTGCTGAACGGATTTCAATGAAATGCGCGACAATTGAAAAAAGTTATTTTTATGGAAGCGGGGAACTATTTTAACTCTATTTTTATAAAAAATATTCTTGACCTGTTAGTGAGGTTTGAGTAATTATTTTGTAAAAAAAACTACTTATATCAATTTCAAATTTCATTTAGTGTACACACATTGCTATTTAACACAGTCGAGTTAAATAATATTTTATCAATGAATTTCATGGTTCTTTTATATATCTTTGTGAACTTGTCTTAAAATGTCATCCAAAGCACCAATAACATCACTAGATCACATAACATACATTTTTGTACTGCCAGAAACTTAATATATTACCATTACATAGCTACAGTTTTGAATTCAAGAGTAATTTTTCTTCCCTGTCCAAGCTACCATAGTTACAAAGCTTTGAATGTTTGGTAAGACTATAACGCTACGGTTTTAGTCGATAAATCTAATTGGGACTCTAACATTATTGGTGATGCTCCTCGCGATAACCCTCTCCCATGTTCACAAAAACTGCACAACCCTATGTGCGTATTATAAAAAGTAATACAAATATCATGAAAAATTTTTAAAAGCTAGTTGGAAAGTAAGAATCATTTATTTTATAATTTCACTGTAAAAGGGCCTAAACAAGTAATTTTTAATCTCTACTTTTCATTTTTTCCATAACCCTCATCCCGGATACGTGTGAAATCCCAGACATACCCTTCACGGGCCGCCACTTACCGGACATAAGCAATAATCCTGTTACATCATTACAACTTACTTGGAACCGTCTCTCAGACCAATTCCTCTGATACCCTCGTGACATCAAAAATGTGTCTAACAAAAGTTGTTCAAAATATAATATATACAACTCTTGTTCAAGACGTTTTACCCCTCGGTGGTATCTGATATCAGATTAAGATATACAACTCCTCAAAGTACCTTTAATCTTCTGAAAGGTCAAGTGTCTCCACGAACAGGCTATAAGCTACGTCCTTGGGGGTTAACCTAGGTTATACGCAGAGCATCGCGATTTCATAGCTATTTGACAAGCAAGGGATGTGGCCGGTATCACGATCCAGCTAATTTAATCCCTGGAATTGACTCGATACTCATTTTACCCCCCCCCTCTGAATAGTTGAATCTTGAAAATAAAATAGTGATTCTAGTCTTTCTCACGCAATTTATGGATGAATAAGATACGCAAATGATGCGATGCTCTCAATATGAAATTGGGATATCTACTAGTAGTTAAGATTGTACTGGCGGCAGACGAAAACATTATCGAATAATAACTTATCTCTCCATAAAGAAAACAGTAGAATTTTTTTAAAGTGATGAGTTAAAGCATGAAGCGAAGAAAATAACCAGTATCCGGATAATTTATGAAGAACAGAACTAGTTATTAATAAAGGGATGTGACGAATCGTATATTTTACTCACTACTATGAATAAGTGAGGACATGATGTATTTTACTTCGTGACAGTAAAAAAGTTAATAACCCGTAAGTAAATACTTCGTGCATTCATCGAAGAAAACTGCAGTTTTTCCGCATTTCCAACCAATCCGAAGAATGATGAGTGACGCAACGACACAAACATTTCTCATGAACTTGTCTGTCCAGGATATACCGCGTCTTAGTAGATACATAGACGTAGATACATAGATACGTAGGTAGTTGTATCTACTAAGACGCGGTTTGTTTCAGACAGACAAGTTCATACTGACTCTGGCCGCGGAAACCTACGTTTATACTATTTCTTAGTTCACTTTTAGAATTATTCGAGTTAGCCAACGCACAGAAAACTTGAGATAAACTTGCACTCTCTCTTTTCATTTGGAATCGGTTATTAAATTCAATACAAATATTTTATTAAACATTTATAGTGGCATAATTAGGCTGCGGTAGACACCCTACAATTCACTTACAGATGAATTAGAATTTTGATTGTCATTTAAACTCAAAGTTGAAATAATATTCTTACCAATGCTTGTACGCGTTGAATAAAACAAGGAAGAAATGTGTTTCGAACGAGATAGAAAGAAGTGTGATGTAATTAAGAGGAAATAAAATAAAAGAATAATTATTAAACGATTACCATTGTGCAGACAATTTATTAATCACAATTTCACCACCACATTTAAAACCACATTCTAACTAAATAGTCGAAAAGTGATTTGGTATGTGGTGGTGAAATTGTGATTAGTAAGTTGTGTGCTCAAAGGAGGTCGTTTAAAAATTATTCATTAACTATGAGAAGACGTGCTACAAACTACAGTAAATAAAGTCAACACGAAGAGTAAATATATTGAAATTAAATGTGATTCATAGAACACAATTTCATGCTGTGCATCCATAGCAGCAATAAATGAAATCCGAACATTGACGAGGTTGGTATCTGTAATTATAATTATGATTTTTCATTAAAATGTCAGCTCCATTTCAGTAAGCTCTACATTGAAATAGACTGCTGAATAAATTTAAATAACAATTGAGTACGCTAGAAATTAATTCGATGACGTCGTCTTTAATTAACATAAATATCAATTATTAATGTCCAACCATGATTGCATGAAGCACGATAAAATGTAAAAAGTTGAAGCAGACTAACGTCAATTTTATAGATTTGAATAAAATATGTATTAATAATTAATATTAATTAATTATCAATGTATAAAAACGCGTATTGCGAACCATCAACATTAGTCTTCGTTCAGGCAACAGTGGCTAATTCTTTTTTAATGGCTTTCATTTAGAATTTTGAAGATGCCTTAGCCCTCATTCATACGCCTTTGGTAAGATTCCTTCATTCTTCTGCCTTGCCTAGCATTCATTTTGTTTTTCCGTCTTCTGAGAACCTATGATATGTTGCAACATATTCCTTAAACAAATCATGCGCTACAAAGTCTTTCTTTTTCAACGTATTTTTTAGTCAACCATATCCCTTTGGCAGTACTACTACTTATTTACATCATTCATTAAAATATTGATAACTAATGATTAGTGGAGTGATGTCCATAACTAATGATTAGTGGAGACATTAAAATATACGTCTTCTCTGCAAGAACTTTTTGATGATGTTTCGGCGACGTTTGAATCATTTGTATTACAGTTTCTGTGGAGATTATATATCATCTTACCCTGATTGCACATTCCAACAATAATTGCTCATAAACCACAATTTTTCGACAAAAATTGATTTCATGAAAAAAAAATTATACTAACAATACAATTTCAATACACGATTATTCACGGTTAAACGAATAAACGAATTACTTCCTCAAGAGATGAAAAAAATTATATTACCCGGCACGATATTGTCGCTAAATGATGTTGTATGTTAAATTCACACACGACTTCATGGGTGGAAAAAATTTTTACGAGGAAACAATGCGAGGGTGTTAAGAGCTCTCCATCGTATAGGATGAAGTATTCGCACAAAATTTGCTGAGTAAAGAATATATATTTAAAAATAACCTCCAGCGAAAACTTTTTACATCCCACTAACAAAGCAGAAATGATAGAACATTGCATCATACTGTATTGGTGGGTTGAGTATTCCAATCATACTCCCTTCCCAATCAAGCGTTAAACAACACATTGATACAGAATTCAATATCTTCCAGTCAAAATTTTGTAAATATAAAATTAAGAGGTAAAATTTGAAAATATAAATCGCGACGACTCCAAAAAACCTATCTTACAATTCTGTTTCAAAAGCACGGTTTGAAATCAGGGTTTTTCCTTCTGAACAGGAAACAGTAAATTTTAGTAGAAAGTAAAATAACCACATTTCAAATATAAAAAACAACAAATTATCGGAAGTATTACAAGGCAAGTTTAAAACTCGTATGTTAACAGGAGTACTGCTAATATAATCTATACTTTTCAGTTCGTTAAGATGAATTCGTAGAAGAGGAGAATTTCGGAAGTAAGTCTACCACACGCTGAGGGAGTAAAACGAGCCTCTCTGCGCCATTATGAGCTAATTACTAAGAACCTTCCGCTCCACGAAACGTAATTTCAGGTTGCTGTCAACGACAAGGCCAAAACCCGCGGCCAGCTCTGAGACAAATTCCAGGAAACTCTCCGTTCCTACCAGAGAAAAAAACGCTGATAACAGTAATTTGCCAGATGCAAATCTACTAGGACAATTTGAAATGTTTTAAAAAGATTTTAAGGTATGCAAATCTTGCTAACGTACAAGTGAACGAACAAACTATCCATTGATTAGGACCAAGCGAAGAAAATGGTTTGTTATATAATGAAAATATTTGTGACTGACTTAGGATTCCGGTGACAGATTTCAATCCTCTTGCTTAATAACAAGAAAAATATTAACCCTCACCTATCAAATGTGGCCTCCGAATCCACAGTCCATCTACAAAAGTATCACTTTGTTTCAAATAGTTTCGTTACACACTAATAACCAATTAAAAAGACAAAACTGTCTCAGTCTCTATCATACAATTAGAGACCGTCCATGAATTACGCAAAAATTACCATTTTCCAACACACCCTCCTTTTCATAACGCACTGGTAACGGTACCTCGTACCCCCCTATTAAGTACTATCACTAGCCGTAACTCCACCACTTATGAAGAAAAGTTTATCTTGCTTTTCAAGAAATATGCTCTCACTGATTGATTGAGTACATGGATTACAGTGACAAACGTAAAGTGCCCCATAAAACTCAGCGTTTCGTAACACCAAAGATAACACCTTTCCAACTCACTGAAACACACAGTAACGATATCACAAATCCCCCTGTCCCCTAGGGTGTGTTACGTCAGTTATGATCGGTCCCTTAGAAAAGTCGGATGTATGCTCACATCTACGTGATGTCTTAAAAGCAATGATTCGGTAGAGGTGCGTCTTCAATGATACTACATAATATTTCGTATTCATCGACAGTCAAAACTCACTAACTGAAAGATCAAAGGAAAAGATCCGCGACGATGTTTTTTGTGGTGATAGTAATCTCCATCGCAGCTATTTGGTCTTCATGTGCAGTGATACTTCTGCTGTTGACTGGAATGTCACATAGGCATTCACATATGGAGCAGAGAAAATGAGATCATTGTATTTTCTGCAGTTTTGATGTAATGATTATTGTTTTCAGTGTGTCTCAGCACCCTCTCTTTCAAAGTGCTATATAATAACACAATTGTTGATTTAGCATTACAATTTAGCACTAATTTCTGCTTTCGAATTATAAGATGACTGAGAATGATTTGTTTTTCCAGCGCCTGTGAAATGAGGTAAAAACTCGCACAGCGATGGAGCAACGTCCGCATGCGGACCTTTGCCCCAAGATATACTCTGCATTTCATTCTCTCAATTTCTTCTATCGTTTCAGATCGGTTAACAACAGCTTGTTACTAACACGTATCTGGAAGCTTTAACTTCTAGATATAGGTACCGATGGAACATACCGACCGAACCTCCGTATTTTTAATTTCTTAACGAAGGAGACTTTCCAGCCAAAAATCGTAAACAGGCATTCTTATTCAAGAAGTGCCCCAACTATCCTGGTTCTCTGAATCGCATTGTTCATTTTTGTATTAAACCTTTGAATAACTCTCAGAAGGTGATTTATGATAACATTTCTGTTTTAATGTCTCTACTGTGCAAGTAAATTTTTTCTTGGGTCTACAATCTATAAATTAGTTATTGTGAAAATTCTTTTTTTCTGCTAGTGGAGCAAAGATCCACGCCCTTGGGGAAAAGATTCGGAATCCTCCTGATTAGTCCTGAAAAACAAACATTAAACAAAAAATTGAAAATTCTATTTTTCTGTTTGTATACATCATGAAAGGGAATATAATCTATCAAATTAGTCATATTTAAGCTGTTCAATATTTTCAAGACTCATTTGTGAGAAAATCGGGAAATCTTTGTACCATACCCTATATGTGCAATATGAAGAGTCATGTCATCCTTAGCAAATCGCCAAATCCAGCAGTCAAGACTTTTCTCTCGGGAGTAGCTACGTATATCAGCGAGCTCATGAGGTTCAGCCTCATAATGAATCATAGCATCGAGAAAGAATTCGAAAGAATCCTCTTCCAGTAACAACCTCGACACATTGAGGTGTGTCACGATTATCTCAATCATAAAAGCGTTCCTTTACACAGTGACGAGATGCAGCTATTAACGTGACACCGATCTTCAAGAGATAACGAAGAATATTGAAATAATATATCGTATCCCTAACATCATTCTAAATTTTAATAGACTTTTGCGTGGTTTTCGTAGATGACAACTGATGATGGCAGAAAAACTGTAGAATATCGGTGATACTGATTGGTACTATCCAATATGGCAAGCGATACATTCATTTCTTCTATTAATATATGACTAGACCAAAATCGTACGACATATGTTTGAACCATGCACTGTTATTACAACGACCTCATAATGAAGAAATGTATAGTTTGCGGTATTGTATTGAAGTTAATACACTCCATGCACAATTTATCAGCGCTATTCCAAGATAAGTGATTCAGTCACGCCAAAGCTCTATAATACTTCGTAGCAACCAGTACGCAAGAGAAGCAAACACGAATCTTACTAATACACTTGTTACAGAAATAAGCAACAACGGAATTACACTTAAAGAACTCTTCAAGGGAAGTACTTAGGGTAATGACCTTTCCTTGAGTATTATGAATAATCTAACCATAAACATGAAATAGAATGAAACCTTACATAAAAATATCGCATATTTATAAACAAAGGCAAAAAGTAAAGAATTTCAATAAATGAAAAGGAGAAAGCACATACTGAATGTATATTTCCACCTTCGTTTATCTTAGTTTGGAACAAATAATCTCAACAATAATATTTTTAACGTAAGAAGTCTCCCAATGAATTGAACTTTACAAATTGCAAGTATGTAATCACATTTTCAATAGCAGCTGATAGACCAAACAATATTCATCTTCGCTGCTATTTGGAAGAAAGAAAAAACAAACAAAATTTAATATTATAAATCACGAGTAGATCACATAACGTGTTCTTATTAAACGCAATGTTTACAGTGTAACTGATCGAGTCACAAAGAAATGAATTAATAAAACAGTAATAAAGTGCTTATGAACTCTTGGGAGACATTACTTTCCGGAAGTAGGCAAAGGACCATCCCACCATTTCGGTCAATGTACCTGAAGGAAAACAGAGAAAAAAAATCAAAGAGTTCAGTAAGAGGCTACAGAGTTAAAGTGCACAACCACCGTACATGACTTAAGACATAATCGTGACAAATAGTAGTAGTAATAATTTTTAGTCTTATAATTTTTATTATTTTAATCTAAAAGTATGAAAACGACGTATTATTCGTGTACGTCTGTCAGTCGGTGTTACAAAGGCGACATTACGAGCAAACTGGATTTTAAAAAGTAAAGAATAAACCTTCCATTGTATAATGAGCCTACGAAGTAAAGGATTCTTCATTTATGTCCTGCTGCGTAATAAACACATGTCAAATTATTGAATTAAACATCCCGTACGTGATTTCTACGCGTACAATTGTGGAGACTACTGTTAAGATTAAAATTAATGAAATATATAAAACACCGTTCTATCTATAACTGATATCTATAACTATCTATAACTATACTAGCAACTGATATTGCGATTATACATTCAGGAAAATAAACATTAATTAAGTACAGTAAAAGACCTCTTTCCCTCTTTATCGTCACTACTCGGCGAAAACAATCTGAGTATGGGAATGTACATACATAATTATCGCTTTCTCGAGACTTTCTCACACTTCAAACAAGTGCTGTAAGTGGTACACCATTTTACTTGACAAGATGAGAGGATCAAATCGAAGTTACATCCTCTTAAATTTGTTCAAGATAATTTTACTTCGATTTCTGAAAGGATGTTCACAGCATTCACAAAATCGCAGAGAGGTAGTTACAATACAGCACTCGTACGTTTGCGCTCTGGTATTTTGATTCTCTGACGTACAGCAGCGGATTTATAATATTCCTCAAATGCCTTACTTCTTTCGAAGCGGATATCAAATATCACCTGCACCAAAACACACACACAGTTCGCCAATACCGCACAATCCAAGTGAATTGTTAGATATTAATGACCAATAATTACTTATTCATTCGCAATTGATCGTATCACCTTAAATTTTACACACCACGGGATATGTTTATATATCTTTTACTTATGAAAAACAAAACGATCAAATTGAACATTTAATTTTCTGATTGAAACAAAATTACATAAAAATTAACATTCCACAAAAACAAGAGTTATAGTGGTTCACATCAGCCTGAAAAGATAAGAAGACAAAAACCTGATTCATGATTTCATCAGTGAACCTACTCAAAATGTATGTAACCGATTCTGAGAAGTATCAATGAAATGTAGGAACACGTTCATTGTCTAAAAATGAAACAAGAGCTCATTCTCAGGTAATTTTTGTCATTCACAAGGTGTTGGAAACACTAACATGATTCAGCGTTCTTTTATTAAACATTAACTCTTTTCAATTAATCTTATTTCGCCAAGTGTGCAACGGAAGATAACACGCTGGTTGAAGGAGCCAATTCTGTTTCTCTGAGAACTGGCCCCACGCGACGAAGCACGTCTTAGTCCAGCCATTCCCCGCAGCACGCCCCCCCCCACCCAACTGCACCGTCCGACGATGCCAGATATTTCCATTCGCGCACTGCAGGACCTTGTTCACAGAATAAACGCAACGCGGTCAATTCTACGTTTTGTAATTCGCCGACACGTTACTTCCCAATCGTTTGTTGAACACGAGTTATGAGAGATTTCGATGCGAGGAAGACGATGATACCTGAAGAAGGAAACCTCGCGAAAGACAGACACGTGATTAGTGGGGGTAATTGACAGATGCTCACTGCTATTTCAGAGAAGGCGCTTGTATCACACAGAAATGACGCAAAAGTATTTGAATGAAGTGGTTATACCGGAAAATATATCCGAGACAAAAAACAACAACAAACACACAACTAATGAATTTGTCTCACCTTGAGATTGCAATAAACAAATCAAATCACTCATACGTTGTAGTTCTTTTCGGGTTGTCAGGAATTGCAAATTAGTTAATAATTTAATTTTGAATGACCCTTTCACATTAATGATGTTATGTCACCCTGATCCTACTATTCCAGCGTGGACATTCCACGATTGGAATCCTAGCTGGATGCTTGTGCGAGAAGACGGGCGCACCCCATGTCGTTGTGTCATCGAAGGGACGGCGTTGCTAAACGGCAGCAGCGGCGGAGGTAAGACGCAGACGCTTGCGTCACGCAGCGGCCGGAGCCGCGTGCCTTCACTCTCGCAGAACACGTTCTCTCCAGCAGGTGGGCGCGCGTACCGAAGGTTGTCGCTCGCCGCCCCTCCACCGTCTTCCTCGCCATCTCTCACACTCACTCTCGCCAATCCTCAGATACAAAATGCGACACATTTCAAAGCCAACACTTTTCACACGGGTCAAAGAGCAAACTACACGGGTACACTCGAGCGGCGGGGCTCCGGGATATCCTGCCCCGTAGCGTCTCTTTCTTTTACCTGTCCGTTGCGCGACGGCGGTTGCGCCGCTGCCTCGGCCGGGCACCAGTCTTTGATAGTATGCAGCACCTAGGGAGCTCCGACGATTCGCTGGCGCGCGCGCAGCGTTGCGCTGCGAGCACTGGCGACAGCTGCGGAGAGCGACACCACACTAGGCGACCGCGCGCGAAGGCCTGCGAAGGAGCACTGGAGAGCGCGCAAGGAACGACTGAGAGGGCGCTACGAAGACCGCGACAGTGGTGCTGCAACGGCGGAAAGGCGAAGCTGCGTGCACCGGCGCGCAGCCGCCACCGCGCCGTCCACCTGCCGCCAAGCCCCGCGGAGGAGATGACGACCTACATTCCACCGTCGCTGAGAGAGAAACCCGCCGAGATACGCAAGGAATGCCCACCGCAGCCGCCACCGGTTCGACCAAACATCGGACATATCACAATACAACTTTCTCCGGCGAAGCGGGGCGGGGCGCCGACATGGGGTTGTGTGCCATCTGATGTCACTGTGTGAATACGAGGTGCGGAGGAGGACGAAACCAAGACCTGGGTGATTTGCGGTTGGAGGGTGGGAAAGGGGGAGAATGACGAGTTCACGACTCAGATCGGCGGGGTGTTAATCCGAAGTCAAAGAGCATCGCGTAGTCGGGTGGGGCGGAGAGTGAACAGGTGTTAGACGTGCGCAGACGGCGTCGGGAAGTTGCTCTGAGATTTAAGGTTAGCGGACATCGAAATGCCTTTTGACGTAAGTCTCATAATTTACCGCAAATTGCAGTTCACTAATCGAGATCGACATCTGGGATGTATGTAACCGTATAGCAACATAGCCCGTTAATTAAAACAAGGTCTCTTTTCTCCTGTTAATGAAGTAATATGTTTTTCACGATATTTATCCCCATTGAATGATTCACTTTGTATAATTGTAAATTTGCGCTTGTCCATTCCAAAAATTTCGGGAACTGGAATATTCCGTGAAATTTCAATATGAAGGTTCTAAATATAAATTATAAGTGCTTTGTGAGAAAGGTGAGACGAAGAACTATTGTCATCATTAGCTTTCCTTTAGCATTTACTGGCGCACAATAGATAAAAACAAATTGAATTTCAAATCATATAAGTATTTGAAACTTCAACGAATAATTATTTCATGATCTCGTTCAAAATTGCTGAATACGTTTTTAGCACCCTTTTCGTTCGATGCGATAAATTCCAGTCCCTGAAGTCTGCTGTTCCTCCCAACCACAAATACAGGGAATGTTGTTTTGACAAAAGGTGCAGGATAAACGCAGAGCTTGAAATAACTTTCGGTCAGGCGAAAATGGCGACGAGCCGGGAATCGAACCCGGGACCTCTGCATTAATCGCAGGGGTGTTAACCACTACACCACCCGTTCGCCTTCCACAACTGTATACCATTTCCGCCCAGACCTACACCCCGGACGACCTAGGTCTGGATGAAAATGGTGTACAGTTGTGGAAGGCGAACGGGTGGTGTAGTGGTTAACACCCTTGCGAAAGGCAGGAGTCCCGGGTTTGAGTCCCGGCTCGTCGCCATTTTCACCTGACCGAAAGTTATCACATATCTTCTCCACGTGTAGGGTACACGGAAGAAATATGTGCAGAGCTTGAAGTTACCGAATCGACATTTCTCGGGAATGAGCGAGGGACTTGAATTCAAACTTCACCCAATTCGGCCAAGTGGGTGATCGAACACGCGCTCTTCCGCTTGTCAAAACAGTGAGAGCGGAAACGTCACCTCTTCGCTACCGCTGTTAGATTTCTGCGATTAAAGGATTCTCAACTTAACTGACGTACATTTTTTTATAATAAAAAGAAAGATGGACTTACATAGAATAAGATTCCCTGGAAATATTCTTGTGGAATGTTGAGTAAAATGTTCATCAGTATTTCTTGTATGTTGTTGTATTTGTAAATGGGAAATGTAGCATGCTATTGAATCTTATCTACATGGAGCGATAGGAGTTAGGAGTTGGGTGATAGGTCATTGTTAGTAAGTGGGCCGGTAAGCTGGGTTTACCAACAACATGGCCCACGTGGAGGGGTTAGTAGAAGTAGTTAGTAATAGTTAGAGTTATTGATACTAGAAGGAGCTGGATAGATGAAGTAAGGTTTACTTGTCAGAAGTCACAGCTATATGAACTAGGACATTCATGGGGAAACCTACAAATTTTCTGGCCCCATCGGGAATCGAATCTGGGATGACTGGGTAATGAGCGACAACACTATCATCTGCGCCTCCGTTGGGGATATCAGAATTTGAGGGTTACATTCTGGTGAAACCATAAGCGTTACGTGTATTGACGGTTACAATGGTTTCATTTGTTCGTGGGAACAAATAGCGTCGTGCTTCCCCTTCGTGAGGTATGATACCAGTTGTTAATATATTTCGTGACGTAGCGTGTCGGGGGCTATCGTAGTAGCTTTTTCGCCTTACATCATTTCAAGAGAGGGGAGGAGAAAATTGGAGGTATTTTATTCTTAGAGGTTTACAATGTGAGAAAAAATATGAAAGTAGAGGAAGTTTTATTCGATAATCTCAAATAGCCCTAAAGTTTTCTGTCATTCAGTGTTGTTTTATATGGTTCTCAAACTTTGTACCTCGAAGTCCCCTTAAAAAATAAGAATCTCACCGATTTGTGTACGCTAAACAAGCTATACCTTATGACCCAATTCTTTCGGAGACCCCGAAACAGTGTTTTATTACGTGTAAATTGCTTAAGAAGCCTAAATGAAATAAAAAACAGAGAATATGTCGTTGACAATCGATAGCTGTATGTGTTTTCATTAAAGACATTGCATAGCTTAGATTCATCAAAGCTAAAACCAGCCTTATCATCGTGCCTATAATATGAAAAATAATTTCATTTTCTGTGATTTTCTTTTTTTTTTGGGGGGGGGGGGGNAAAGCAAAATAGGTGGTAAAATAATTTCAAGAAAATTTTACTTTGATTTAATAATTTAATTGAAATGTTTTTTTAATTCCATAAAAAACTCATAATTTACATAATTTATCCTATTTACTTTCATAAGGTAACATATAGTGAAAGGAAAGGGATGTACCTGCCACAAAGTTAGATACTAGTAAACTGTAATATGTCAGGGTTGACAGTCACTAATATCTAGCTTTGTGGCAGTGACTTCTCTTCCCTTTAATTATAGGTTACATTACGAAAGTAAATAGGATAAATTATGTAAATTATGAGTTGCTTATGAAATTAAAAAAACATCAAAGTAAAATTTTCTTGAAATTATTTCACCACCAATTTTTCTTTGTTTTGTGCCCCCCCCCCCCCAAAAAAAAAAAAAAAAAAAAAAANATTGAAATTATTTTTCATATTATAGGCACGATGGAATTACAGGAAAATAAAGCTTATAATTCACGTCATAAGGTTTTTTAGATGGTTGTAATATCTTTAAATTTAGACACCGAACCTGAAAATTAAAACATTAGAGATAGAAATTAATAAAACAAATCTTCAGCGCCCCCTTTCACCAACGGTCACGCCCCATATTCTTAAAACCACTTATTTACCATATTCTGCGGTGTACTAAAGGGCATCATTCTTATTCCAATATTAAAGTAATCACTTGATTTGATTCGAGTTTTTTGGTCATTGATTTTCAATCTACTTTAGGAACATTCTCCCTATAAATCCACGTGTCTTGTATTCTAATGTGTATCTACTGGTTACTAAAATTGATTAGTAAAACGCAAGATTTTTACATTGAGTAGATCGAAGTGATGTTCCCAGGTGAGGTACCTTTAATCAGACACTGTGATTCGATAAAATGGTATTTGTGTAATCAGAAAAACACATAGATTAATGCTGTGGAAACGGAATTTGAATATATTTAATATTAAAGAAGTTACAAAGGAAAAAGTGGCCGAAAAATACGTCGTCGGTTCTCAACGTTGGACGACGCTCGGTGATATGTCTCAAAAAGAAAATTAAATATTGGTAATATAATTTTGATCGCTGATCCAAGAACAGGGAATGGAGAAGGAAGGAATGGGAAATGGGAGATTAAATTGGAGGAAAGAGAAAGTTAACTTATAATTGTAAAAAAAAGTGTGGTGGGCAAGTAACTAATATTCTCTACTAGCTGGAAGCAGTTGGTTACTGAGATTCGTATGAGATACTAAAATGCAGCAAGGAAAAAGAGACAGGGAATTTAATATTGAGACAAGAATTAATAAATTAATAATATTAAGTTCGCTATTTTTCCTTTATGTCGTAAATTTCTTATGTATATTTATTTCAAAACAAATATTCATTTCTTATATTATATACCTTTCGAAATACATTAAAACATTAATGTATAATGAAACGTGAAAGAGTGATAAGTGATTGAGTAGTGTAATATTTACAAGAGAAAAATGTTTGAAGTGGAACATTTCTCATGGATGGAGACCAATTTGCACCTGCTACACCGACCGTCGCAACATTACAAGCGGACACCGCAAAGAAGTTGCTATGTTAAGTTTATGAACTGAATTAAAGTTCGTATCATATTTGATAGAATACTTAGCTTCTTGCGATTTTTCTTAATTGGAATTTGGTGTAATTCGTGTAATTGTGAAAATAAGTGGTAGAACTGAAGACTACCGAGAGTACCGAATGTAATGAACTAGGGCCATCCACATAGAGGATGTTTGAACCTCACAGATTAATTACCTTGTATAATTTGAATTACTTTATACCTTACTCGTTAACATTACTTCTTTCTCTTCACAATTTTAAAATTGAACAATTTTATTAGTAGCTATATTGAATGTAGTCCTCCACTACCCTTTTCATATTACTATTCTTACAAGTGCTTCACTTCCTTCGGCTGTCCTGCGATTGACACATTTTTTTCTCCGATTAATGTTTATATACATAAACTATTGAATGAAAAGGGAAGATGGGACAGGAGGTCGAGCCTGGGACCTTAAGCTTTGCGCGTTGGCGCGCTTCCATAATGCTATCCCGTTAGTCTTCCAACCCCATCTCGATCGGGTTCGATCCCTGGTCCCGCCTCCCATTTTCATTCAATATAACATGATTAATCTGTTATTTAGCGGTGTTGTTAACCGCAATTTAAGAGATTTATGTACGTTTATTTGTAATATTTCTTTCAATTTTAGGAAGTTGCGAAAGTTTTTTAAATTATGGACACGCAGCATTGAAATGTTAAGTAATCCCATTGCTTTTTTTTCTCAATCTTGGAACTTCTACGGATATGGGAAAATACATTTTTTATTGAAACGCTGGGGAAACAGGGTCTATGGTTAACTGGGTATAAATTGATTAACATTATCAAAGCTAAAAAGATACGGTCAATACGAGATTCTAACAAAGAGACCAGTTTCGAACTGGGTAGTGTTTTCTCAGAGGTGATCATTATAAACACGACCAACGGTCAACAGTCGTAGAGCTGTGGAAGCTGAGTTTCTTTGTAGGAAAAGAAACGAGCCCAGTTGACGGTAAACGTGTTTTATGCACCCACAGGAAAACTCGGATAACCTACTTGCTTCGAATTTCATTACCATCATCGAAATAATAGTTGCTCCTGTAATTTCTTTGAAAATCTATTCACACGGAGTAGCATTTTAACTGCATTCTTCCACAGTTCTCAGAAATTATATCCAACCCCTAATTGAATTCTCGAGGCTTATATTATTACGTTAAGTGTCTTAAGTAGATCCATTAACTGTACTTAGTGTATGATATCGGGAAGTTCACCAAACACCGAAATTTAATTATTTTTTTGCAGCGCAATCATCAACTCGGGGAACTTCTTCAGCAAATGAACAAATAATATATTTGAATCTTACGTTTTTGTATTTTCAAGAAGTTTTGTTAAGTTCTAATCCCAAGGACGAAATGCTGAAAATATTATTTTTATTTCTGCTGGTTGGAGGTTAAGTTTATTTAAATTTCACCTTGAAGATTAAATACAAGAAAACAATTTGCAATTTTCTTGCGAGTCTTGATCACAACTGGAATCAAAGAAACATTCTGATATTCGTATAGGATTTTCACTTACGGTATAGTGTCACAGTATATTTATACTTTTTCCATTTTCTCTGTCTGGCCTCGGTTGCCATGGATATTTTATTGCGTGTGAACACAAGAGCCCTCTAGACTGGTCACAGAAGTTTGTGTAAGGCATTGTTTTGACTGGACATTCTCATCACAACTCCCGTAGATCACTATTGTGCAGGGGTTCCCAAACAAAAAAAGCAATATTGATTACTCTTTTACTGTAACCCTTTGCTGTGAATTCCTTAAACAACATTGTACGTAAATTCATTCGGTGTTCTTAATATATTCGCTGAGGTCAAGATAGGGAATTAGATGTGGAGGGTGAAAACATACACATAAAAAAGTACCGGGTGGTCTGGGGAGGAAGTCAACAAAAATAATTCAAAATTTAACTTCAAAATATTAATTTTTTCATGTTCTGTGAATGAATTTGGACGGAAACGTTCAAGTTCACGGTTTATCCACTTAATTGCGGTAATAGTTTTTTGTGATATTTTGATTAATACTACAGTAGAACTTTCGTGAAAGGAACAAATGCAACGCACTTGTTTAGCAACTCAAAAAATTCTTCAAATTATTTTAACACTTGAGACAGAGTAAGTCATGGACAATGATCTCAAATCCTAAGTAGTATTGGATTTTTCCCTCTTCAAACCTTCACTTGTTTCACAATAGGGAGTATTTGCATCGCGTACCTGCGAGCTGTCGTAAACGATATCCACATGCGTTACTTCTACGCATGCTCAGACGTTTGTGGTACACTAACGCTCCTAGCGTACTACGTTAGAACGCCTCTGTTTGCGTATGATGTTTTTTTGTGGGGCTTTAGGGCTCGTCATCGTCAAGGTCAGTAGAGTCCTAAATGATGATAGTGGTACGCTAGTGAGAAAGATCGTGGTGGATTCTGGTCTGGATTTGAGGTTATGTTGATACCTGAGAGGGTATCCGAGAGATTTGTTGGTTGTGTGTGCCGTTTGAGCACGTGCTGGTGTACTCACAGTACAATTGACTTGTGTACGCTTGCATCAAAGTAGTTTGTTTGGGTTTAAAAATTTTAGTATGATCTGAGTCGAAGGTACGCTATGCAAAATGCATGGATTACACCAGTTCTTTCCATGTGCGTTACGCGGTTAGCGTCATCATCGAAATGTATACGCAATCATGCGTGTACGTTATGCAAAAACTGTCTATTATCAACTGCTGTGTACGTTGTCTATTGTAGAACACTCAACGTGAATGCTGTGACACGAAGAGTGTCAGCAATAGTGATAACAACCCCTTATACATCCACTCGCTTCTCGACTCGTACGATTGTGAACGATAAAAATCAGTAAATTCCTTATGGGAAATTTTGAAAGTACAATGCAATCTCTAAAGATGGATGAAGACTCATAGATCTCCAGAATACCCTTAGTCATGTTGCGTAAGGATTCTTTTCATTAAATGAGCGACATTGGATTGAAAGTGACTGAATTTTGCCAGACAGTCACGTAAGTGGAATAAATGTCGGATATACTAGCAACTGTTGATCGCTCGAAGATCTCTTCGAAAGAAATCGCTATTACTTTCGATATCGCAAGCATCCTGAACATGGAGCAATTAAGAAACATCCCGCCTTTACAGATCGGACAGGAGAAATGGTGTTGCGCATTGCTGCACAGAATATCACTTTTAAGTTATCTAAGGTATTATTTTCGAATTTTAAAACTAAATTCTTACATGCCTGTACAGAAAGCAAAGCAGAATGGAATAATAATATCATAAACAGTTAGTGCATTTTTACTGCCTACTCTGCTCACAATAAAACAATTAGTGCATTGTTCTTTCAATTGTTATTAAATTGTATGCTGACACAAGAAAACAAATATATTCCTGCATATAAAATAAATTGAATGCAATATAAAATAAATTTCAGGGTTCAAATAATGCGACAAGAATAATAGTGCGACACATCTAACCCTGGTCTTCTACTTTATGAAAGCATCTCCCATATCTTCTACTTTATGAAAGCAAGTTTTTTTAAGATAATGAAAAACAGAAAAGATAACGCACAAAAGTCACTCACAAATTGGACCAAACAGTTTTGGCGTCAGTATTCCTCAGACACACACACACACTCCCTCACCAATATAAGAGTCCAAATTCTGTCCCCGCACCACTAGGGGTGCAGCAGGATCGGCAGGCGGGCTTGTATCGTCTCGATATTTAAGTCCAGGTCTAGTCGAATTGAACTCTCTAGAACCTTTTGGAAATTTGTAATAATATATGTTACAGGAAACAGCATCGTTGTGGTAACCTCAGATAAAGTCACTTCGGTTCGATGTTCAGCAACTGCAATATTGTGTAAGTTTGTGATGAAAACACCACATTCCACGCATTTTCCTTCTATTTGCCTAGTCGATACATCCTTCCCTATCTCACTATTTAGGCAGATGTACACAGTACTCGAGCTGCAGTGTAATAAACGCTCGATGAAAATAATTGGAAAACGTAACAATCAGGAAAAAGATAACAAAAAAAGTCCTTAAGTGCTAACCAACGGGTAATGCTGGGTTTCCGAAGCTAGAGGTTTCATAAATGGACCTTATATCTAATCTGAGAGAACAGGTTTGGATACAGAGGAAGGAAAGGATTTCTCTGAACCTGTGGATGTGACATATCAACTTTTGGATGACATCTCAATCTTTAGATGTGACATGCTAACTTGATAGTATCCATACATATCCAAAGGTTTGGAGAGATCCTTTCCTCTCTTTGGAATTGGATCTCGCATCCAAACCTAGAGTTCTCTCATCCATAGTGTTTTCTCAGATTACTAGATGTTTCTCGCTGGAAGTAAATAAATTTCGGTGTTCACCTCTGCTCTATCTGCCTTTAGGAGTTAGTTCTAATGTGTCCTGATGGAATGGATGCGTTGTGGATGGTCCTCTGCCGCGGTGCGTAGACGCCTCGGTGCGATCTTATGTAACACGCGGGGAAGTGGAGGAAAGCGTTGCGCCTGACGCGCCTTGCTCCGTTGCCTTTATATAAAGTTTGTAAACACTTTTCCCCTCCTAATTGCATGCTTGCTTTCTCCGTTGGCGTAGAGCTCGACCGGGCTCCACCAGCAACAAGCCGATAGGGCGTTTTCTCCGAAGATTCACTCTCCCGTTGCAAATCCACTCGAAGAGTCACTGATTGCTTCATTTCCCTGCTGTAATGTCATTCGTCAAGCTCAAGAGCAGACTTCTAGGTAGAATTAGCCAATCGAATTTGAAGACAGGAAGAGGATTTTAGTGTAAATACCATGGCTAACGACCTCTCACTCCGTTAAGTTTTCAGTGCCTAGTTTGATAACTAGTGAGACTGGTGACATTTTCCTGAGCCATCATGAGGTAGGCAAAGACCACAATTAAAAAACTACACTTCAACGCTACGACGGCGATATTAACAAGCAATCACTTGTGATGTATAACATTTCTATTTAATTATTCTTCAATACACTGACTTTCTCAACACCTGTGACGTACTGAAACTTTCTCAGAAAAAAGATGGCGGCACAAGTCACTTGAATTAACCGGAAAACCACCTTTGAATTAAAGGAAGAACCAACGGGAACATAAAAATCTTGCGAATAAACATAATTGTTGATCAGGAGCTTAAATTAATGTATCGAAACTTTATAAAGTACTCAAATCATAATAGAATCTCACACTCTTTTCAAGTTGAACAACATTCATCAAAATTTCTTTTTCCCATTGTGACATCTTCGTATGTGAATACTGAAGTGTTTCCTAATGAAACGTGCATATGAATTCTGTATTTATAAAACTATTTATTGTTACCGATACAATAGAAAATCATCGATGACATATTGCAATCGCCGATGATGCTGTACCCTGAACTTCATTAAGTATTGCAATTTACGCCTTGATATAACTGTATTCAAAACAGTTTATGCAAATTTCAAATGTTCAGTGAAACGATTCCGCATATTTTTCTCTACCCCTCATTCAAAGGACCTCATTCAACTCCGTGGAAGTAAAATAAAACGTACGGTTGTTATTCCACGCGCATGATGATGTGGGTCAGTTCGAAAAAAACGTTATGGACTGGTTGAATTTATTAATTTGATAAATGTATTGAAGAACTAGCAAGATAATAGGAAATAAGCATTTTGTAATTTTTGTGATTCTTAGTAAGACAGAAAGAAATCATAGCTACTGTTTTAGTTTTTGTGTTTTGTTCATAGTGCACTAAGATGAATGCAACTTTTCTAGGTTCTTGTAGTCCTGATGAAGGCAAATTAAATTGCCGAAACGTTTCGTTGTAAAAATGTTTAATTTATGACCAATCCTAAATGAAATAATACTCCTTCGTGAATATAGTGGTCAAGATCATATCTGGATGTAAATGTATTGGTTGACCCTCCATCATTATATCATCCTTTGTTATCATGAACCGTTATGTTAATGATTTAAGTTAACAATATTAATACATCCATCCTTTAAAGAACATAATATAAAAGTAACTGATTGATAACTTGCTAAGTTGGAAATAAGAACCGGGAATTACATCCACGCCCTCCGAACTGTTGCTTTTTTCCATTTGGACTAATTTTCCACTTTTCTTCATCTTAGGTACTTGAAAGAAAGATAAGAAAAAATCATTTTAAATATGTTTTTTTAATTCTCTAATCGCGAACCCTCAAAAATAAATAAATTTCATATTCGATTGAAGTTGATTTAGTTTATTCGTTTGCAGTGCCATCTGCAATAAAAAAATGTTCACACAAAAGTCATTTCTTTTCTGATAAGAAATGAAAATCTGTTATTAAAAAATAGGGTTTCCATTTAATATTTTGAAGGTTCCTTCACATCCTGTCCCCGATTTTTTGTTAGGTCAGGTTCTCTGCCCCTCATTCTCCATCGCAGCCGATAGAATAAGTAACGTCAAATGTCAGAAAAATTGTTTCCTGGAATTTTAAAAGTCCTGGACTGGTGGACTGGGACAATTGTACATAATTCTAAATATGATATAGTTAATAATTAGTCATATTTAATAATTTATAATATTATAGGTTGTTGTATTATAGGTTACTTTTTAGGTTCCTGGAATATTTAGCGAAAAATTTTGAAAATCGGTGATGGTGTGTTTTGGGAAATTAATTTCGAAAAAATATTATTTCTGTTTTGGTCTTTAAATGTCCTTCGGTGAACAAAAGTAATGAATTTTACGGTTTTGCTGAACAAAGTAAGGACCTTAAACATTCAAAATCTTCCGGGTATAGAAGTATAATGATGCATATAAGTGTAAATTTTTTGTTATATCGCATTCACAGCTCGCCTTGACTTAAGTTACGCACAAAACGCTCTCGGAGTAATTTAACGTTAAATAGAGATAAATCTATGGAATAAATGAGCTCCATCTTAAATGTGAACGGGAACTGGCTTTAACCAATTTTGAGATTGTCTATGTATTTTTGCAGGTTACGAAAAGAAAGAGAGAGAGAGGGATATAAGTAATAACCTTAATCTTGCTTAATTCTTTTTTAATTCCGATCCAACCCCTCTCAAAAAAGGAAGCAATTGAAGCTTATCTACGTGGAGCGATAGGAGGTAGAAGTTGGGTGGTAGGCTATTGTTAATGGGTGGGTCGTTTAGCTGGGTTTACCAACAACGTGACCCACATGGAGGGGTTTGTAGGAGTGGTTAGTAAAGGAGAGTTATTGATACTAGGAGGAGGTGGAGAAAGGAAGGAGGGTTCGCTTTTCAGTAGTCACGGCAAAATGAACCGGGACGTTAATGTGAAAAACTACAAAAAAAATTTATGTCCCCAATGGGAATTGAACCGAGGATGACTTAGTGATGATCTAGAATGCTATCACCTGACGGAGGGGCTTCAGCACGTATTTACGATCGTAATATTCCAGGAAACGTCAGTGCATTTCTTTCCCGGAATTGGCATATTTCAGGGATTTGAACATTATTTTCCCTATTCGAAACCATTGTTCTCTGTTTCGGTCTCTGAGATACACTTCCGCAAAAATTCGTGAGCAAACCAAAATGGGAAATTCGTTTCTGTGAGGATGTTCCATTCGAAGGAGGAGCGGCGCAGCGCTCTCCGAAGGCCGGATGCGTGGCGAAGCGAGTGGATGGAGGAAGGAGGGAAGCGGGATTGGAAGAACGAAGGTGCTGGAGGAGTGAGGCGATGGAAGGACGGAGGGACGCCTGCGGAAGGAAAGGATGGCGTAGGCTGTGGAGGGGTGGAGAGGGCGTGAAGCACCTCCGGCCACCGGCGAGCAGGCGAGGCTGACGTCACGAAGGATCTGACGGACGAGAAAACAATGGACGGTGGTAAGGTGTTTGTATCACCGGAACAGACTTCATACCGAGTCACGTGGACTAGCTACTTCACAGAGAAGTTTCACTACAAGTTCATATCAAATCCTACAGGGAGGAATGATTTTTCTAATGTCTAACTTCACCGTTTAATTCCTAACATGAAATTGTCATTTTTTGTTTTCTTACCTTTAAGAATAATGTATATAGGGACAATCGCATTAAGGTAGCATTTTCCTAAAGGTATTTAAAGAAATGTAACCAAAGCATCTACAAATAAAACCCGAACACGAAATCTAAAAGAGACAATCTATATTGAACAGAATCATTTATAAGACTTGAGCTCACTGGCAGTAGTTAGATATAGCTGTAAGAGATCCCTTTGTTCAAATACTGTTGCGGTGAGCAAAATTGGGAGGTGAGATACAGAGAACTAGAGTGGTAAAAACGAGCTCGAGGAAATGCCTTTCTATTGGTCATCTAGAAGATATAACGCTAAAGAAAACAGTGCCCTTAAGTAACGGTAAGTCGTTTCGTTTCCTTATGAATTATTAATGCGAATATCATCCGAAAAAATTTGAATCTTCAGTACTCCAGACAGGAATTGAATCTGCGTCCAGAAGCTTGGCGGGTCCTGTATTCTGACACCATTGATCTCAAAGATTGGTACATGAAAAACAATCAAATAGTACTGAATGTTATGAGAGAGGTAAATCAAAGATTTTGCGATTTGATGATGTAAAATAAATATGATTAACTATTCAAATGGTTATTACAACTAAGATTATTTAAGAATTTTATTCTGTACACTGTCTGATGAACCGCGTCTTAAAAAGAATAGTGTATTAAAATAATTCTCTTTGTCATGTTGACAATGAGACGAGAACGATTCACATGACATTCATAATCCTAAGATATCTTCCAGAAACCTCCGTAAAATGTACACACTTGACTTTTTATGTTTCAATAATTTGAACATTTATAAAATATTTAACAACAGCAAATGGACTACCTTGTTGAATGGCACCACGTGCAAGAAGAAATGCAACAACGAGGCACAGAAGATAAATGTATGTACCGTAAACACAAGAAAGACATAATCTCAAGAAAATAAGGTTATACACATTAAACATAAACTTTCATTAACAAATTGAATTAGTTAAGAAATGATGTTTATCCCAGTAACCGGGAAATAAATAAAATAAATGCGCAGAACGAGAACTTAGTTTCTCCCAAAATGAAGACTGACGATGTTTCGTCTGCACATTGGAAATGCTTAATTTGATGAGTACAAATGTGAAATTTTTTTCGACAAAACATTGTCATCAATTACTAATTAATGTTCTAAAATGTCTCTTGAACGTTGATAACAAAGAGAGACTGAGTTACTTAGGTCGGTTAGTTACTGAGTCCATATTAACCCATCTTATCTCATTACGTGATTGTGAAGTATCCGTTTAAATAATCGATAATATTCTAATTTTAGGATTTACATCTATGTTTGTACTATATTGAAAAGATAACATTCCAAGTTGACAATGTAAAGAAAATTAATGATGTTATATTGAATGAAAATGGGAGGGGGGACTGGGGACCGAGCGCGGGATCTCCAGCTTTTCACGCTGGTGTGCTAACCACAATACTACACCATTCGCTTCTCAACTCCGTCTACCATTGTCATTCATTTTGTGTTAACCCACAGACCTCAGAAGAGATCTCGTACGAGACACAGCCTTTAGTAAAGAAGATTACATGTATTGAAAATATACAGAATCCCTTTGCTCTCCCGCTGTAAAATAGAAAACATTGATCTAAACAATAGAAACATTTAAAAATAACATAAGCTACCCGCGCAATACGATACATTTTCCTAAGTTTTGAGTGTTAGAAACATCATCCAAATCTATTTCCAAGTACACGAGTCATTTCCAAATATGTACAAGTTTACGTTCGTTAGAAGCTAATATTTTTTAAATAATCGATAAAATTTATGAAAGGTTAAAATTCCTCATCGAGTTCAAGGGACAGTCCCGTCCACTTTGTCCATTTCATATCTTGCCTTTGCATTTAGTTGCAATACAATGCATTTTTTGATGCACAGGTTATAAAAATCAAACATTGAGCAGCGTTGAAATTTCGTTTCATGGTCTTTTTAGTAGGTTTTCATAATGATTATTAATTATTTCGGGAGAGTGCAGAGATGAATACATTCGTTCCAACATGTTTCATAATAAGGACGATTCAGAATGAATAATGCCTCCGAATAGTGACGTTTCATCATTTATATTCAGCTGATTACAATTCGAATAACAAAACCTCACGGTACTCGCACGAAAACGAAAGTATCAGGACCCACGAAGGCTCCTCATTCCTTTTTATTGAGACATGAAGCAACGCTTAATTATATACAAGAATGGTAATATATGAAATTGTTTCTTTTTTCGCAATTTCGATAGGAATATAATGATTCTTTTGTGTGTTACACAAAGAGGTAATCGTATAGAATGTCTTGAAGGAGCTTCAATGGCAGGAAATGTAAAATTCAGTGTTATAAACAATTTCTTTCCCATGAATTTGGGTATGGGACGACGAGATTCGATTCAGTATCGTCATAAGCTTTCAAAGTGATAAGTAAAGGAGACATGAGCCAAATTTTTAAGAGTTTGCACCAGTGAAAGCAGATAAATCTCGACTGTTTCATCAGTTACTGAACGAAAACACAAGTTCAATGATCTGCCAGCCCTTCCAGGTTTATGGAACAGATGTCTAGATAAGCAGGTTCAATTACTGAAACCAATGGATCGAACAGATAAAATACGAAAATTATGATGCAATAACATAAATTAATTTTATAAAAAGGAAATGTTTTGGATAGTACTGGATTTTGTGAACCGAAAAACATTGTATTGGTTGTTGCTTTTAATTAATGACTTTGAGATCGTTTTTTCGTATGTTAGATATTTTAATATTCGAATGTCCTCTCTTTGTCAAACAATATTAGCGTTTACACACACAAAAGTTAATGCAATTTTGAAGATACTCCCTTCAATGTGATAATTATTTCACTGGAGTCGGCCACTCGGTTGAGGATATGTGATAGCGTAAACTCGAGTCTATACATAATTTCTGCGCTGACAGAAGGAGCTGAATTCCGAACTAACATTTCAATTACACTAATCAAATTCTAATGCTTGAAGAGTTTTCTGTGACTTCCTAAACCGAGGAGCAGCACACTTAATTAACTCCGGTATGTCGTTAAATCATACACTGAAGTATTCTTTACAAGTGAATGGGAATGAATGTTTGTGCTCGTATAAGACAGTACAAATGACATCGACAAAACACGAAAGAGAGGCAACATTCATAGAATACGAATTTTATCTTATCTTCAAATTATCCTGTCTCTTATTCTAGTTTTAGTTCATTTTGTCACATAGAGAAATATTGGTTCTGACCTTTTGTTTCTGGTATTAAGACTTCAACTTCATTATCAAATTTGTTTCACATACCATAAAATATAAACTGTATCGATATAGCATCATTACTGTAATTTCTAAAATAAAATAAATGACCTCTTCGTAATGTTTTGAAAATAGATATTTATTTCATGATCTTTGAAGAAGTAAAATAGCAGAAGATATTAAATTATCTGTGCACATGTATTGTTAAGAATCTTGTATCTAAATTATATAATACAGTGTTACAAACTAGTATTTCAAATGGTTCATTTGTTTAATCATTACTCTTAAGCAATTCCAGATATTGTGCATTTCAAAATCACCGACAAATATAAATATATATATATATATATAAAAATATATATATATATATATATATATA